>CM036580.1:0-50108 GCA_020745775.1 Theristicus caerulescens
GAGTCTCTCTACATGGCACGCTCATTACAGCCCGAGCCCAGCTCAGAAATTGCGATCGTCCAGCGATTACGCCCACACCAAAGGAGCCAGGAACAAAAGCTGTTGCTGCCTTTAAAGTAGAGAAGGAACCCCATTCAGAGCACCACAAACCCTGGCGCTCACTCTTTCCGTAGCCTCACAAAGTTCAAGAGAGTCTCTCTACACGGCACGCTCATTACAGCCAGAGCCCAGCTCAGAAATTGCGATCGTCCAGCGATTACGCCCACACCAAAGGAGCCAGGAACAAAAGCTGTTGCTGCCTTTAAAGTAGAGAAGGAACCCCATTCAGAGCACCACAAACCCTGGCGCTCACTCTTTCCGTAGCCTCACAAAGTTCAAGAGAGTCTCTCTACATGGCACGCTCATTACAGCCAGAGCCCAGCTCAGAAATTGCGATCGTCCAGCGATTACGCCCACACCAAAGGAGCCAGGAACAAAAGCTGTTGCTGCCTTTAAAGTAGAGAAGGAACCCCATTCAGAGCACCACAAACCCTGGCGCTCACTCTTTCCGTAGCCTCACAAAGTTCAAGAGAGTCTCTCTACATGGCACGCTCATTACAGCCAGAGCCCAGCTCAGAAATTGCGATCGTCCAGCGATTACGCCCACACCAAAGGAGCCAGGAACAAAAGCTGTTGCTGCCTTTAAAGTAGAGAAGGAACCCCATTCAGAGCACCACAAACCCTGGCGCTCACTCTTTCCGTAGCCTCACAAAGTTCAAGAGAGTCTCTCTACATGGCACGCTCATTACAGCCAGAGCCCAGCTCAGAAATTGCGATCATCCAGCGATTACGCCCACACCAAAGGAGCCAGGAACAAAAGCTGTTGCTGCCTTTAAAGTAGAGAAGGAACCCCATTCAGAGCACCACAAACCCTGGCGCTCACTCTTTCCGTAGCCTCACAAAGTTCAAGAGAGTCTCTCTACATGGCACGCTCATTACAGCCAGAGCCCAGCTCAGAAATTGCGATCGTCCAGCGATTACGCCCACACCAAAGGAGCCAGGAACAAAAGCTGTTGCTGCCTTTAAAGTAGAGAAGGAACCCCATTCAGAGCACCACAAACCCTGGCGCTCACTCTTTCCGGAGCCTCACAAAGTTCAAGAGAGTCTCTCTACATGGCACGCTCATTACAGCCAGAGCCCAGCTCAGAAATTGCGATCGTCCAGCGATTACGCCCACACCAAAGGAGTCAGGAACAAAAGCTGTTGCTGCCTTTAAAGTAGAGAAGGAACCCCATTCAGAGCACCACAAACCCTGGCGCTCACTCTTTCCGTAGCCTCACAAAGTTCAAGAGAGTCTCTCTACATGGCACGCTCATTACAGCCAGAGCCCAGCTCAGAAATTGCGATCGTCCAGCGATTACGCCCACACCAAAGGAGCCAGGAACAAAAGCTGTTGCTGCCTTTAAAGTAGAGAAGGAACCCCATTCAGAGCACCACAAACCCTGGCGCTCACTCTTTCCGTAGCCTCACAAAGTTCAAGAGAGTCTCTCTACATGGCACGCTCATTACAGCCAGAGCCCAGCTCAGAAATTGCGATCGTCCAGCGATTACGCCCACACCAAAGGAGCCAGGAACAAAAGCTGTTGCTGCCTTTAAAGTAGAGAAGGAACCCCATTCAGAGCACCACAAACCCTGGCGCTCACTCTTTCCGGAGCCTCACAAAGTTCAAGAGAGTCTCTCTACATGGCACGCTCATTACAGCCAGAGCCCAGCTCAGAAATTGCGATCGTCCAGCGATTACGCCCACACCAAAGGAGCCAGGAACAAAAGCTGTTGCTGCCTTTAAAGTAGAGAAGGAACCCCATTCAGAGCACCACAAACCCTGGCGCTCACTCTTTCCGTAGCCTCACAAAGTTCAAGAGAGTCTCTCTACATGGCACGCTCATTACAGCCAGAGCCCAGCTCAGAAATTGCGATCGTCCAGCGATTACGCCCACACCAAAGGAGCCAGGAACAAAAGCTGTTGCTGCCTTTAAAGTAGAGAAGGAACCCCATTCAGAGCACCACAAACCCTGGCGCTCACTCTTTCCGTAGCCTCACAAAGTTCAAGAGAGTCTCTCTACTTGGCACGCTCATTACAGCCAGAGCCCAGCTCAGAAATTGCGATCGTCCAGCGATTACGCCCACACCAAAGGAGCCAGGAACAAAAGCTGTTGCTGCCTTTAAAGTAGAGAAGGAACCCCATTCAGAGCACCACAAACCCTGGCGCTCACTCTTTCCGTAGCCTCACAAAGTTCAAGAGAGTCTCTCTACATGGCACGCTCATTACAGCCAGAGCCCAGCTCAGAAATTGCGATCGTCCAGCGATTACGCCCACACCAAAGGAGCCAGGAACAAAAGCTGTTGCTGCCTTTAAAGTAGAGAAGGAACCCCATTCAGAGCACCACAAACCCTGGCGCTCACTCTTTCCGTAGCCTCACAAAGTTCAAGAGAGTCTCTCTACATGGCACGCTCATTACAGCCAGAGCCCAGCTCAGAAATTGCGATCGTCCAGCGATTACGCCCACACCAAAGGAGCCAGGAACAAAAGCTGTTGCTGCCTTTAAAGTAGAGAAGGAACCCCATTCAGAGCACCACAAACCCTGGCGCTCACTCTTTCCGTAGCCTCACAAAGTTCAAGAGAGTCTCTCTACATGGCACGCTCATTACAGCCAGAGCCCAGCTCAGAAATTGCGATCGTCCAGCGATTACGCCCACACCAAAGGAGCCAGGAACAAAAGCTGTTGCTGCCTTTAAAGTAGAGAAGGAACCCCATTCAGAGCACCACAAACCCTGGCGCTCACTCTTTCCGGAGCCTCACAAAGTTCAAGAGAGTCTCTCTACATGGCACGCTCATTACAGCCAGAGCCCAGCTCAGAAATTGCGATCGTCCAGCGATTACGCCCACACCAAAGGAGCCAGGAACAAAAGCTGTTGCTGCCTTTAAAGTAGAGAAGGAACCCCATTCAGAGCACCACAAACCCTGGCGCTCACTCTTTCCGTAGCCTCACAAAGTTCAATAGAGTCTCTCTACATGGCACGCTCATTACAGCCAGAGCCCAGCTCAGAAATTGCGATCGTCCAGCGATTACGCCCACACCAAAGGAGCCAGGAACAAAAGCTGTTGCTGCCTTTAAAGTAGAGAAGGAACCCCATTCAGAGCACCACAAACCCTGGCGCTCACTCTTTCCGTAGCCTCACAAAGTTCAAGAGAGTCTCTCTACATGGCACGCTCATTACAGCCAGAGCCCAGCTCAGAAATTGCGATCGTCCAGCGATTACGCCCACACCAAAGGAGCCAGGAACAAAAGCTGTTGCTGCCTTTAAAGTAGAGAAGGAACCCCATTCAGAGCACCACAAACCCTGGCGCTCACTCTTTCCGTAGCCTCACAAAGTTCAAGAGAGTCTCTCTACATGGCACGCTCATTACAGCCCGAGCCCAGCTCAGAAATTGCGATCGTCCAGCGATTACGCCCACACCAAAGGAGCCAGGAACAAAAGCTGTTGCTGCCTTTAAAGTAGAGAAGGAACCCCATTCAGAGCACCACAAACCCTGGCGCTCACTCTTTCCGTAGCCTCACAAAGTTCAAGAGAGTCTCTCTACATGGCACGCTCATTACAGCCAGAGCCCAGCTCAGAAATTGCGATCGTCCAGCGATTACGCCCACACCAAAGGAGCCAGGAACAAAAGCTGTTGCTGCCTTTAAAGTAGAGAAGGAACCCCATTCAGAGCACCACAAACCCTGGCGCTCACTCTTTCCGTAGCCTCACAAAGTTCAAGAGAGTCTCTCTACATGGCACGCTCATTACAGCCAGAGCCCAGCTCAGAAATTGCGATCGTCCAGCGATTACGCCCACACCAAAGGAGCCAGGAACAAAAGCTGTTGCTGCCTTTAAAGTAGAGAAGGAACCCCATTCAGAGCACCACAAACCCTGGCGCTCACTCTTTCCGTAGCCTCACAAAGTTCAAGAGAGTCTCTCTACATGGCACGCTCATTACAGCCAGAGCCCAGCTCAGAAATTGCGATCGTCCAGCGATTACGCCCACACCAAAGGAGCCAGGAACAAAAGCTGTTGCTGCCTTTAAAGTAGAGAAGGAACCCCATTCAGAGCACCACAAACCCTGGCGCTCACTCTTTCCGTAGCCTCACAAAGTTCAAGAGAGTCTCTCTACATGGCACGCTCATTACAGCCCGAGCCCAGCTCAGAAATTGCGATCGTCCAGCGATTACGCCCACACCAAAGGAGCCAGGAACAAAAGCTGTTGCTGCCTTTAAAGTAGAGAAGGAACCCCATTCAGAGCACCACAAACCCTGGCGCTCACTCTTTCCGGAGCCTCACAAAGTTCAAGAGAGTCTCTCTACATGGCACGCTCATTACAGCCCGAGCCCAGCTCAGAAATTGCGATCGTCCAGCGATTACGCCCACACCAAAGGAGCCAGGAACAAAAGCTGTTGCTGCCTTTAAAGTAGAGAAGGAACCCCATTCAGAGCACCACAAACCCTGGCGCTCACTCTTTCCGTAGCCTCACAAAGTTCAAGAGAGTCTCTCTACATGGCACGCTCATTACAGCCAGAGCCCAGCTCAGAAATTGCGATCGTCCAGCGATTACGCCCACACCAAAGGAGCCAGGAACAAAAGCTGTTGCTGCCTTTAAAGTAGAGAAGGAACCCCATTCAGAGCACCACAAACCCTGGCGCTCACTCTTTCCGTAGCCTCACAAAGTTCAAGAGAGTCTCTCTACATGGCACGCTCATTACAGCCAGAGCCCAGCTCAGAAATTGCTTTCGTCCAGCGATTACGCCCACACCAAAGGAGCCAGGAACAAAAGCTGTTGCTGCCTTTAAAGTAGAGAAGGAACCCCATTCAGAGCACCACAAACCCTGGCGCTCACTCTTTCCGTAGCCTCACAAAGTTCAAGAGAGTCTCTCTACATGGCACGCTCATTACAGCCAGAGCCCAGCTCAGAAATTGCGATCGTCCAGCGATTACGCCCACACCAAAGGAGCCAGGAACAAAAGCTGTTGCTAGCCTTTAAAGTAGAGAAGGAACCCCATTCAGAGCACCACAAACCCTGGCGCTCACTCTTTCCGTAGCCTCACAAAGTTCAAGAGAGTCTCTCTACATGGCACGCTCATTACAGCCAGAGCCCAGCTCAGAAATTGCGATCGTCCAGCGATTACGCCCACACCAAAGGAGCCAGGAACAAAAGCTGTTGCTGCCTTTAAAGTAGAGAAGGAACCCCATTCAGAGCACCACAAACCCTGGCGCTCACTCTTTCCGTAGCCTCACAAAGTTCAAGAGAGTCTCTCTACACGGCACGCTCATTACAGCCAGAGCCCAGCTCAGAAATTGCGATCGTCCAGCGATTACGCCCACACCAAAGGAGCCAGGAACAAAAGCTGTTGCTGCCTTTAAAGTATAGAAGGAACCCCATTCAGAGCACCACAAACCCTGGCGCTCACTCTTTCCGTAGCCTCACAAAGTTCAAGAGAGTCTCTCTACATGGCACGCTCATTACAGCCAGAGCCCAGCTCAGAAATTGCTTTCGTCCAGCGATTACGCCCACACCAAAGGAGCCAGGAACAAAAGCTGTTGCTGCCTTTAAAGTAGAGAAGGAACCCCATTCAGAGCACCACAAACCCTGGCGCTCACTCTTTCCGTAGCCTCACAAAGTTCAAGAGAGTCTCTCTACATGGCACGCTCATTACAGCCAGAGCCCAGCTCAGAAATTGCGATCGTCCAGCGATTACGCCCACACCAAAGGAGCCAGGAACAAAAGCTGTTGCTGCCTTTAAAGTAGAGAAGGAACCCCATTCAGAGCACCACAAACCCTGGCGCTCACTCTTTCCGTAGCCTCACAAAGTTCAAGAGAGTCTCTCTACATGGCACGCTCATTACAGCCAGAGCCCAGCTCAGAAATTGCGATCGTCCAGCGATTACGCCCACACCAAAGGAGCCAGGAACAAAAGCTGTTGCTGCCTTTAAAGTAGAGAAGGAACCCCATTCAGAGCACCACAAACCCTGGCGCTCACTCTTTCCGGAGCCTCACAAAGTTCAAGAGAGTCTCTCTACATGGCACGCTCATTACAGCCAGAGCCCAGCTCAGAAATTGCGATCGTCCAGCGATTACGCCCACACCAAAGGAGCCAGGAACAAAAGCTGTTGCTGCCTTTAAAGTAGAGAAGGAACCCCATTCAGAGCACCACAAACCCTGGCGCTCACTCTTTCCGTAGCCTCACAAAGTTCAAGAGAGTCTCTCTACATGGCACGCTCATTACAGCCAGAGCCCAGCTCAGAAATTGCGATCGTCCAGCGATTACGCCCACACCAAAGGAGCCAGGAACAAAAGCTGTTGCTGCCTTTAAAGTAGAGAAGGAACCCCATTCAGAGCACCACAAACCCTGGCGCTCACTCTTTCCGTAGCCTCACAAAGTTCAAGAGAGTCTCTCTACATGGCACGCTCATTACAGCCCGAGCCCAGCTCAGAAATTGCGATCGTCCAGCGATTACGCCCACACCAAAGGAGCCAGGAACAAAAGCTGTTGCTGCCTTTAAAGTAGAGAAGGAACCCCATTCAGAGCACCACAAACCCTGGCGCTCACTCTTTCCGTAGCCTCACAAAGTTCAAGAGAGTCTCTCTACATGGCACGCTCATTACAGCCAGAGCCCAGCTCAGAAATTGCGATCGTCCAGCGATTACGCCCACACCAAAGGAGCCAGGAACAAAAGCTGTTGCTGCCTTTAAAGTAGAGAAGGAACCCCATTCAGAGCACCACAAACCCTGGCGCTCACTCTTTCCGTAGCCTCACAAAGTTCAAGAGAGTCTCTCTACATGGCACGCTCATTACAGCCAGAGCCCAGCTCAGAAATTGCGATCGTCCAGCGATTACGCCCACACCAAAGGAGCCAGGAACAAAAGCTGTTGCTGCCTTTAAAGTATACAAGGAACCCCATTCAGAGCACCACAAACCCTGGCGCTCACTCTTTCCGTAGCCTCACAAAGTTCAAGAGAGTCTCTCTACATGGCACGCTCATTACAGCCCGAGCCCAGCTCAGAAATTGCGATCGTCCAGCGATTACGCCCACACCAAAGGAGCCAGGAACAAAAGCTGTTGCTGCCTTTAAAGTAGACAAGGAACCCCATTCAGAGCACCACAAACCCTGGCGCTCACTCTTTCCGTAGCCTCACAAAGTTCAAGAGAGTCTCTCTACATGGCACGCTCATTACAGCCAGAGCCCAGCTCAGAAATTGCGATCGTCCAGCGATTACGCCCACACCAAAGGAGCCAGGAACAAAAGCTGTTGCTGCCTTTAAAGTAGAGAAGGAACCCCATTCAGAGCACCACAAACCCTGGCGCTCACTCTTTCCGGAGCCTCACAAAGTTCAAGAGAGTCTCTCTACACGGCACGCTCATTACAGCCCGAGCCCAGCTCAGAAATTGCGATCGTCCAGCGATTACGCCCACACCAAAGGAGCCAGGAACAAAAGCTGTTGCTGCCTTTAAAGTAGAGAAGGAACCCCATTCAGAGCACCACAAACCCTGGCGCTCACTCTTTCCGTAGCCTCACAAAGTTCAAGAGAGTCTCTCTACAGGGCACGCTCATTACAGCCCGAGCCCAGCTCAGAAATTGAGATCGTCCAGCGATTACGCCCACACCAAAGGAGCCAGGAACAAAAGCTGTTGCTGCCTTTAAAGTAGAGAAGGAACCCCATTCAGAGCACCACAAACCCTGGCGCTCACTCTTTCCGTAGCCTCACAAAGTTCATGAGAGTCTCTCTACACGGCACGCTCATTACAGCCAGAGCCCAGCTCAGAAATTGCGATCGTCCAGCGATTACGCCCACACCAAAGGAGCCAGGAACAAAAGCTGTTGCTGCCTTTAAAGTAGAGAAGGAACCCCATTCAGAGCACCACAAACCCTGGCGCTCACTCTTTCCGGAGCCTCACAAAGTTCAAGAGAGTCTCTCTACACGGCACGCTCATTACAGCCCGAGCCCAGCTCAGAAATTGCGATCGTCCAGCGATTACGCCCACACCAAAGGAGCCAGGAACAAAAGCTGTTGCTGCCTTTCAAGTAGAGAAGGAACCCCATTCAGAGCACCACAAACCCTGGCGCTCACTCTTTCCGTAGCCTCACAAAGTTCAAGAGAGTCTCTCTACACGGCACGCTCATTACAGCCAGAGCCCAGCTCAGAAATTGCGATCGTCCAGCGATTACGCCCACACCAAAGGAGCCAGGAACAAAAGCTGTTGCTGCCTTTCAAGTAGAGAAGGAACCCCATTCAGAGCACCACAAACCCTGGCGCTCACTCTTTCCGGAGCCTCACAAAGTTCAAGAGAGTCTCTCTACACGGCACGCTCATTACAGCCCGAGCCCAGCTCAGAAATTGCGATCGTCCAGCGATTACGCCCACACCAAAGGAGCCAGGAACAAAAGCTGTTGCTGCCTTTAAGGTAGAGAAGGAACCCCATTCAGAGCACCACAAACGCTGGCGCTCACTCTTTCCGTAGCCTCACAAAGTTCAAGAGAGTCTCTCTACATGGCACGCTCATTACAGCCAGAGCCCAGCTCAGAAATTGCGATCGTCCAGCGATTACGCCCACACCAAAGGAGCCAGGAACAAAAGCTGTTGCTGCCTTTAAAGTAGAGAAGGAACCCCATTCAGAGCACCACAAACCCTGGCGCTCACTCTTTCCAGAGCCTCACAAAGTTCAAGAGAGTCTCTCCACATGGCACGCTCATTACAGCCCGAGCCCAGCTCAGAAATTGCGATCGTCCAGCCATTACGCCCACACCAAAGGAGCCAGGAACAAAAGCTGTTGCTGCCTTTCAAGTATACAAGGAACCCCATTCAGAGCACCACAAACCCTGGCGCTCACTCTTTCCGGAGCCTCACAAAGTTCAAGAGAGTCTCTCTACATGGCACGCTCATTACAGCCTGAGCCCAGCTCAGAAATTGCGATCGTCCAGCGATTACGCCCACACCAAAGGAGCCAGGAACAAAAGCTGTTGCTGCCTTTAAAGTAGAGAAGGAACCCCATTCAGAGCACCACAAACCCTGGCGCTCACTCTTTCCGTAGCCTCACAAAGTTCAAGAGAGTCTCTCTACATGGCACGCTCATTACAGCCCGAGCCCAGCTCAGAAATTGCTTTCGTCCAGCGATTACGCCCACACCAAAGGAACCAGGAACAAAAGCTGTTGCTACCTTTAAAGTAGAGAAGGAACCCCATTCAGAGCACCACAAACCCTGGCGCTCACTCTTTCCGGAGCCTCACAAAGTTCAAGAGAGTCTCTCTACATGGCACGCTCATTACAGCCAGAGCCCAGCTCAGAAATTGCGATCGTCCAGCGATTACGCCCACACCAAAGGAGCCAGGAACAAAAGCTGTTGCTGCCTTTAAAGTATACAAGGAACCCCAGTCAGAGCACCACAAACCCTGGCGCTCACTCTTTCCGTAGCCTCACAAAGTTCAAGAGAGTCTCTCTACACGGCACGCTCATTACAGCCAGAGCCCAGCTCAGAAATTGCGATCGTCCAGAGATTACGCCCACACCAAAGGAGCCAGGAACAAAAGCTGTTGCTGCCTTTAAAGTAGAGAAGGAACCCCATTCAGAGCACCACAAACCCTGGCGCTCACTCTTTCCGTAGCCTCACAAAGTTCAAGAGAGTCTCTCTACATGGCATGCTCATTCCAGCCAGAGCCCAGCTCAGAAATTGCGATCGTCCAGCGATTACGCCCACACCAAAGGAGCCAGGAACAAAAGCTGTTGCTGCCTTTAAAGTATACAAGGAACCCCATTCAGAGCACCACAAACCCTGGCGCTCACTCTTTCCGTAGCCTCACAAAGTTCAAGAGAGTCTCTCTACACGGCACGCTCATTACAGCCAGAGCCCAGCTCAGAAATTGCTTTTGTCCAGCGATTACGCCCACACCAAAGGAGCCAGGAACAAAAGCTGTTGCTGCCTTTAAAGTAGAGAAGGAACCCCATTCAGAGCACCACAAACCCTGGCGCTCACTCTTTCCGGAGCCTCACAAAGTTCAAGAGAGTCTCTCTACATGGCACGCTCATTACAGCCCGAGCCCAGCTCAGAAATTGCGATCGTCCAGCGATTACGCCCACACCAAAGGAGCCAGGAACAAAAGCTGTTGCTGCCTTTAAAGTAGAGAAGGCACCCCATTCAGAGCACCACAAACCCTGGCGCTCACTCTTTCCGGAGCCTCACAAAGTTCAAGAGAGTCTCTCTACACGGCACGCTCATTACAGCCCGAGCCCAGCTCAGAAATTGCGATCGTCCAGCGATTACGCCCACACCAAAGGAGCCAGGAACAAAAGCTGTTGCTGCCTTTCAAGTAGAGAAGGAACCCCATTCAGAGCACCACAAACCCTGGCGCTCACTCTTTCCGTAGCCTCACAAAGTTCAAGAGAGTCTCTCTACATGGCACGCTCATTACAGCCCGAGCCCAGCTCAGAAATTGCTTTCGTCCAGCGATTACGCCCACACCAAAGGAGCCAGGAACAAAAGCTGTTGCTGCCTTTAAAGTAGAGAAGGAACCCCATTCAGAGCACCACAAACCCTGGCGCTCACTCTTTCTGTAGCCTCACAAAGTTCAAGAGAGTCTCTCTACATGGCACGCTCATTCCAGCCAGAGCCCAGCTCAGAAATTGCGATCGTCCAGCGATTACGCCCACACCAAAGGAGCCAGGAACAAAAGCTGTTGCTGCCTTTAAAGTAGAGAAGGAACCCCATTCAGAGCACCACAAACCCTGGCGCTCACTCTTTCCGGAGCCTCACAAAGTTCAAGAGAGTCTCTCTACACGGCACGCTCATTACACCCCGAGCCCAGCTCAGAAATTGCTTTCGTCCAGCGATTACGCCCACACCAAAGGAGCCAGGAACAAAAGCTGTTGCTGCCTTTAAAGTAGAGAAGGAACCCCATTCAGAGCACCACAAACCCTGGCGCTCACTCTTTCCGTAGCCTCACAAAGTTCAAGAGAGTCTCTCTACACGGCACGCTCATTACAGCCCGAGCCCAGCTCAGAAATTGCGATCGTCCAGAGATTACGCCCACACCAAAGGAGCCAGGAACAAAAGCTGTTGCTGCCTTTAAAGTAGAGAAGGAACCCCATTCAGAGCACCACAAACCCTGGCGCTCACTCTTTCCGTAGCCTCACAAAGTTCAAGAGAGTCTCTCTACATGGCATGCTCATTCCAGCCAGAGCCCAGCTCAGAAATTGCGATCGTCCAGCGATTACGCCCACACCAAAGGAGCCAGGAACAAAAGCTGTTGCTGCCTTTAAAGTATACAAGGAACCCCATTCAGAGCACCACAAACCCTGGCGCTCACTCTTTCCGTAGCCTCACAAAGTTCAAGAGAGTCTCTCTACACGGCACGCTCATTACAGCCAGAGCCCAGCTCAGAAATTGCTTTCGTCCAGCGATTACGCCCACACCAAAGGAGCCAGGAACAAAAGCTGTTGCTGCCTTTAAAGTAGAGAAGGAACCCCATTCAGAGCACCACAAACCCTGGCGCTCACTCTTTCCATAGCCTCACAAAGTTCAAGAGAGTCTCTCTACACGGCACGCTCATTACAGCCCGAGCCCAGCTCAGAAATTGCGATCGTCCAGCGATTACGCCCACACCAAAGGAGCCAGGAACAAAAGCTGTTGCTGCCTTTAAAGTATACAAGGAACCCCATTCAGAGCACCACAAACGCTGGCGCTCACTCTTTCCGTAGCCTCACAAAGTTCAAGAGAGTCTCTCTACATGGCATGCTCATTACAGCCAGAGCCCAGCTCAGAAATTGCGATCGTCCAGCGATTACGCCCACACCAAAGGAGCCAGGAACAAAAGCTGTTGCTGCCTTTCAAGTAGAGAAGGAACCCCATTCAGAGCACCACAAACCCTGGCGCTCACTCTTTCCGTAGCCTCACAAAGTTCAAGAGAGTCTCTCTACATGGCACGCTCATTACAGCCAGAGCCCAGCTCAGAAATTGCGATCGTCCAGCGATTACGCCCACACCAAAGGAGCCAGGAACAAAAGCTGTTGCTGCCTTAAAGGTAGAGAAGGAACCCCATTCAGAGCACCACAAACCCTGGCGCTCACTCTTTCCGTAGCCTCACAAAGTTCAAGAGAGTCTCTCTACATGGCACGCTCATTACAGCCCGAGACCAGCTCAGAAATTGCGATCGTCCAGCGATTACGCCCACACCAAAGGAGCCAGGAACAAAAGCTGTTGCTGCCTTTAAAGTATACAAGGAACCCCATTCAGAGCACCACAAACCCTGGCGCTCACTCTTTCCGTAGCCTCACAAAGTTCAAGAGAGTCTCTCTACACGGCACGCTCATTACAGCCAGAGCCCAGCTCAGAAATTGCGATCGTCCAGCGATTACGCCCACACCAAAGGAGCCAGGAACAAAAGCTGTTGCTGCCTTTAAAGTGGAGAAGGAACCCCATTCAGAGCACCACAAACCCTGGCGCTCACTCTTTCCGTAGCCTCACAAAGTTCAAGAGAGTCTCTCTACACGGCACGCTCATTACAGCCAGAGCCCAGCTCAGAAATTGCTTTCGTCCAGCGATTACGCCCACACCAAAGGAGCCAGGAACAAAAGCTGTTGCTGCCTTTAAAGTAGAGAAGGAACCCCATTCAGAGCACCACAAACCCTGGCGCTCACTCTTTCCGGAGCCTCACAAAGTTCAAGAGAGTCTCTCTACATGGCACGCTCATTACAGCCAGAGCCCAGCTCAGAAATTGCGATCGTCCAGCGATTACGCCCACACCAAAGGAGCCAGGAACAAAAGCTGTTGCTGCCTTTAAAGTAGAGAAGGAACCCCATTCAGAGCACCACAAACCCTGGCGCTCACTCTTTCCGTAGCCTCACAAAGTTCAAGAGAGTCTCTCTACACGGCACGCTCATTACAGCCAGAGCCCAGCTCAGAAATTGCGATCGTCCAGCGATTACGCCCACACCAAAGGAGCCAGGAACAAAAGCTGTTGCTGCCTTTAAAGTAGAGAAGGAACCCCATTCAGAGCACCACAAACCCTGGCGCTCACTCTTTCTGTAGCCTCACAAAGTTCAAGAGAGTCTCTCTACATGGCACGCTCATTACAGCCCGAGCCCAGCTCAGAAATTGCGATCGTCCAGCGATTACGCCCACACCAAAGGAGCCAGGAACAAAAGCTGTTGCTGCCTTTAAAGTAGAGAAGGAACCCCATTCAGAGCACCACAAACCCTGGCGCTCACTCTTTCCGTAGCCTCACAAAGTTCAAGAGAGTCTCTCTACATGGCACGCTCATTACAGCCCGAGCCCAGCTCAGAAATTGCTTTCGTCCAGCGATTACGCCCACACCAAAGGAGCCAGGAACAAAAGCTGTTGCTGCCTTTCAAGTATACAAGGAACCCCATTCAGAGCACCACAAACGCTGGCGCTCACTCTTTCCGTAGCCTCACAAAGTTCAAGAGAGTCTCTCTACATGGCACGCTCATTACAGCCCGAGCCCAGCTCAGAAATTGCGATCGTCCAGCAATTACGCCCACACCAAAGGAGCCAGGAACAAAAGCTGTTGCTGCCTTTCAAGTAGAGAAGGAACCCCATTCAGAGCACCACAAACCCTGGCGCTCACTCTTTCCGGAGCCTCACAAAGTTCAAGAGAGTCTCTCTACATGGCACGCTCATTACAGCCCGAGCCCAGCTCAGAAATTGCTTTCTTCCAGCGATTACGCCCACACCAAAGGAGCCAGGAACAAAAGCTGTTGCTGCCTTTAAAGTAGAGAAGGAACCCCATTCAGAGCACCACAAACCCTGGCGCTCACTCTTTCCGGAGCCTCACAAAGTTCAAGAGAGTCTCTCTACATGGCACGCTCATTCCAGCCAGAGCCCAGCTCAGAAATTGCGATCGTCCAGCGATTACGCCCACACCAAAGGAGCCAGGAACAAAAGCTGTTGCTGCCTTTAAAGTATACAAGGAACCCCATTCAGAGCACCACAAACCCTGGCGCTCACTCTTTCCGGAGCCTCACAAAGTTCAAGAGAGTCTCTCTACATGGCACGCTCATTACAGCCCGAGCCCAGCTCAGAAATTGCGATCGTCCAGCGATTACGCCCACACCAAAGGAGCCAGGAACAAAAGCTGTTGCTGCCTTTAAAGTAGAGAAGGAACCCCATTCAGAGCACCACAAACCCTGGCACTCACTCTTTCCGGAGCCTCACAAAGTTCAAGAGAGTCTCTCTACACGGCACGCTCATTACAGCCCGAGCCCAGCTCAGAAATTGCGATCGTCCAGCGATTACGCCCACACCAAAGGAGCCAGGAACAAAAGCTGTTGCTGCCTTTAAAATAGAGAAGGAGCCCAGAGTCAGAGCACCACAAACCCTGGCGCTCACTCTTTCCGGAGCCTCACAAAGTTCAAGAGAGTCTCTCAACATGGCACGCTCATTACAGCCAGAGCCCAGCTCAGAAATTGCGATCATCCACCAATTACGCCCACACCAAAGGAGCCAGGAACAAAAGCTGTTGCTGCCTTTAAAGTAGAGAAGGAACCCCATTCAGAGCACCACAAACCCTGGCGCTCACTCTTTCCGTAGCCTCACAAAGTTCAAGAGAGTCTCTCTACACGGCACGCTCATTACAGCCAGAGCCCAGCTCAGAAATTGCGATCGTCCAGCGATTACGCCCACACCAAAGGAGCCAGGAACAAAAGCTGTTGCTGCCTTTAAAGTATACAAGGAACCCCATTCAGAGCACCACAAACCCTGGCGCTCACTCTTTCCGTAGCCTCACAAAGTTCAAGAGAGTCTCTCTACTTTGCACGCTCATTACAGCCAGAGCCCAGCTCAGAAATTGCTTTCGTCCAGCGATTACGCCCACACCAAAGGAGCCAGGAACAAAAGCTGTTGCTGACCTTAAAGGAGAGAAGGAACCCCATTCAGAGCACCACAAACCCTGGCGCTCACTCTTTCCGTAGCCTCACAAAGTTCAAGAGAGTCTCTCTACATGGCACGCTCATTACAGCCCGAGCCCAGCTCAGAAATTGCGATCGTCCAGCAATTACGCCCACACCAAAGGAGCCAGGAACAAAAGCTGTTGCTGCCTTTAAAGTAGAGAAGGAACCCCATTCAGAGCACCACAAACCCTGGCGCTCACTCTTTCCGTAGCCTCACAAAGTTCAAGAGAGTCTCCCTACATGGCACGCTCATTACAGCCAGAGCCCAGCTCAGAAATTGCTTTCGTCCAGCGATTACGCCCACACCAAAGGAGCCAGGAACAAAAGCTGTTGCTGCCTTTAAAGTAGAGAAGGAACCCCATTCAGAGCACCACAAACCCTGGCGCTCACTCTTTCCGTAGCCTCACAAAGTTCAAGAGAGTCTCTCTACATGGCACGCTCATTACAGCCAGAGCCCAGCTCAGAAATTGCGATCGTCCAGCGATTACGCCCACACCAAAGGAGCCAGGAACAAAAGCTGTTGCTGCCTTTAAAGTATACAAGGAACCCCATTCAGAGCACCACAAACCCTGGCGCTCACTCTTTCCGTAGCCTCACAAAGTTCAAGAGAGTCTCTCTACATGGCACACTCATTACAGCCAGAGCCCAGCTCAGAAATTGCGATCGTCCAGCGATTACGCCCACACCAAAGGAGCCAGGAACAAAAGCTGTTGCTGCCTTTAAAGTATACAAGGAACCCCATTCAGAGCACCACAAACCCTGGCGCTCACTCTTTCCGGAGCCTCACAAAGTTCAAGAGAGTCTCTCTACATGGCATGCTCATTACAGCCAGAGCCCAGCTCAGAAATTGCGATCGTCCAGCGATTACGCCCACACCAAAGGAGCCAGGAACAAAAGCTGTTGCTGCCTTTAAAGTAGAGAAGGAACCCCATTCAGAGCACCACAAACCCTGGCGCTCACTCTTTCCGTAGCCTCACAAAGTTCAAGAGAGTCTCTCTACACGGCACGCTCATTACAGCCCGAGCCCAGCTCAGAAATTGCGATCGTCCAGCGATTACGCCCACACCAAAGGAGCCAGGAACAAAAGCTGTTGCTGCCTTTAAAGTATACAAGGAACCCCATTCAGAGCACCACAAACCCTGGCGCTCACTCTTTCCGTAGCCTCACAAAGTTCAAGAGAGTCTCTCTACTTTGCACGCTCATTACAGCCAGAGCCCAGCTCAGAAATTGCGATCGTCCAGCGATTACGCCCACACCAAAGGAGCCAGGAACAAAAGCTGTTGCTGACCTTAAAGGAGAGAAGGAACCCCATTCAGAGCACCACAAACCCTGGCGCTCACTCTTTCCGTAGCCTCACAAAGTTCAAGAGAGTCTCTCTACATGGCACGCTCATTACAGCCAGAGCCCAGCTCAGAAATTGCTTTCGTCCAGCGATTACGCCCACACCAAAGGAGCCAGGAACAAAAGCTGTTGCTGCCTTTAAAGTAGAGAAGGAACCCCATTCAGAGCACCACAAACCCTGGCGCTCACTCTTTCCGTAGCCTCACAAAGTTCAAGAGAGTCTCTCTACATGGCACGCTCATTACAGCCCGAGCCCAGCTCAGAAATTGCGATCGTCCAGCGATTACGCCCACACCAAAGGAGCCAGGAACAAAAGCTGTTGCTGCCTTTAAAGTAGAGAAGGAACCCCATTCAGAGCACCACAAACCCTGGCGCTCACTCTTTCCGTAGCCTCACAAAGTTCAAGAGAGTCTCTCTACTTTGCACGCTCATTACAGCCAGAGCCCAGCTCAGAAATTGCGATCGTCCAGCGATTATGCCCACACCAAAGGAGCCAGGAACAAAAGCTGTCCATCATGCCTGTGCCCATGTCCCCCATGCCCCTTATATCCCCCCAATGTCCCCCATGTCCCCCCCCATGTCCCCCCATGCCTGTGCCCACATCCCCCCATGTCCCCCGGTGTCCCCCCACCTCCTGGTTGACGCAGACACCGGCGCAGACGCCGCCGGGGGGCCCCCGCAATGGGACTCGTAGCTGAGGCTGATGCCGGGGGGCAGCGGCGAGTGCTGCAGCTCCACCGTGTAGGAGAGGCTCTTGGAGGGGAGCGGGGGGCACCCATGGGTATCAGCACCCACCGACCTCCCCAGGGGCACCGCCGCGCCCCACTCCTCACGTTGTAGGCGTCGGCGATGAGCTGCACCACGTTGCTGGAGTCCTCCCGCAGCTCCCCCACCACCGACTTGGGGATCAGGTGGCTCAGCTCCTGCGCGGGGACAGGGTCGGGGGGGCCGGGACCCCCCACCTGCCCAGGGACCCCCACCCACCACCCACCCACTCACCCGGTAGAGGGGCACGGTGGGACCCATCACGGCGAAGATGGGCTGGATGTTGGCGGCCGACAGCACTTGGGCCAAGTGGACCACTGAGGGGTAGTCCTGCGGGGGGGCATGGGTGCTGGGGTGCCACCCACCCCAAAAACACCCCAAAACATCCCCAAAACACCCAAAACCACCCAAAAACCACCCCAAAAACACCCAAAGACACCCCAAAAAGATACCCCAAAGACACCCCAAAGACACCCCAAAACCCACCCAAAACACCCCCCAAAACACCCCCAAGAAACACCCCAAAACATCCCAAAGACCCAACCCCCCCAAAAACCCCCAAAAAACCACCCCAAGGACACCCAAAACACCCCAAAGACACCCCAAAAACACCCAAAATCCACCTCAAAACACCCCAAAGAGCCAAAAACACCCCAAAGAGCCAAAAACACGCAAAACACCCAAAAAACACCCCAAAGACACCCAAATCCACCCAAAACTCACTCAAAAACACCCCAAAGACCCAAAAAACACCCCAAGGACACCCCAAGACACCCCAAAGACACCCAAAATCCACCCAAAAACACCCCAAAGACCCAAAACCACCCAAAACACCCCCAAAAAAACCCCAAGGACACCCCAAAACACCCCAAAGAGCCAAAACCACCCCAAAACACGCAAAACACCCAAAAACCCCCCAAAGACCCAAACCCCCCCAAAAACACCCCAAAAACACCCCCCAATCCCCCGCCCCCGCGGTCCGGGCCCTTACATAGAGGTGGCTTTTGGTGTAGACGCCGCTGGCGTCGAGGTGGCAGCGGGTGTCGCTTGGGACGACGATGCCCCCCAGTTTGCCGTCCCCCGCCATGTGGAAGGTGTCGTCCGAGGCGAAGACCAGCAGGCGGGTGACAGGGCGCCAGCCGATGCGCTCCTGGGGGCGCACACTTGCAGGCGTGCTTGCACGGGCTTTTGCGTGCAGGTACACATGCACGTGCTCTTGCAGGCATGCACGCTTGCATGCACGCTTGCACACACCCATGCATGCAGGCTCGCTTGCACGCACGCACACTTGCACGCAGGCTTGCTTGCAGACAGGCACGCTTGCAGGCGCACTTGCACGGGCTTTTGCACGCGGGCGTGCTCACACTCACACTTGCAGGCAGTCGTGATTGCATGCACGCTTGCACGGGCTTTTGCATGCAGGTACACGTGCACGTGCTCTTGCAGGCACGCACACTTGCATGCACGCTTGCACACAGCCATGCACGCAGGCTCGCTTGCAGGCATGCATGCTTGCACGCGCACTTGCACACACCCATGCATGCAGGCTCGCTTGCACGCACGCACACTTGCACGCAGGCTCGCTTGCAGACAGGCATGCTTGCAGGCGCGCTTGCACGGGCTTTTGCACGCAGGCGTGCTCACACTCACACTTGCAGGCAGTTGTGCTTACATGTGCACTTGAACGGGCTTTTGCATTGCAGGCACGCATGCACATGGTCTTGCAGGCAGGCATGCTTGCACACACACTTGCACACGCTCTTGCACACACCCATGCACGCAGGCTCGCTTGCAGACAGGCACGTTTGCAGGCAGGCACGCTTGCACACGCTCTTGCAGGCAGTCATGCTTGCATGCGCACTTGCAGGCGCTATTGCATGCAGGCACACTGGCATGTGCTCTTGCACGGGCTTTTGCAGGCAGACATGTTTGCACACGTTTGCACGTTCTTTTACAGGCAGGCATGCTTGCATACGTGCTTGCACACACTCTTGCTTGCATGCACACGTGCACACACTCTTGCATGCACCCAGGCATGCAGGCTCTTTTGCAGGCAGCCACGCTTGCATGTGCACTTGCACGTGCTCTTGCATGCAGACGCGTTTGCAAGCTCGCTTGCAGGCAGCCATATTTGCAAGCTCGCTTGCAGGCACGCTTGTTCATGCACTTGCATGCACTCTTGCAGGTAGAAATGCTTTCATGTGCTCTTGCAGAAGCTCTTACGTGCAGGCATGCTGGCAGCTCACTTGCAGGCAGGCACGCTCACACACGCTCTTGCATGCGGCCGTGCTCACGGACGCATTGCTTGTTTGTGCACTTGCATGCAGGAACGCTTGCATGTGCACTTGCAGGTGCTCTTGCAGGCAGGCACAGTTGCAGGCATGCTCGCAGACGTGCTTCCACTTGCATGCACTTTCGCATGCAGGAATGCTTGCGTGCGTACTTGTGCTCTTGCACGCAGCCACGCTTGCAGCCAGGCGTACTCACAGACACGCTCATGCACTTGCATGCACTCTTGCATGCAGGACCGCTTGTGTGTGCACTTGCAGATGCTCTTGCAGGCAGCCACGTTTGCAGCCACGCTTGCATGCAGCCATGTTGGCAGGCACATTTGCAGGC
The DNA here is from genome assembly GCA_020745775.1 of Theristicus caerulescens. Taxonomy (NCBI): domain Eukaryota; kingdom Metazoa; phylum Chordata; class Aves; order Pelecaniformes; family Threskiornithidae; genus Theristicus; species Theristicus caerulescens. The sequence goes on from CM036580.1 coordinate 19,700, forward strand.
AGCCGCGTTTGCAGGCATGCTCTCGCATGCTTGCGCTTGCACGCACTTCTGCACGCAGGACCGCTCGCGTCTGCACACGCAGATGCTCTTGCACCCGGGCTCGCTCGCCCCTCCGCTTGCAGGCACAGCCGCGCACGTGCACGCACTCGCTCCCGCAGCACCCATTTACGCGCGGGCGCCCTTGCACCCCCGCGTTCCCCTCACCGCCCCCGGCCCGCTGACCTTGCAGAGGGCCACCTACATGATGGCGTCGAAGCCGCCCTCGGGCGTGTCCAGGTTGCCGGAGATGCGCTGGCGGCTGACGTGCTCGGCAAAGGCGCCGGCGTCGGCGGTGAGGGAGAGGACGTGGCGGAAGGCGGCGGGGGGATCGCAGGGTTCCTGCTGCTCCAGGCAGGGGTTGCGCAGCCGGGACGGCAACATGCTGACGTAGGGCAGCACCGTTTTGTCCACGAAGGAACCGAAACCTGGGGGGGGGGCACACAAAGTTTTGGGGGTGGGGGAAGCACCCAGCACCCCTAAAGCCCCATGGGGGGACCCCCGCGCGTCCCCACCGATGCGGACGGAGGAGGTGACGTTGCGCAGGGCGGCCAGGAGGTCGCTGCCCAGCTTGCGGACGTTCTCCAGGTCATCCTTCATGGAGTAGGAGAGGTCCATCAGGTAGTAGAGGTCCATGGGGTGGCCCTGCACCCGCCGGAACCGCACCTGGAAGCTCCGCTCCTCCCCTGGGGGGGCCGGGGGGGTCAGGGGGCTCCCACTGCGTCCCACCACCCCCCCCAGCTGCTCCAGCTCCCCATCCCGCCATCGGTCCACCGCCCCCTCCCTCCCTCCATCCATCCTTCTCCATTCCCCAGCCATCCTCCATCTCCCTCTCCAGCCATTCTCCATCCCCTCCATCTCTCCATCCCTCCCGCTCCCCCTCCATCTCTCCATCCCTCCCCTCCATCCCTAATCTCACCCTCCAGCCATCCTCCCTCCCTCTCCCCATTCCTCCCATCTTCTCCATCTCTCTCATCCCTCCTCCAGCACCCATCCACCTTCTCCATCCATTCCTCCATCTCCCCCACCATCTCTCCCTCCATCTTCTCCATCTCTCCCTCCATCCCTCCCTCTTCTCCATCCCTCCTCCACCCACACCATCCCTCCCTCCTTCTCCCACTCCATCCCTCCCCTCCTCCCCTCCATCCCTCCCCTCCTCCCCTCCATCCCTCCTCCCTCCTTCCCTCTCCCCATCCCTCCCTCCATCTTCTCCCTCCCTCCCTCTTCTCCATCCCTCCCTCTCCCCGCCATCCCTCCCTCCTTCTTTTCCCCCTTCATCTCCCCCATCCCTCCATCTTCTCCCTCCCTCCATCCTCTCCCCATCCCTCCATCTCCCCCATCCCTCCAGCCATCTTCTCCCTCTTCTCCCTCCATCCCTTCCTCCGTCTCCTCCCTCCCTCCATCTCCCCACCATCCCTCCCTCCCTCTTCTCCCTTCCTCCATCTCCCCCTCCCCATCCCTCCCTCCATCCCTCCATCTCCCCCTCCCCATCCCTTCCTCCATCTCCCCCATCCCTCCATCTCCCCCCCCCCCCCCCCCACCGGGCCGCAGCAGCCGGACGCTCTGGGGCCGCAGCTGGGTGGGCCCCCCCCCGGCCCCCGCTGGCACCCAGCTCCTCATCCTTCAGCACCCGCACGCTGCCGCGAGGCTCCACCACAGCGCCCGGGGGACACCCAGCGCGCTCCAGGGCCTCCCGCGGGCCGCAGCGGGTGGCCTCCGCCTGCCCCCCCCCGCGTGAACTCCTGCGGAGACGGGGGTCAGCACCAGCACCCCCTGCCCGGCCCCGCACCCACCGCCCCGCATGGCACCCATCACCCTGCACCTCACATCCCCCCGCACCCCCCCGCACCCCACGTCCCCCCGCACCCATCGCCCTGCGCCCCACGTCCCCCCGCACCCCCCAGCACCCCACGTCCCCCCGCACCCACCGCCCCGCACCCCACATCCTCCTGCACCCCACGTCCCCCCGCACCCACCGCCCTGCACCCCACATCCCCCCGCACCCATCGCCCTGTGCCCCACATCCCCCTGCACCCCACATCCCCCAGCACCCATCGCCCTGCACCCCACATCCCCCTGCACCCCACATCCCCCCACACCCCACGTCCCCCCAGCACCCATTGCCCTGCGCCCCACATCCTCCTGCACCCCATGTCTCCCCAGCACCCATCGCCCCAGACCTCGTCTCCCTGCACCCCACATCCCTCTGCAGTGCCCCTCCTGCACCCACCCCCTGCACCCTACGTCCTTCCTGCACCCAGCACCCCACATCCCCTGCACCCATCTCCCTGCACCCAGCACCCCATGGCCCCAGCACCTGTCTCCCTGCACCCCACGTCCCCCTGCACCCCACATTCCCCTGCATCCATCTCCCTGCACCCAGCACCCATCTCCCTGCACCCCACATCCCCCTGCACCCATCACCCCACATCCCAGCACCCCGGGGCCATGGGAGCCGGGCGGGTGCTGGGTGGGGGTGGGGGCCACCCCCCGCCTCTTTGTCACCGAGGTTTTGCTGCTTCCTGGTGACAAACCGCAGGGCCGGGGGGGGTCACGCAAGGGCTGGGGGCGGGGGGCCGGCACCCACCGGGGGCCCCGGGACAGCGGGGACCCCCAGGGGACACGGGGACCTCGGTGACAAGGGGGACCCCAGGGACAACAGGGACCCCCATGGCACACGGGGACCCCAGGGACAGTGGGGACCCCACAACATACAGGGACCCCTGGGGACTGGACCCCCCAGGACACAGGGACCCCCATGGGACACAGGGACCGCGTGGGACCCCTGGGGACACTGGGGACCCCCCAGCACACAGAGACACCCCCCCCGGGACACTGGGGACCCTACAGGACACGGGGACCCCTCCCATGGCACGCAGGGACCCCTGGGGACACCCCAGCACACAGAGACCCCCCCCACAGGGACCCCCAGGGACATGGGGACCCCCACGGGACATGGGGACCCCCGGGGACCCCCCAGGACATGGAGACCCCCCCTACGGGACACTGGGGATGCCCCAGGACACAGAGACACCCCCCCCCTCCCAGGGACCCCCAGGGACACGGGGACCCCCGGGGACCCACCCAGGACACGAAGACACCCCTCCACGGGACACGGGGACCGCCACCCCGTGCCCCCCTCCACGGGGGGGGGACCCCAAATCCACACCGCGACCCCCAGGGACGCGGGGGGTCCCCGAAGCCGGACCCGGGGGGGTGTCAGGGTGGGGGGGGTCGGGGTGGGGGTCGGGGTGGGGGGTCCCCGCACTCACCGGGTCCTCGCACCAGGCGCAGCGCGGGTGGGAGCGCACACACGCCTCGCAGGACGCCTGGGGCTCGCAGGACCCTGGGGACACCGGGGGGCTCAGGGGGGGTCAGGGTGGCAGGGCCTCTCCTATGGGTGCCCCCCCCTATGGGTGTCCCCCCCATGGGTGCCACCCCCTCACCTTCCCCGGCCCCCCCCCCGGGCCGCCAGCAGCAGCGGCAGCAGCAGGAGCCCCCCCGGCCGCCCCATGGCCCCGGCGCTGCTGGGAGGCGGCGGGGGGGGGGGGGGAGGGGCTCCGGGGGGGGCGGGGGCCACATCCTGCAGGTGCGCCCTGCCCCCCCACCCCCGCGGTCCTGGGGGGGAGGGGCACCCCGGGGGGGGGCACCCGGGGGGGGGGGACTGGGGGGGGGGGGAGGAGGACCCCGGGGGGGGGCGTGGTATTGGGGGGAGGGGCCGATACGGGGGGGCACGGGGGGTCCGCGGGGCTGGGGCGTCCCCTGGTGGCGGCGGGGGGGGTCCCCAGCGTCCCGGGGGGGCCCCCAGCGTCATAGGGGGGGGTCCCCCGCTGTCCCCAGGTGCCCCCCATTGCCCCGGGGTGCCCCCCCTTATCCCTGGGGGGGTCCCCCATCATCCTCGGGGGGGCCCCCCTTATCTCCGGGGGGGGGGCCCTAAGGGGGGGTCCCCATCATCCTCGGAGGGGTCCCCCATCATCCCCAGGTGCCCCTCACTACCCCGGGGTGCCCCCCCTTATCGCTAGGGGGTCCCCAAGGGGGACCCCCCCCCTTATCCCCCATGGGGGGATCCCCAACTGTCCCCAAAGTAGGGGGGGGTCCCCAAAGGGAGGAGCTCCCCATCATCCTCAGGTGCCCCCCATCACCCCAGGGGTGCCCCCCCTTATTCCTGGGGGGTCCCCAAGTGTCCCCAAGGGGGGGTCCCCATCATCCTCGGGGGGGCCCCCCCTATCCCCAATGGGGGGGGCCCCTCACCCCCACGTGCCCCCCACCACCCCGGGGTGCCCCCCCTTATCCCTGGAGGGGGTCCCCATCATCCCCAAGGGCCCCCCAACACCCCAGGGGTGCCCCCTCCTTATCCCCAATGCGGGGGGGGGGGGTCCCCAACTGTCCCCAAGGAGGGGGGTGCCCCCCTCACCCCAAACTGACCCCCACCATCCCGGGGGGGGGCCCCCCCCATTCCCCCAAGTGTCCCTGCCCCCCCCCCGCCCCGTGTCCCCCCCAACCACACCGGGACCCCCCCCAAATTTCCATCACTTTATTTTGCAAAAATAGAAAAAATCCCGCGTGTCCCCACCCCCCCGCCGTGGGGGGGAGGGGCGCGGGTGGGCTGTAAACATGGCGGGGGGGGGGAAGCGGGGGGCAGCGGCGGGGGGCCCCCCCCCGGGGCCGGGGGGACCCCGGTGTAAACGCAAAGGAATAAATAAGGGGGGGAAAGTGCTGCCCCGGGGGGGGGGGGCACCCCCTTTGTAGTGTAACAGGCCCCCCCCCGCGGGCTGTGCACCCCCAAAATGGGGGGGGCAAATTGGGGGGGCACGGGGCCCCCCCATCCAGCCAGGCTGGGGTAACAGACATTGGGGGGGGGGGGCAGTTTGGTCCTGGGGGGCAGTTGGGGTGCAACACCCCCCCCCCCCTAGTAAAGCTGCCTTTTAGGGGGGGGCACCAGGCAGGGCCCCCCCCATGGCATTGGGGTAACCGTGACTATGGCTTGGGACCCCCCAGTAACACTGGGGGGGTTTTGGGGGGGGGGGGCACCTTGTGCCCCCCCATCTTTGGTCTCTATAGTGTTCTGTGCCGGGGGGGGGGGATTTTTGGGGTCCCCCCCACCCCAACAGCGTCAAAAAGCAAAACCCACAAGCAGCCCCCCCCCCCCCCCCCCAATATAAAATAAACCAGCAAATAAAATGGCCCCCCCCCGAAATGGGGGGGGGTCCTGCCTGTGCCCCTGCAGTGCCCGGGGGGGGGGGAAATGGGGGTGCCCCTGCCCCAAAATCCACCCTGTTTCCAATAAATAAAGTCCCGGGCGCCTGGGTCCCCCCCGGCTCGGGGGGGGGGGGGGGGGGGGGCACGGCAAGGGGCACCAGGCGGTAATTTGGGGGGGCCAGCGATTTCTGTCCATCGTTGCCCCCCTCAAATCCCCCCCCAGTACAAGGGGGGGGGGCTGCAGCGGGGCTGGGGGGGGGGCTTTGGCGTGAAGCTGAGGTTGGGGTGGGGGGGCTCCCCCGGGCCCCCCAGCTTAAGGCAATAGCTGGGCCGCGGGGTCCCCCCCGGGCCGGCTCTGTCAGTCTCTGGAGCCCCCCCAGATTTGGGGGGGGGGGCTCTGGAGGGGCCCCTCCCCATCCCCGGAGCAAGGCGGGGGGGGCCCTGGAAGGCAGTCGTGAGTGTCCAGGCCCGGCGGGGGGTTACGGGGGCCCCCCCGGCGCGGAGGGGGGCTAGGGGGAGGCGGGGGGGCCGGGGGGGCCGTCCTGGGGGGCGGGGGGCTCCGGGGGTGAGGGGGGCCGCGCCGCCGCCTCCTCCTCCTGGAACATCTCGGGGTTCTCCAGCATCTCCCGGATCAGGGGGGGCATCGGCCCCGGGATCTCCATCTTCAGCGTGATGGCTCGCTCCGCGCCTGCGGGACCCCCCGTCAGCTGACGGCTGTGCCCCCGCGAGCTCTGACCCCCCTGCGAGCTCCAACCCCCCCTGCGAGCTCTGACACCCCCCCCCGCGAGCTTCGACACCCCCCCCGCGAGCTTCGACCCCCCCCCCGCGAGCTCCGACCCCCCCCCTGCGAGCTTCGACCCCCCCCGCGAGCTCCGACCCCCCCCGCGAGCTCCGACCCCCCCCGCGAGCTCCGACCCCCCCGAGCCCCTCCGAGCACCCCAAGTTGCATCTCCCCGCGAGCTTCCCTGCAAGCATCCCTGCAACCTCCCTGCGAGCTTCCCCGCCGTGAGCAAGCCCCGCTGAGCGCCCCCCACCCACAACAGCTGCCCCTGCGAGCTTCTCCCTGCGAGCTTCCCCCATGTGAGCATCCCCCACATGAGCATCCCTGCGAGCATCTCCCTGCGAGCATCTCCCTGCGAGCATCTCCCTGCGAGCATCCCCCATGAGAGCTTCCCCCACGTGAGCATCCCTGCAAGCTTCCCCGAGAGCATCTCCCTGCAATCATCCCCCATGTGAGCATCCTCCATGTGCGCATCTCCTTGCGAGCTTCCCCCACGACAGCATCCCTGCAAGCTTCCCCGAGAGCATCTCCCTGCAATCATCCCCCATGTGAGCATCCTCCATGTGCGCATCTCCTTGCGAGCTTCCCCCACGCAAACATCTCCCTGCGAGCTTCCCCCATGCAAGCATCCCTGTGAGCTTCTCCCTGCGAGCTTCTCCCCGTGAGCTTCCCCCATGTGAGCAACCCTGCGAGCTTCCCCGAGAGCATCTCCCTGCAACCATCCCCCATGTGAGCATCCTCCATGTGCGCATCTCCTTGCGAGCTTCCCCCACGACAGCATCCCTGCGAGCATCCCCCATGTGAGCTTCCCCCATGCGAGCATCTCCCTGCGAGCTTCCCCCATGCGAGCATCTCCCTGCGAGCTTCCCCCACGCAAACATCTCCCTGCGAGCTTCCCCCATGCGAGCTTCCCCCACGTGAGCATCCCTGCGAGCTTCCCCGAGAGCATCTCCCTGCGATCATCCCCCATGTGAGCATCCTCCACATGCACATCTCCCATGCGAGCTTCCCCCACGACAGCATCCCTGTGAGCATCCCCCATGCGAACTTCCCCCATGCGAGAATCCCTGTGAGCTTCCTCTGTGCAAGCATCCCTGCGAGCTTCCCCCCTGCGAGCTTCCCCGCTGCGAGCTTCCCCCCTGCGAGCTTCCCCCCTGCGAGCTTCCCTCCACGCACAAGCCCCTCCAAGCACCCGATTTTCCCCTGCCCGCTTCCCTGCAACCTTCCCCACCGCGGTCCTTCCCCACTGCGGTCCTTCCCCGCGAGCTTCCCCCTCTCCCCACCACAACCCTCCCCACCGTGACCTCCCCAGGCCTGGGGGTCCCCGGGGGGTCCCTGGGGAGGTCCAGGGGGTCCCCCTCACCCTTGGTGCTGATGCCGCGCAGGTCGGTGATCTTCATCAGCATGCGGGGGAACATGTGGGGCTGGCGCGGCCGGCGCCGGCGCGCGTACACCTTCAGCGCCTCCAGCAGCGGCTCCTGCAGCTTCTCCACCTTCTCCGGCTCCTCCAGGTCCATGCGGTCTTTGGGGACACACACACGGTTGGGGGTCACCAGTGTCACCCCCCTCCCGTCCTCTCTGTCCCCTCGTCTGATGGCCATGACCCTGAGCTCGGCGTCTGCGGGGGGTCCCGGGCGGCCCCGCTGGCTGCCGGTCCCCATGTCCCCAAGGCCCTGGTGCTTCCTGGGCTGGTGGGGTCCATGTCTCATGTCCTGGCCCCGAGGTCCCCATGTCCCCGTGTCCCTGCATCCCTGCTGTCTCCTGATCCAAAGGTCCCCATGTCCCCGTGTCCCCATGTCCCTGCATCCCTGCCGCCTCCTGATCCAGAGGTCCCCATGTCCCATGTCCTGGCCCCGAGGTCCCCATGTCCCCGTGTCCCCCCCATCCCTGCTGCCTCCTGATCCAGAGGTCCCCATGTCCCCATGTCCTGGCCCCGAGGTCCCCATGTCCCCATGTCCCTGCATCCCTGCTGCCTCCTGATCCAGAAGTCCCCATGTCCCATGTCCTGGCCCTGACGTCCCCATGTCCCCACGTCCCCCCATCCCTGCTGCCTCCTGATCCAGAGGTCCCCGTGGCCCAGCTGCCTCCTGGCCCAGTGGTCCCTGTGTCCCTGCTGTCCCTGGGCCCAGAGGTCCCCATGTCCCTGTATCCCCATGTCCCCACTGCCTCCTGATCCGGAGGTCCCTGTGTCCCCTTGTCCTTGCTTCCTCCTGGCCCTGAGGTCCCCATGTCCCCATGTCCTTGCTGCCTCCTGATTCAGAGATCCCTATGTCCCCACGTCCCTGCTTCCTCCTGATCTGGATGTCCCCATGTCCCCACTGCCTCCTGGCCCAGAGGGTCCCCACGTCCCCATGTCCCTGTGTCCCTCTGTCCCTGCTACCTCCTGGCCCAGACAGTCCCCATGTCCCCACTGCCTTGTGGCCCAGAGGTCCCCCTGTCCCTATGTCCCTGCTACCTCCTGATCCAAAGGTCACTGTGTCCCCATGTCCCTCTGTCCCCAGGTCCCCGCTACCTCCTGGCCCTGAGGGTCCCCATGTCCCCGTGTCCCCACTGCCTTGTGGCCCAGAGGTCCCCATGTCCCCGTGTCCCTCTGTCCCCATGTCTCCGCTACCTCCTGGCCCGGAGGGTCCCCACGTCCCCATGTCCCTCTGTCCCCATGTCCCCTCTGCCTCCCGACCCAGAGGTCCCCATGTCCCCACTACCTCCTGGCCCTGAGGGTCCCCATGTCCCCTCCGCCTCCCGACCCAGAGGTCCCCATGTCCCCGCTACCTCCTGGCCCAAAGGGTCCCCACATCCCCACGTCCCTCTGTCCCCATGTCCCCTCTGCCTCCCGACCCAGAGGTCCCCATGTCCCCGCTACCTCCTGGCCCTCAGGGTCCCCACATCCCCATGTCCCTCTGTCCCCATGTCCCCACTACCTCCTGACCCAGAGGTCCCCATGTCCCTCTGTCCCCATGTCCCCACTACCTCCTGGCCCTGAGGGTCCCCACGTCCCCATGTCCCTCTGTCCCCATGTCCCCTCTACCTCCTGGCCCTGAGGGTCCCCATGTCCCCGTGTCCCTCTGTCCCCATGTCCCTGCTACCTCCTGGCCCTGGGGGTCCCCACGTCCCCATGTCCCTCTGTCCCCATGTCCCCTCTACCTCCCGACCCAGAGGTCCCCATGTCCCCGCTACCTCCTGGCCCTCAGGGTCCCCACGTCCCCATGTCCCTCTGTCCCCATGTCCCCACTACCTCCCGACCCAGAGGTCCCCATGTCCCCACTACCTCCTGGCCCTCAGGGTCCCCATGTCCCCATGTCCCTCTGTCCCCATGTCCCCGCTACCTCCTGGCCCTGAGGGTCCCCACGTCCCCATGTCCCTCTGTCCCCATGTCCCCTCTACCTCCTGGCCCTGAGGGTCCCCATGTCCCCACGTCCCTCTGTCCCCATGTCCCCTCTACCTCCTGGCCCTGAGGGTCCCCACGTCCCCGCGTCCCCCTTTGTCCCCCACCTCCGCAGATGAGGCAGATGGCGCTGAGCAGCCCGGTCTCGGTGTCGTCCATCTCCAGCGGCAGCAGCTGCCCAGCGAAGGCGAAGACCAGGTCAGTGAGGGGCCCGAAGCCGGCATTGTGCATCTGCGTCCGGTTCAGCGTCAGCCCGTCCGAGAAGGTCATGGTGTCCTGCTCCGGCGTGTAGCGCGTGCAGATCCGCAGCATCTATGGGGAGGGGGGACGCGGTCAGGAGGGGGGATGCGGTTGGGAGCGGCGCGGGGCACCCCCGACCTCCCCGCGCGTCCCCCCGAGACCCTCACCAGGATATCGAGGCAGGCGGCCTTGAGCAGGGTGATCTGATCGGCCATGCTGAGGGCGGTGAAGCCGGGCAGGCGCTTGGCGAACTCCACGATTTTGATGATGCACTTGGTGGCCAACTCGCTGAATTTGTCCCACAGCCCCAGGTCCAGCTGCACCCGGTGGTCAGCGCTCGAGTTCTGCAAGGGGGACGACGCAACCAAGGGGGCTCAACCGTGGGTCCGACGGCGTTGTCCCCTCCCCGGTGTCCCCTCGGCGGTGTCCCCTCGGCGGTGCTCACCGTGGTGTACTTGCCCAGCTGGCAGAGGGAGGGGAAGGTCTCCTGGTGGGCTCTGCTGACCTTCTGGACCAGTTCCTCCAGCTCCGGGCTCAGCTCGTAGCTCTCCGCCGTCACCTCCTCCTTCACCTCCTTCTTCTTTTTGTTCCTGTCGTTGCGGACGGCTGCGAGGAGGGGGAGTTTTGGGGGTGCGGAGGGTGAGGGGGGGTCTGCGGGTGCCCCCCGTCCCCTCCCCCAGCGGCGTTTCCCGGCCTTTTCGCCAGGGCGCGGGGACAGAACGCACGAGCGGGGTATCCACGCACAGCACGACGCGGCCGGAGGGGGTGCCAAGCCCCCCGCCACGCCGGGGGGGCACCCCCAAAGCCCCCCCAACCCCAGGGCGAGCACCAGCCCTGCCTGCGCCCCCTCCCCAAGCCCCAAATCCTCCCAGGGGACGGGGACACCCCCCCCCGCCGCCATGAGGGTGCCCAGCGCCGCGGGGACGGAGCCGGCACGACGGCGGTGACGCCCGGGGAGGGGGGACAGCGGGGTGGCCCCCCCCGGGGACCCCCCCGGACCCCGGCGCACCTTCCTTGGACATGCCGACCTCGAAGCACTTCTGGAGGCGGCAGAACTGGCAGCGGTTGCGCGTCACCTTGTTGATCTGGCAGTTCTTGTCCCGGTGGCACGTGTACACCATGTTCTTCTGGATGCTGCGGCGGAAAAAGCCCTGGGGGGGGGCATGGGGGGGTGACGGGGGCGTCCCCAGTCCCCCCGACTGGGATCCCCGGTCCCAGCTCCCCAGTGACCCCCAGCGAGGCTCCCCAGTGCCCCCAGGGGGGCTCCCCAATCCACCCAGTAAGGCTCCCCAGTGTCCCCCAGCAGGACTACCCACTACCAGCTCCCCAGTGCCCGGGGGGGGCTCCCCAGTCCACCCAGTAAGGCTCCCCAGTGCCCCCCAGCAAGGCTACCCACTACCAGCTCCCCAGGGCCCAGGGGGGGCTCCCCAGTCCACCCAGTAAGGCTCCCCAGTGCCCCCAGGGGGGCTCCACAGTGTCCCCCAGCAGAACGACCCACTACCAGCTCCCCAGTGCCCAGAGGGGGCTGCCCAGTCCCCCCAGTAAGGCTCCCCAGTGCCCCCCAGCAGGACTACCCACTATCAGCTCCCCAGTGCCCAGGGAGGGCTCCCCAGTCCACCCAGTAAGGCTCCCCAGTGCCCCCAGGGGGGCTCCCCAGTGCCCCACAGCAGAACGACCCACTACCAGCTCCCCAGTGCCCGGGGGGGCTCCCCAGTCCACCCAGTAAGGCTCCCCAGTGCCCCAAGGGGGGCTCCCCAGTGCCCCACAGCAGAACGACCCACTACCAGCTCCCCAGTGCCCGGGGGGGCTCCCCAATCCACCCAGTAAGGCTCCCCAGTGTCCCCCAGCAGAACGACCCACTACCAGCTCCCCAGTGCCCAGAGGGGGCTGCCCAGTCCCCCCAGTAAGGCTCCCCAGTGCCCCCCAGCAGGACTACCCACTATCAGCTCCCCAGTGCCCAGGGGGGGCTCCCCAGTCCACCCAGTAAGGCTCCCCAGTGCCCCCCAGCAGGACTACCCACTACCAGCTCCCCAGTGCCCAGGGGGGGCTCCCCAGTCCACCCAGTAAGGCTCCCCAGTGTCCCCCAGCAGGACTACCCACTACCAGCTCCCCAGTGCCCAGGGGGGGCTCCCCAGTCCACCCAGTAAGGCTCCCCAGTGTCCCCCAGCAGGACTACCCACTACCAGCTCCCCAGTCCACCCAGTAAGGCTCCCCAGTGCCCCCCAGCAGAACGACCCACTACCAGCTCCCCAGTGCCCAGGGGGGCTCCCCAGTCCACCCAGTAAGGCTCCCCAGTGCCACTGGGGGGGTCTCCCCACTCCCCCTGGGGTCTCCCCAGTCCCCCCAGCAAGGCTTCCCAGTGCCCGGGGGTCCCCCTAGTGCCCCCGGGTCTCCCCAGTGCCCCCAGCAAAGCTCCCCAGTGCCCGGGGGTCTGCCCAGTGCCCCCAGCAAGGCTCCTCAGTGCCCCCAGCAAAGCTCCCCAGTGCCCCCGGGTCTCCCTACTCCCCCCAGCAAGGCTCCCCAGTGCCCGGGGGGGGTCTTCCCAGTGCCCCCAGCAAGGCTCCTCAGCGCCCCCAGCAAAGCTCTCCAGTGCCCCCGGGTCTGCCCAGTGCCCCCAGCAAGGCTCCCCAGTGCCCGGGGGGGGTCTTCCCAGTGCCCCCAGCAAGGCTCCCCAGTGCCCCCGCGTCTCCCTACTCCCCCCAGCAAGGCTCCCCAGTGCCTGGGGGTCTTCCCAGTGCCCCCAGCAAGGCTCCCCAGTGCCCCCCTCACCTTGCAGCCCTCGCAGGAGCTGACGCCGTAGTGGTAGCCCGAGGACTTGTCGCTGCAGACGAAGCAGGGCTTGTAGACGCGGGGCGGGGGGGGGCGGCGAGGGCGAGCTGGGCACCATCTCCTCCGCGCTCCGGCTCTGGGTCTCCACGGCTGGGGGGGGGGGGGCACAGGGGGGGTCAGGCAGCTGCCGGAGACCCCCCCCAACCTGCATGAGACCCCCAAAGCTGGGAGCGGCCACCACCTCCCGTTGCTGGCCAGGGGGAAACTGAGGCACGGGGTGGGGGGGTGGGCAGGGGTCTGGTTGCCCCCTCCCTGCTCGTGCGAGCCACGGCGGAAGGGGGGTTGTCCCCATGGGGTGGGAGGGGGACAGGGAGCCCCACGGGTTGTCCCCACGGAGCTGTGTCTGTCCTGGGAGGGGGACCAAGGGATGGGGGACAGATGGGGACGGAGGGGGGGACAATGAGGAGACAAGGCTGGGGGGGGGGATGCACCCCAGCACCCCCCCGCCATGCGCTCACCCCCCAGGTGTCCCCGTGCCCCCCCCCCCGATCCCAGGGCCCCCCAACCCCAGGGTTTGGGGGTCCCAGCCCCCCCAGAGCCCCCCAGGGTGCCACCACGAGGTGGTGGCAGGCAGGGAGGGGGTGACACCGGTGGCGGGGGGGGACACAGGGACCCCACCCTGCCCCGCGGCCCGGGCGGGCGGCTGGGGGTGGGTGAGGTTTTTCTGTGTCTGTGTGTGTTTTTATTTAAAAAAAAAAAAAAAAAAAGCCAAAATTGCTGAAATTGAGGAAATTCCTGCCCTCGCCCGGCGTCAAACAGCCCATTTACAACCGGCCCCAAAACGGTTGCAGCTGGGCCGGGGTGGGGGCTGGGGGGGGCACAGACACGGGTGGGAGCCCCCCCTCGCTCCCCGCCTCGCACACGTGTGTGCACACGCACGCACACGCACCGTGGTCACCCAAAAAAACAAACAGGGCCCCCCCCACCCCCCCCCGCCCTGGAAACACAACCGCAACCAGGCGCCACACCCTGCGGCACCCCCTCGCACGCCCGCCTCGCACGCCCGTCTTGCACGCCCGTCTTGCAAGGAGGGGGGGGCAGTGTGTGTGGCCCCCCCCAGCCGTGGAGACCCCTGTGGGGGGGACCCCAAATTGGGGGGGGTTGGATGCGGCCCCCCCGAGTGCTGTTGGGGCCCCACGGAGGGTGCTCACCCCACGGAGGGTGCTGGGGGGGGGGGGGTTGGGGGGGGGCACATTGGGGTGTCCCCCCCCCCGTGCCTCAGTTTCCCCTCCAGGCTACGGTTTGATTTTGGGGGGGTCTGACCCAAATCCAGGCACCCCCCCCCAAAAAAAGAACCAGCACCCCAAAAACACCCAGGGGGGAGCCGCAACCCTTTGGGGGGGGGCACAGCACTGTGGGGACCCCCCCAAACCCCCCCTCACTTTTCGGGGGGCTGCTTGGCTCCAAACCGGCATCACCCCCCCCCCCAGCCCTCCATGGAGCCAAATTTGGGGGGCACAGGGGGGCCCACCCCAACCGGGGGGCTGCTGCCCCCCCCCCATGCCCGGCTGAAGCGGGGGGGCCCCCCCGAGCCCCCCCAGACCTCCGCGGGGGGGTGAGGCCGGTTTTGGGGCGGCCCCGCAGGGGTTAAGTGCCACATTGGCAGCGCTGGGCGGGTGCGGCAGCCCCGGACTGGAACCAGTTGGGCCGGGGAGCTGGGAAGGGAGGGGGGGGGGACACGGGGGAGGGCGGGGGGGAGCCCCGCCCGTGGGCACCGGGGGGGGGGGATTGGGGGGGTCCCGCCGCCTCGCCAGCCCCCCCCCGAGGTGGCGGGACCCCCCCGTTTGTGCCCAAATTTCCACGGGGGGGGGGGGGGCGTCCCCCGGGGGGGCCCCCCCGTGCCCCTCCCCCCCGTGGGGTGTCCGGTCCCACAGCAGGTCCCCACCGCTGCCCCCCCCCGAGTGGGTCCGGGGCCCCGTGCCCCCGAATCGGGTCCAACCCCCCCCCCCGGGGTCCCTCGTGGGTCCACGTCCCTGCCCCCCCCCAAATCGGGTCCTGACCCCCACGCCCCCCCCCAAACCGGGTCCCCCCAAAGCTTCCCCATCCCCCCCACTCGTGTCCCTCCTGTCGCCCCCCCCCCAAACCGGTGCGACCCCCACCCCCCCCGGGTCCCTCCTGCGTGGGTGGGTGTCACGGGGGGGGGGGGGGCAAACACACCCACCCCCCCCCGCACCCCCCATTCCCCCACCCGTGTCACACACGCGCACACCCAGCTTTCCACACCCACGCATGTCGCTCGCACACCCGCACGCTCGCACGCGCCATCACGGGCGCCCACCCGCTCCCCCACACCCACTCGGGACACCTGCACCCACGGACAGGCACGGACACACGGACGCTTCCACCCGCACCGAGTCGCACGCTCGGGCACCCACATTCGCTCTCGCACACCCACGCACACCCACTCGGGACACCCTCACCCCCACCCATTCCCACGGAGTGATGGACACCCACACCCCCACTCATGGACACTTTCACACCCACTCACACTCACCCGTGCCCACTCACAACACCCTCACCCCCTCCCACAGAGCCACGGACACCCACACCCCCAACTCAGGGACACTTTCACACCCACTCGCCCTCACCGACACCCACTCACCCCCACTCCCGGCCACTTTCACACCCACAAACACCCACTCCCACTCGCGACACCCTCACTCGCCCCCTCCCCCGGAGCCACAGACACCCACGGACACACTCACCCCCACTCAGGGACACTTTCACCCCCACTCACGGCCACTTTCACGCCCACTTACAGACATTTTCACACCCGGAGAGTCACCGACACCCACAGACCCACTCACACCCACTTTCACCCCCACTCACCCCCACTCGTGGACACTTTTACACCCACTCACACTCACCCGTGCCCACTCACGACACCCTCACCCCCTCCCCCGGACCCACAGACACCCACAGACCCCCACTCACCCCCAGTCTGGGACATTTTCACACCCACTCACGCACATTTTCACCCCCACTCACCCCCCCACACACCCACTCGCGACACCCTCACCCCCTCCCCTGGACCCATGGACACCCACACCCCCCCACTCACACCCACTCACGGACATTTTTACACCCACTCCCCCCCCCCCCGCCCACTCACGACCCCCTCATCCCCTCCCCGGGACCCACGGACACTTTCCCCCCCACTCAGGGACACTTTCACACCCACTCACACCCACTTTCACCCCCACTCACGCACATTTTCACCCCCCCGTGCCCACTCACGACCCCCTCACCCCCTCCCCCGGCCCCACGGACACTTTCCCCCCCACTCAGGGACACTTTCACACCCACTCACACTCACAGACCCCCACTCACACCCACTTTCACCCCCACTCACCCCCCGTGCCCACTCACGACCCCCTCACCCCCTCCCCCGGCCCCACGGACACTTCCCCCCCCACTCAGGGACACTTTCACACCCACTCACCCCCACTTTCACCCCCCACCCCGTGCCCACTCACGACCCCCTCACGCCTTCCCCGGGACCCACGGACACTTTCCTCTCCCCCCCCCCGCCCACTCGCGCCCCCCGCCCGCTCCCGGCCCCCCGTACCGCGGCGGGCGGGCGGCGGCCAGGCGAAGGGCGGCAGGGCCCCGCAGCGCGGCCCGTACCCCGCCTTGCGCAGGGCGCAGGCCCCGCGGTTCGTCACGTCGTGCAGCCGCCGCGGCCCCGCCAGCGCCTCCAGGCAGTCGTACATGGCGGCGGCGGCGGGGGGCGCCCGCCGGACCGGACCGGACCCCCGCGGCCCCGGAACCCCGGCCCCGATCCCGGCCCCGGGTGCGGCGCGGCCCGGCCCGGCCCCGCGGCCCCAGCGACCGGCACGGGGCGGGGCCGGGGGCGGGGCCTGCAGGGGCGGGGCAAAGGGGCGGGGCAGGGGTGGGCGGGGCCTGCAGGGGCGGGGCGGGCGGGGTGACACACGCACGGTGACACACGCACACCGGGAGGGAGGGGGTGTCCTGACCCGCCCCCAGCCCCCGTGCCACCTCCCCGGTCCCTCCCAGTCCTCCCAGTCCTCCCAGTCCCCCTGTCACTTCATCCAGTCCCTCCCAGTCCCTCCCAGTCCTCCCAGGCCCCGTGTCACTTCATCCAGTCCCTCCCAGTCCTCCCAGTCCCCGTGTCACTTCATCCAGTCCCTCCCAGTCCTCCCAGTCCCCGTGTCACCTCCCCAGTCCCTCCCAGTCCTCCCAGTCCCCGTGTCCCCTCCTCAGTCCCTCCCAGTCCTCCCAGTCCCCGTGTCCCCTCCTCAGTCCCTCCCAGTCCCTCCCAGTCCCCATGTCATCTCCCCAGTCCCTCCCACTTCTCCCAGTCCCTCCCAGTCCCCCTGTCACCTTCCCCCAGTCCCTCCCAGTCCTTCCAGTTCTCCCAATCCCCATGTCATCTCCCCAGTCCCTCCCAGTCCTCCCAGTCCCCATGTCACCTCTCCCAGTCACTCCCAGTCCCCAAGTCACCTCCTCCCATCCCTTCCAGTCCTTCCAGTCCTCCCAGTCCTCCCAGTCCCCATGTCACTTCATCCAGTCCCTCCCAGTCCCCATGGCACCTTCCCCAGTCCCTCCAATGTCTCCCATTCCTCCCAGTCCCCGTGTCACTTCCCCAGTCCCTCCCAGCCCTCCCAGTAATCCCTGTTCCCATGTCACCTCACCCAGTCCCTCCCAGTCCCCACAGCACCTTCCCCAGTCCCTCCCAGTCCTTCCAGTCCCCACAGCACCTTCCCCAGTCCCTCCCAGCCCTCATGTCACCTTCCCCAGTCCCTCCCAGTCCCCCCAGTCCCCATGTCACCCCCTACCTTGTCCCCCCAGTGCCATCCCATGTCCCCCCAGTCCCCCAGTCCCCGTGTCACCCCCTCCCTTGCCCTCCCCAGTCCCCCCGTCCCCTCCCCAGTCCCTGTGTCACCTCCCAGCACCCAGCCGGGGCAACCGATGCCCTGGGGACACGGCCGTGTCCCCCACGTCCCCCTGTGCCCCTGTCACCTCCATCTCCCCCCTCCTGCCACCCGTGTCCCCCATGGGTGTCCCCCATGTCACCCTCGGCCATCCCGTGTCCCCTCTGTGTCTCCCCATGACCCCCATGTCCCCCATGTCCCCCTGTGCCACCCTGTGTCCCCCATGTGCGTCTCCCGTGTCCTCCATGTGCCTCCCCATGTCCCCATGCCATCCCGTGTCCCCCCATGTCCTCCCCATGCCACCCCATGTCCCCCATGTCCCCCATGTGCCCCCCCATGTCCCCATGTCCCCCCGTGCCACCCCATGTCCCCCATGTCCCCCCGTGTCCCCCCCGTGTCCGCCCCGTGCCACCCCACGCCCTCTCATTCACGTCCCCGTGGGCCACCCCGGCCCCCCCCCCGTGTCCCCGTGCCCATCCTGGGCCCCTCGGGGAGGGGACCCCCTCGTGCCCCCCCAGTGCCACGTGGTGGCCCCCGCCCTCACCGCAGCCGAAAGCTCCCAGTCAGCGCCGGCCACTGGCGGGTACCCAAAGCCAGCAGCCACCCCCCCGCCGGCGGCCTCGCACGGCCTCGCACGGCCCTCGCACGGCCCTCGCACACCCTCGCACGGCCCTCGCACACCCTCGCACGGCCCTCACATGGCCCTTGCACGCCCTTGCACACCCCTTGCATGGCCCTCGCACACCCTTGCACGCCCTTGCACACCCTTGCACGCCCTTGCACGCCCCTTGCACACCCTCGCGCAGGGCCATGCCGGAGGGGCCAGGCAGCGGGGAGCCGCGCGAGGGGGCACAGGGCCGTGCAAGGGGGTGGGGGGGTCGGTGCAAGGGTTGCACAGGGGGTTGGTGCAAGGGTTGCATGAGCTGTCAGTGCAAGAGTTGCACGGGACATTGGTACAAGGTTTGCACGAGTGGTTAGTGCAAGGGTTGCACAGGGCGTTGGTGCAAGGGTTGCATGGGGTGGTGGTGCAAAGCTTGCGTGGGGATAGTGCAAGGGATGCACAGGGGGGTAGTGCAAGGGTTGCACGGGGCACTGGTGCAAGGGTTGCACAAGGGGTTGGTGCCAGGCTCGCACGGCCGTCGTGAGCAGCGTGTTCCCGCCCAGGGCCAGCGTCCCCGTGCGCGTGCCAACGCTCGTGCAAGGAGCTTGCACACCGGGTGCGTGCGACACCCCGCAGGCTCCAGGCTGGGCAGGGGGTGCCACGGGGCCCCTCGCACGCGCGTGTGCAAGGCCCCCCCCGGGTCACACCAACCTGCACCCCGGAGCATCATGGGACACGGGGTGTCACGCCAACACACGTGTGTCCCCGTGTGCGTCCCCGTGTGCGGGGGGCTCGAGGGTGCCGGGGGCACCAGCAGCGTGCGTGGGGCCTCGTGCAGGCAGGGATGGGCAGGGACAGGCAGGGGTGGGCAGGAGCAGGCAGGGACCCCCATGGCACGGGCAGGACAGGCAGGGATGGACCTGGCAGGGACAGGCAGGGGAGGGAGGGCAGGCAGGGAGTGACAAGGGACAGGCAGGGACGGGCAGGAGCCAAGGCAGGACACAGGGAGGGACGGCCATGGCATAGGCGAGGACAGGGCAGGGGCAGGCAGGGACAGGCAGGGCAGAGCAGGCCTGGCAGGCCAGGCAGGAGCAGGCAGGAGCAGGCAGGGCCTGCGGGCAGGGCCCGTCCCGGATGCCTGGGTCCCTCCCGTGGGGCCAGGAGCACCCGGAGCTCCCCAGGGATGGGGGGGGAGAGGGTGAGGAGCGTGTGCGAGCGTGCACGAGTGGGTGTGAGCATGCACAAGTGGGTGTGAGCATGCACGAGTGCCTGTGGGCATGGAAGAGTGGGCACGAGCGTGCACAAGTGGCTGCGAGTGTGCACAAATGTGTGCGAGCATGCACGAGTGTGTATGGGCAGGTACGAGTGTGCATGAGTGGGTGTGAGCATGCACGAGTGTGCACAAGCATGCACAAGCATGCGTGAGCATGCACGAGTGCATCTAGGAATGAACCGGTGTGCAAAACCATGCACGAGCGTGCGTGACCACGCACGACTGCCCGTGCGATCGCACACGCGCGTGCCCGCCCCTGCCGTGCCCCGCGGTGTGTGGCCGCTGGCGTGTCCCCGCGTGCGAGGGCGTGCGAGGCCTGTGCCGGCAGCACCCGCCCGGCCGCATTCCTGCCCCCCCACCCCACCCATGGGTGCGCCACCCCCACCCACGGCAGCCCCGCCCGGGGGTCCCATGGGCGCAGGACGGGGGGGGGTGGGGTGTGGGTCCCGTGGGGGGCGGGGTCCCCCGGCGAGGCTCAATCTCAGCCGGGCACTCGGCTGGAAACCTCCGTTAGGGGGTTCCCCACCTGGGGAGGCACCTCGTTTGCAGGGCAGGGTGCTGCACAGCATTGCACAGCTTTGCGCGGCATTGCACGGCATTGCACGGCATTGCACAGCTTGCTTTGCATGGCTTTGCATGGCACTGCAGGCCTTGCACGGCATTGCACGGCTTTGCACGGCTTGCTTTGCATGGCTTTGCACGGCACTGCAGGCCTTGCACGGGATTGCACGGCTTTGCACGGCATTACACGGCTTGTTTTGCATGGCTTTGCACGGCACTGCAGGCCTTGCACGGGATTGCATGGCTTTGCACGGCATTGCACGGCTTGCTTTGCATGGCTTTGCATGGCACTGCAGGCCTTGCACGGGATTGCACGGCTTTGCATGGCATTGCACAGCTTTGCAAAGCCTTGTGTGGTTTTTGCATGGCACTGAACGGCTTTGCACGCCTTCATATGGCTTTGCACGGCTTCTCCTGGCATTGCGTTTCATTGCACAGCCTTGCACGGCTTTGCACGGAGCGGTGCAGCACTACCCAGCATGCCACAGCATTGCGCGGCACTGCACGCTGTGCCACGGCATTGCACACCACCGTGCACCGTGGCTTTGCACACATTCGCACAGCTCCGCAGTGCATCACATGGCACGGTGAGGCATTGCTCCGTGTGCCGTGGCATTGCACGGCTTTGCACGGCCCTGCACAGCATTGCACAGCCTTGCACGCACAGCCTTGCGCTGCCTTGCATGGCTTTGCACGGCATTGCACGGCATTGCACTGCCTTGCACAGCTTTGCATGGCCTTGCACAGCCTTGCACGGATGGTGAAGCATTGCCGAGCGTGCCACGGCTTTGCACTAGTTTTGCACAGCGTTTTATGTCTTTGCACAGCTTTGCACTGCCTTGTGCTGCCTTGCACGGCTTTGCACGGACGGTGAAGCATTGCCCAGCGTGCCACGGCGGACAGTGAAGCATTGCCCAGTGTGCCACGGCTTTGCACGGCTTTGCACTGGTTTTGCACGGTGTTTTGTGTCTTTGCATGGCTTTGCATGGCCTTGCACAACTTTGCACGGATGGTGAAGCATTGCCCAGCATGCCACAGCTTTGCACCACTTTGCACGGCGTTTTATGTCTGTGCACGGCTTTGCACGGCTTTGCACCAGTTTGCAGGGCGGTTTATGTCTGTGCACGGCTTTGCACGCCCGTTTATTCCTTTGCACGCCGTTTGCTGCCCTTGCACGCCCTTGCACACCCCGCCCAGCGCCTGCCAATCCCCTCCTGCCCCAGCGGGGAAACTGAGGCACGGGGGGGGGGCGGCGGGGGGAGGGGGCCACACCCCGGGGGGCGGGGCTGCGGCGCGGGGCCCCCGGTCCGAACAAAGCCGCCATTGAGCGGCAGGGGGAGGGGATTTTTCCACCCAAAATTTTTTCCATGACCCCATCGGCTGCGGGGCCTCCCCCTCCCCCCGCCTCCTTCCTCCCCCTCCCCCTCCTCCCCCCCTTCCCCCCGCCCGGGGCCTCCCGGGCTCTGGGGAAACTGAGGCACGGGGGGGGGGGGGCACACGCACACGCTTGCACACGCGGCCTTGCACACGCGGGCGCAGGCAGCCGCGCGCCGCCACGCGTGTGCACGCAAACCCAGGCCCACGAGCGCACGCTCGCACGCCCCCACGCGCTCGCCCACGCGCACGTTTGCACGCGCGCTCGCACGCCGCCGCCTCGCACGCCCGGGCACACGCGTGGACGGGCCGGCACCCACGGGTGCACGCGCACGCCTGCGCTGGGGCGCAGCCACGCCCTCCCACGTGCTCGCGCCCACGCGCGCTCCTGGGCTCGCACGCGCGCTCCCCCGCCACACGCAGCCCCGCACACGCGTGTGCGTGCTCACCCCCCCCACCCACTCAGCAGCTCTCCGCCCCCCCCCCGGGATCCCCCCCACTCCCCACCCCCACTCACCTGGCGTGGCCGTGGGCACACGTGTGCGTGTGCGTGTGCGTGTGCATGTGCCGCCCGGGCCCTGCATGCTCCATCATGTGACGCCGCCCTGCAACCCGCCGCATTTTTTCCCAAACCACAGGACGACGCCGGCGAGGACACGGCACGGCACAGCTCTAACACGGCACGGCGAGGACACGGCACGGCACAGCATGGCTCGGCATGGCTCAGACACGGCACAGCACAGCAAGGACATGGCACGGCTCAGCATGGCTCGGCATGGCTCGGACACAGCTCAGCATGGCTCGGCATGGCAAGGACACGGCTCAGCACAGATCTGACACGGCACGGCTCGGCATGGCTTGACATGGCGAGGACACGGCTCGGCACGGCGAGGACACGGCACAGCTTGGCATGGCTTGGCACGGCGAGGACACGGCACGGCATAGCTCTGACGCGGCATGGCTCGGCATGGCGAGGACACGGCTCAGCATGGCTCTGACACGGCACGGCGAGGACACGGCATGGCTCGGACATGGCTCAGCACGGCGAGGACACGGCACAGCACAGCAAGGACATGGCACGGCTCGGCATGGCTCGGCATGGCTCGGACACGGCTCAACATGGCTCGACACAGCGAGCACACGGCACGGCATGGCTCTGACACAGCACAGCTCAGCATGGCTTGACACGGCGAGGACATGGCTCAGCACGGCGAGGACACGGCACAGCACAGCTCTGACATGGCTCGACACGGCGAGGACACGGCTTGGCCACCTCCTCGAGGGGACGGGGACACGCGTGGCAGGGACGGGCACGCTGCGTGGGCGCAGGGCTGGGATGGTGCCAGTGCATGGGCGTGGCATGTCCTGCGTGACATGCCTGCACACGTATGGCATGTCCTGGGTGACACATGTGGCATGTCCTAGGTGACACGCTTGCACACGCATGGCGTGTTCTGGGTGACACACGCCAACATGGCGTGTCCAAGGTGACACGCTTACAGCTGCATGGCGTGTCCTGGGTGACACGCTTGCATGTGCATAGCATGTCCTAGGTGACACGCTGGCACACACATAGCATGACCTGGGTGACATGCTTGCACAAGCATGACATGTCCCGGGTGACACATGTGGCATGTCCTGGGTGACACGCTTGCACATGCATGGCGTGTTCTGGGTGACACTCTTGCACACACATGGCTGTCCTGGGTGACACACGCCAACATGGCGTGTCCAAGGTGACACGCTTACAGCTGCATGGCGTGTCCTGGGTGACACGCTTGCACACACATGGCATGACCTGGGTGACACGCTTACAGACGTGCCAGGCCCTGGGTGACACGTTTGCATACCGAGGGTGGCACATGTCGGCTGGGACGCATGGGGTGGTGACACGCTGGCACGTGTGCCGTGCCCGGTGTGACACGCTGGCACACACGTGTAGCAGCTGTCACACGCACACACTCCGAAGGGGTGGCAGAGCCCGGTGCCACCCCGGGGGTGTCACCCCACGTCCCCCCATGCCACGTCCCTGTGTCCCCCATGTCCCCCCTGTGCCACGTCCCTGTGTCACCCCATGTCCCCACACGTCCCCCCGTGCCATGTCCCTGTGTCCCCCACGTCCCCCCATGCCACATCCCTGTGTCCCCCTGTCCCCCCCGTGCCACGTCCCTGTGTCCCCCACGTCCCCCCATGCCACGTCCCTGTGTCCCCCTACGTCCTCCGTACCATGTCCCTGTGTCACCCCATGTCCCCCCACGTCCCCCCGTGCTACATCCCTGTGTCCCCCCATCCCCCCCGTGCCACGTCCCTGTGTCCCCCCATGTCCCCCTGTGCCATGTCCCTGTGTCACCCCGTGTCCCCCCATGTCCCCGGCAGCCCCATGTGTCCCTCCCACGTCCCTGTGTCCCCCCCGCAGCGCTGTCTGTCCCCCCGCATCTCCACAGGACCCTGTGTCCCTTGTGTCCCCCGTGTTCCCCCATATTCCCCATGTCCCCCATGTCCCCCCATCTCCCATGTCCCCTGTGTCCCCCCCGTGTCCCCCCGTGTCCCCCCCGTGTCCCCCATGACCCCTATGCCTGCCGTGTCCCCCATCTCCCCCGCAGTCTCCCATATCCCCCGTGTCCCCCATGTCCCTCCCTGTCCCCCGTGTCCCCTATGTCTCCTGTGTCCCCTCCGTGTCTCCCGTGTCCCCCATCTCCCCCGCAGTCTCCCATATCCCCCGTGTCCCCCATGTCCCTCCCTGTCCCCCGTGTCCCCTATGTCTCCTGTGTCCCCTCCGTGTCTCCCGTGTCCCCCGTGTCCCCCCATGTCCCCTCTATCCCCCCGTGTCCCCCATGTCCCTCCCTGTCCCCCGTGTCCCCTATGTCTCCTGTGTCCCCTCCGTGTCTCCCGTGTCCCCCGTGTCCCCTCTATCCCCCCGTGTCCCCCATGTCCCTCCCTGTCCCCCGTGTCCCCCGTGTCCCCCGTGTCCCCCCGTGTCCCCTCTATCCCTCTGTGTCCCCATGTCCCTCCCTGTCCCCCGTGTCCCCTATGTCTCCCGTGTCCCCCCCGTGTCCCCCCGTGTCCCCCGTGTCCCCCTGTCCCCGCCGGGTGGCAGCACGACCCCCGGGACCCCCGCCCCCCCCGTGGGCTGTCCCGCGTGGGGCCGGTCGCACCGCGGGGGGGGCAGGGCGGCCCCACCCCCGCACCCATGGGTGCTGCCACGTGCGCTGCCCGCCCCCCCCCCTCCAGCTCAGCGGCTTTGGGCCGCAAATCCCCGGGGGGGGGGGCGGCACCGCCATGGGGCTGGGCTGGCCGCGACCCCGGCCCCGCCGCCGCGGGGGGCCCCCCCCGACCCCCTGCTGCCCCCCTGCCTGCACCCCTGCCTGTACTCCTGCCTGCCGCCCCCCCTGCTGCCCCCCTGCCTGCCCCCCTGCCTGCTGCTGCCCCCCTGCCTGCACCCCTGCCTGCACTCCCCAGTGTCACCCCCCCTGCTGCCCCCCTGCCTGCTGCTGCTCCCCTGCCTGCCCCTCTGCCTGCCCCCCTGCCTGCATCCCTGCCTGCTGCTGCCCCCCTGCCTGCCGCCCCTCCTTCTGCCCCCCTGCCTGCCCCCCTGCCTGGTGCTGCTGCTCTGCCTGCACCCCTGCCTGCACCCCTGCCTGCTGCTGCCGCCCTGCCTGCACCCCCCAGTGTCACCCCCCCTGCTGCCCCCCACCCAGCTGCCCCCAGTGTCACCCCCCACCCTCCTGTCCCCCCTCCCGGTGCTGCCCCCGGCCTTGCCCCCCTGCCTGCTCCCCTGCCTGCTCCCCTGCCTGCCGCCGCCGGCTGAGCATCAAGTGAGGGGGTGCCCGGCTCCCCCCGCCCCCCCCGCCCGGGGACCCCCGGGCAGGCGCCCAGCGGCTGCAGTGAGTATGGGGAAACTGAGGCATGGGCAGGGCTGGACCCCCAGCCCCGGGCTGTGCAAGGCGGAGGGGGCGTTTGCATGGGGCTGGAGCAGTTGCACGGGGCTGGGGCAATTGCACAGGGGCTGGGGTATTTGCACGGGGGCTGGGGCAATTGCACGGGGGCTGGGGCAATTGCATGGAGCTGGGGTAGTTGCACAGAGGTTGGGGTATTTGCACAAGGACTGGGGCAGTTGCTTGGGGGGGTATTTGCACAGGGGCCGGGGCATTTGCACAGAGGCTGGGGTATTTGCATGGGGCTGGGGCATTTGCACAAGGACTAAAGCAATTGCACGGGGGCTGGGGAATTTGCACAGGCGTTGGGGTATTTGCACGGGGGCTGGGGTATTTGCACGGGGGCTGGGGTATTTGCACAGAGGCTGGGGTATTTGCAGGACCAGGGCTGGTGCCGGGGGGTCAGGGCATTTGCACGGGGGCTGGGGCATTTGCACAGGGGCTGGGGCAATTGCGCAGGGGCTGGGGTATTTGCATGGGGCTGGGGCATTTGCACAAGGACTGGAGCAATTGCACAGGGGCTGGGGTGTTTGCACGGGGCTGGAGCAATTGCACAGGGGCTGGGGCATTTGCACAAGGACTGGGGCAATTGCTTGGGGGGGTATTTGCACAGGGCTTGGGGCATTTGCAGGACCAGGGCTGGTGCCCTGGGGTCAGGGCATTTGCACGGGGGCTGGGGCATTTGCACCATGCCTGGGGTATTGGGGGGGTATCGGCACGGGAATCGGGGTGTTTGCACAACGGGGGGGGATTTGCACGGGACCCTCGGTGCCGCACCGCAGCGGGGGCTGCCGTGGCGCGGGGGGGCTGCACGTGCAGCGGGGCTGTTGCACGGGGACGGCAGCGTGCACGGGGCACCACGTGGGTTTGCCCTCAGCCGCGGGCGTGCGAGCGTGGGCCGGGGGGGGGCTGCCCCCCGTGACCCCCCGCTAATCCCCCGCTGCGCCGTGGCTCAGCACCGCCACGGGCGGCCGGGCCTCGCGCCAGGCCCACGCGGGAGGGCACCTTGCAGGGCACCACGGCGATTGCCGTGTGTGGCTGCGCCACGGGGTGCGGTGCAGCCACGCGGGGCTGTGCCAGGCTGTGCCGGGCCCGTGCCGTGCTGCGCGGTGCAGCCGTGCATGGCTGCATAAGCTGTGCTCTGCTGTGCATGGCTGTCCTGGGCTGTGCAATGCAGCTGTGCATGGCTGGGCTGTGCCAGAGCATGAACGGCTGTGCCAGGGTGTGCAATGCACTGTGCAGGGCTGTGCTGGGCTGTGTGGTGCAGCCGTGCGTGGCTGGGCTGTGCCAGGCCATGCATGGCTGTGCCAGGGCGTGCAATGCTGTGCGTGGCCGTGCTGAGCTGTGCCAGAGCTTGCAATGCAGCCGTGCAGGGCTGTGCCGAGCTGTAACGTGCTGTGCACAGCAGTGCCAGGGTGCGCGATGCAGCCGTGCATGGCTCTGCTAGGCTGTGCAATGCAGTCGTGCATGGCGGGGCTGTGCTGGGCCCGGCTGTGCCAGGGCATGCAATGCTGTGCATGGCTGTGCCAAGCTGTGCTGTGCTGTGCACAGCTGTGCCAGGGCATGCAATACAGCTGTGCATGGCTCTGCTGGGTTGTGCCAGGCTGTGCACGGCTGTGCCAGGCCGTGCAACGCAGCCACGCGTGGCTGGGCTGTGCCAGGCCGTGCCGTGCCCTGCATGGCCGTGCTGGACCTTGCAATGCAGCCTGGCATGTCTGCATAAGTTGTGCCGTGCTGTGTATGGCTGTGCTGGGCCATGCATGGCTGTGCCAGGGTATGCAATGCAGCCGTGCACGGCTGTGCCAGGGCGAGCATGGCTGTGCTGGGCCATGCAACACAACCATGCATGGCTGTGCTGTGCTCTGCATGGCTGTGCCAGGGCATGCAATGCAGCCGTGCATAGCTGTGCCGAGCTGCACCATCCTGTGCATGGCTGTGCCAGGGCGTGCAAGGCAGCCATGCATGGCTGTGCTGGCCCGTGCAATGAAGCCATGCATGTCTGCATAAGCTGTGCTGTGCTATGCACGGCTGTGCCAGGGTGTGCAACGCAGCCGTGCATGGCTGGGCCAAGCTCTGCTGTGTCGTGCCATGCATGGCTGTGCTGGGCCATTCCATGCACAGCTGTGCCAGGGCGTGCAACGCAGCCGTGCATGGCTGGGCTGTGCCCTGCATGGCTGTGCCGGAGCTTGCAACGCAGCTGGACATGGCTGTGCCAAGCTGTGCCGTGCACGGCTGCGCCAGGGCGCACAATGCAGCCGTGCATGGCTGGGCTGTGCCGGAGCATGCACGGCTGTGCCAGGGCACGCAATGCAGCTGTGCATGGCTCTGCTGGGCCATGCAATGCAGCCGTGCATGTCTGCATAAGCTGTGCCAGGCTGTGCACGGCTGTGCCAGGGCGTGCAGCGCAGCCGTGCATGGCTGTGCCAAGCTGTGCTGTGCCGTGCCATGCATGGCTGTGCTGGGCCATGCAATGCAGCTGCACATGGCTGTGCTGTGCCATTCCGTGCACGGCTGTGCCAGGGCGTGCAGCGCAGCCGTGCAGGGCCGTGCCGAGCTGCGCCATGCGCCGCAGCCGGACGCTGCACCGGGCCGGGCCGAGCCGCGCTGCACAGCGCTGCGCATCCCCGCCCTGCATCGCCGCGACCGTCACCGCCCTGCCCGGCCCTGCCTTGCCCTGCCCGACCCTGCCCGGCCCTGCCCGGCCCTGCCCGGCCCGACCCTGCCCGGCCCTGCCTTGCCCTGCAGCCGGGCACTACCGGGGGCCGTGCCGAGCCGAGCCGAGCCCGATCGGGCGCCACCGAGCGGCGCCGAGCTGAAACGAGCGCCGCCGAGCGCCGCCGAGCGGCTCCGAACGCTGCCGAGCGGCTCCGAAGGTTGCCGAGCGGCTCCGAAGGTTGCCGAGCGGCTCCGAACGCCGCCGAGCGGCTCCGAAGGTTGCCGAGCGGCTCCGAACGCCGCCGAGCGGCTCCGAAGGTTGCCGAGCGGCTCCGAAGGTTGCCGAGCGGCTCCGAACGCCGCCGAGCGGCTCCGAAGGTTGCCGAGCGGCTCCGAAGGTTGCCGAGCGGCTCCGAACGCCGCCGAGCGGCTCCGAAGGTTGCCGAGCGGCTCCGAACGCCGCCGAGCGGCTCCGAAGGTTGCCGAGCGGCTCCGAACGCCGCCGAGCGGCTCCGAAGGTTGCCGAGCGGCTCCGAAGGTTGCCGAGCGGCTCCGAACGCCGCCGAGCGGCTCCGAACGCTGCCGAGCGGCTCCGAACGCCGCCGAGCGGCTCCGAAGGTTGCCGAGCGGCTCCGAACGCCGCCGAGCGGCTCCGAAGGTTGCCGAGCGGCTCCGAAGGTTGCCGAGCGGCTCCGAACGCCGCCGAGCGGCTCCGAAGGTTGCCGAGCGGCTCCGAACGCCGCCGAGCGGCTCCGAAGGTTGCCGAGCGGCTCCGAACGCCGCCGAGCGGCTCCGAAGGTTGCCGAGCGGCTCCGAAGGTTGCCGAGCGGCTCCGAACGCCGCCGAGCGGCTCCGAAGGTTGCCGAGCGGCTCCGAAGGTTGCCGAGCGGCTCCGAACGCCGCCGAGCGGCTCCGAAGGTTGCCGAGCGGCTCCGAACGCCGCCGAGCGGCTCCGAAGGTTGCCGAGCGGCTCCGAACGCCGCCGAGCGGCTCCGAAGGTTGCCGAGCGGCTCCGAACGCCGCCGAGCGGCTCCGAAGGTTGCCGAGCGGCTCCGAACGCCGCCGAGCGGCTCCGAAGGTTGCCGAGCGGCTCCGAACGCCGCCGAGCGGCTCCGAAGGTTGCCGAGCGGCTCCGAACGCCGCCGAGCGGCTCCGAACGCCGCCGAGCGGCTCCGAAGGTTGCCGAGCGGCTCCGAACGCCGCCGAGCGGCTCCGAAGGTTGCCGAGCGGCTCCGAAGTCTGGGTAGAGAACTGGCGAAGATGGCCAGGCCCGAGGACGGCGGTGAACGGGGTTAAATCCCGCCGGCGGCCGGGCACCGGTGGCGTCCCCCGGGCTCGGGGCTGGGGTCAAAGGTGATCGCGAGGGGAAAGGTCACCCCCGCTGGTGGAGGTGAAGGGGAAGGGGGGGGGGGGGGGGGGCAGTGCGGGCCCCGCGTCATGTGACACAGGCCAAGATGGCGGCGCCCGCGGCGGCAGCGGCCGGGGGCCGGGCGGAAGCGGAAGTGGTGTGCGTGGGGGCGCCGGCGCGCGCGGCTGCTGCCCCCGCTGAGGGGCAGGTGGGGCCGGGGGGGCCTATGGGGCCTGTGGGGACCGGGGGGGGGGGCTATGGGGACTGTATGGGGCCTGTGGGGATCGTATGGGGCCGGGGGGGGGCTATGGGGGGCGTATGGGACGTATGGGGACCGGGGGGGGGCTATGGGGACCGTATAGGGCCGGGGGGGGGGGCTGTGAGGACCGTATGGGGCCTGTGGGGATCGTATGGGGACCGTATTGGGCCAGGGGGACCGTAGGGGGCTGGGGGGGGGCTATGGGGGGCGTATGGGACCTATGGGGACCGGGGGGGGGCTATGGGGACCGTATGGGGCCAGGGAGGGGCTATGGGGACCGTGTGGGGCCTATTGGGACTGGAGGGGGGCTATGGGGACTGTATAGGGCGGGGGGGGGCCTGTGGGGATCGTATGGGGCCTATGGGGGGGGCATGGGGGGACAGTATGGGGCCTATGGGGATCGTATGGGGCCTATTGGGACTGGGGGGGGGCTATGGGGACCGTATGGGGCCAGGGAGGGGCTATGGGGGGGCCTATGGGGATCATATGGGGCTTATGGGGACTATATGGGGCCAGGGGGGGAGGCTATGGGGACCGTATGGGGCCGGGGGGGGGGGACCTGTGGGGACCGTATGGGGTCTATGGGGACCATGTGGGGTTGGGTGGAGGGGCTATGGGGCATATGGGGATTGTATGGGGCCGGGGAGGGGCTATGGGGGGGTCAGCAGGGCTCACGAAGCCAGCGGCGCCTTTTGGGGCGAGCTGGGGGGGCTGATTGGGGGCCGCCCTCCCCCATTCCCTCCCCCCAGCCCCACTGCCCCCCTTTCCCCCCCCCCAGGACCTCCGCAGCCCCCCCAGTGCCCGGCGATGCCAATGCCCTCCCCTCCGCCATGCTCCTCGCCTCCTACTCTGCCTGCGCCCTCCTCCTGGCCGCCTGCCTGGCGCTGGAGCTGGCCGCCTGCCGCTCCCGCCCTGCCGTCGCCCCCCACCACGCCAACCCGGCCTTCCGCCGCTTCCAGCACGGCTACTACTGCGTCTACTTGCTGGCCCTGGCCGCCGACTGGCTACAAGGACCCTACCTCTACAAGCTCTACCAGCACT
>CM036580.1:50208-502708 GCA_020745775.1 Theristicus caerulescens
GGGGGGGCTTCAGGCTGCGGAGGGGCTGTGAGCCCTTGGAGGGCCGAGGAGTGGGGCTGGGGTTCAGGCTGCGGTCCCCTAAGGGGCTGGGGAGTGGGGCTGGGGGTCCTGGGGGGACTGGAGGATTGGGCTGGGGGCTCCCAGGGGGCTGGAGAATGGTGTGGTTGGGGGCTGTGTGCATCGCCGGGGCCCGGGGAGTGGGGCCGGGGGTTGGCTGCAAGCCCTGGGAGCTGTGGGGGTCCCACGCCTTTCCCTGCCTGTCCCAGCCCGGCCTGTTGTCACAGATGAAGCCCCTCAAAGGAGCCGATTTCGCCGCCCGGATGGACAGCGGGGAGGGCATAGACAAGCTGCTCGCCGAGCTAAGGGTGAGCTGGGGTCTGGGGGGCTCCGCTGCTGGCACTGGGGGGGAACCCTCCCCCGGAGGGCACTGGGCTGGGTGCTGGGGGTCTGACCCCCTCCCCAGGAACGCCTCTTATGCTTCCAGGGAGATGCCTTTGACGCCAGCCAGACCTCCCGCCTGCGGAAAAGCCAGATCTGCGACAAAGTCCTACGGATTTGCGTCGAGCGGATGGCCGAGCCCGGGGGCTGCCCGACGCTCGCCACCAGCCTGGTGGCCGTGGCCAAGGAAGCATGCCAGGGCTACCTGGCGACCGTGCCGCAGCCCGTTCCCCTCTACCTGGAGAAGATCCTTTACCACCTGCTGAGGAATGCGGCTGGCCGGGGCAGCGGCGATGCCTGCTGGAGGGTGGCCGACCTCCTCCGTGCCCGCCTGCTGAGCTACCGCCCCGGCCAGGCGCCCTCCAAGGACTTCACGGCCATTGCCTACAGCAGCTTCAGCGTCCTCTGGAGAGGGGCGGACACCTTGGCCAAGCCCGACTGGCCGCAGGAGGAGGGCAGAGCTGTCCTTTTGGTCCGTCTGAGAGCCCTGCGCTTCCTCCTGCTGCTGGAGGAGGACGGGGCGGCCTTGCTGCCGCTGCAGCCCCCCTTCTTCACCTCCCAGACGGCGCAGCAGGCAGCTGCCGCTGCTGCCATGTACGAAGCCCAGCGGGCGCCTTCCTCGTCATTCCTCGGCCGGCAGCTCGGGGACTGCTTGCTTGCCGCTCTGCGGAAGGAGGCGGCAGAGCCACCCACCCTCCAGCAATCCCTCTGCTTCTTTGAGCTCACCCTGGAGCAGTGCCGGCACCTCTGCAAGAGCGGCCGGCACAGGGAGGCCGAGGAGGCGGTTAAGGACGCGAGGGGCTTCCTGGGGACCACCGGCAGCTCCACAGAATCTTTTGGTGACCCCCTGTCCCTCCTGGAGGCCGGGGTCCAGCTGAGCCGGGTGCTGGCCGAGAGCGCTGGCTCCGCAGGGCCGCCCTTATCCCAGGCTGCGGCAGCTCTCGGTGTGGCGACGGAGGCCTCGGAGCGGTCGCTGAGGGTGCTGGCCGAGAGCTGCCAGTTCATCGTCTGCTCCCTTGGCGACTACGTGAAGAGGAGCAGGCAGCAGCCCTTCGGCCGGGAGGACGTGCTCAGCCTCTGTGCCTTCACCGAGGGGCACCGCCACGTCCTCCAGCGGCTGCTGGAGAGGGTGAGGCTGGGGCTGGGCATGGGGCGACCACGTAGCGTGGTTGAGCAGAGCCTCTGTGAGCAGCTGGAGGGTTTGTAACCCTGCTCCGGGCTCTGCTTCCCTTAATCCATCGACGGAGTGTCCCTCTCTGGCGTCCCCATCCTGAGCAGCAGTGCCTGGTGCTGCCTGAGCCCCGTGAATGCCGCTTTTCTCCTTCCCTCCCCTCCGCAGGTTCCTCCCGACGGCATCAAACAGAAGCTCATGGTGAAGCAGCTGCTCTACCGCAGCCTCCAGCTCTTTGCCAGCGTGGCCTACGACGCCTTCCAGTGCTCCCAGGTACCCGCGGCGGAGGGGACGGTCCCCAGCACTGGGGGTGGGCGAGACCCTCGCGGTGCTGGGTGGCTTCTCCCTTCGGAGGTGGCACATTGGAAGGGGCTGCTCAAGCCACCCCGGGGGTTTTCTGGGGGGGCTGTGGGTCCCTGATGGCCTCTTGCTAGCCACCCTCTCCCCGCAGCTGGCGGGCTGGCCGGGTCTGCAGCGGCTGACGGCGGGCTGTGGGAAGAGCGTGGTGTGGATGCTGGAGGGGCTCCCTGAGAACGAGCGAGCCAAGTACCTCGACATCACCGGTCAGTGCTGCAGCAGGTGGGACCAAACCCAGCTCCTCGGCCCCGGCTTGGGTCGAACGCGGTCGCAGAGCTCGGTGTCTGTACCCAGGGAGCAGCAAGGGGGTTCTCTGCCACGCGAAGTACGTGGCTGGTGGGGCCGGGGCAGAGGGCGACTGTCCCTGGCTGGACAAGGAGAGAGGGCTCGTTCTCTCTCCGTCACGTCTTTAATATTTGGGTTTCACTTGCGGCAGTGTTGTGCACGTTCAAGCTGGCCTACATCTTCTACAGCCAGAACCTTCATGAGGAGGCCAGCTCCATCTGCGAGCTCTTCTGCAAGAGCCCGCAGACAGCAGATGCCTACGCCTGTCCAGAGATTCCCCCGGAGAGGGTAAGCGCTTGTCTGACGCTTCTGGCAGAAACGGGGCTGAGCCGAACGGTCTGATCCCGGTGCCAGGGGAGCAAAGGAGAGGCTGGGACCAGCTTTTGCTCCTGGAATAACCCCAATTCCCTGCTCCGAGGTCTTCCCTTCGCACAGGCTGCGGTACGGGACGTGGGAAGCAGGGAGTTTGCTCCCACGTAGCACCGAAGCCGATTCTCTCTGCTCTCTCCGCAGCTGCACAAATGCTTCAGGCTGCAGGTGGAAAGCTACCGCAAGCTGGGGCAGCTGGAGAGAGCCCTGGTGTGCGTGGTGCAGTGGCTGGCCGCGCTGCGGGGCCGGATCGGGGAGCTGCTGGCAGAGCCCGTCTCCCTCTGGGTCAGAGTCAAAACGGATGCTGCGAAACAGGGAGACGAGGAGTTACGGTTACGGTAAGACCTGGAAGGCTGCCCGGTGCGTGGGGGGTGGATGTCTTGAGAGCTGCGGTTCCCAAACTGGTAAAATGAGGATGTTTCTCCCTGCGAGATCTGCCCGGCTCCACTGAGCCCCCCTACAGCTCCCGTTTCCCCCAGGACCCTGAAGGAAGGCTTGGAGGGGCACAGCCTGGACACGGAGACCTTGGTGACTGTCCTCTTTGCGGAGCTGAAGGCCTACAAGACCGTCCGAGCTGACACGGGGCAGGAACGTTACAACGTCCTCTGCGACCTGCTGGAGATCTGCTCAGAGGAGAGCGGCCGCCTGCATGAGCGAGCCGTCGGCTTGACGGAGCTGGCCCAGGTCTTGTGCTACCACAGCTACGCCCAGCAGACGGACTGGTGGGTGGACGCCAGCGTGCCGGGATCACCTCCCTGTGTCCCTGAAAGTCCCCAAGGAGCATTTGAGGGGCCTCGAGGGGAGTTTTAAGGATCTGGAGTGTTATTGCTCCGGCTGTTTGCTCTGTCTGGGGTGCTGGGGTGTATCTGTCCCTCCCCTTAAAAAGCTCCGGGGGTTTTGGGGGCAGAAGGCTGTTTCTAAACCGGCTCTCTCCGGCAGCTCCTCCCTGGACTCGGTCTGTGAAGCCTTGCGGCTGCTGGAATTGGTACCCAGGAGCGCCCAGAACCGGGACCGGCTCCTTGATGACCGGGCGCAGGCTCTGCTCTGGCTCTACATCTGCACCCTGGAGTCCAAGCTGGAGAAGGTGGGTGGGGGCGCGGAGGGGGGCTGCGGGATGCCGAAAACGGGTCCTGATCTGGAAGCGCACGTGTTGGGTGCCCTCCTCAGCCTGGCTGGCAACGCGCTGCGCCAGGGCCACCAAAAGCCACTCGGACCCTGCTGGAAACCCCATGGTGTCTCTTAACGTGCGTCGCCGCTGCCTTCTTCCCCGCTGCAGAGCATAGAGCGGGACCAGAGAGCCAAAGCTCAGGGGCTGAAGAACCTGGATGACTTTGAGCCCAACGACCTCAACTACGAAGGCAGGCTGCTGGAGGACAGGTTCCTGTACGACGGCATCTCCTTCAACCTGGTGACGGAGACCGGTGAGGACGCTGTGGGCTCTGGGCGTGAAGAGGCTCTCTGGGAGCGCCTGGCTTTGGGTCAGGGTGTCTCAGACCCGTGGTGTGCCCTCAGCTCTGTCCAAAAGCCTGGACGACGCCTTCGCCTTGTGGAAGCAGCTCCTGGCGACGCCGGGCGTCCCGGCCGTGCGCAGCCCCGAGCAGACCGTAGCCTCCCTCCACCTCCTGGCAGCTCTCTACAAGCTGATGGGCAAGGTAATGCTGCTGGGAAGGTGGCCAGCGGGCCAGCAGCCTCCCCAGGCACACCGAGTCCCTCTGGGGTGGTCTCTGAGTTGTAACCGTGGGGCTTTTCCTGCCCCCCAGCCCTTGCAAGCCGCGGAGAGCTACCTCCTGGTCAGAGTCCTGTGCGGCGCGCTCGGGGACAGCCTGGGCGCGGCCAGAGCCCTGTGCGAGGTCACCAAGCTGCTCTTCCAGCTGGAATGCCCCAGCTATGCCCAGGTCAGTCTGGCAGGGAGGGAAGGGGCCGCGGGGCGAGCTCGGCCCATCCCCGAGGCCGCAGCCCTCATGCCGGCGCATTGGTTTCCAGCTTTTCCTGGAGGAGACAGAGTCCTGCCTGCAGAATGCCGACAGCAGTGATGATTCCTACCTGCTGCTGCAGCAAACCTGCCTCCTGCTCCGCAGCCAGCTGTGCTGCGTCAACCACCGGGTAAGGCTCCTAAAAACCCTTTTCTGCCTCAGAAGTAGTGTCAGAGGGCAAGAGGAGACTGCAGCAGCTCTGCCTGGCTGTTTCGGTACCTCTCGCTAGGGACTTTGGGCATGGAGATGCTCTGGACCACGAATGGTGACTCTTTTTCTCCTCTGCAGATTGAAGAGGGTCTCACCCTGTTGCTGGGGGTGCTCCAGAACCCGGCTCTGCAAAAAATCACAAAGGTCTGGTACCTGCTGCGAGCCCACGTCCTTCAGCTGGTGGCCGTCTACCTGAGCCTCCCCCCTGCCCGCCTCTCGCCGGAGCTCCAGCAGTGGATCTTTGTGCAAGGTGAGCTCCCGGGGGATGTTTCAAACCCTCCCAGTGAGCACCAGGCTGACAGGGGTGGTGGACAAAGCTCTGTGCAAACATTTGACCTCTGAATTTCTCCAAACTGGCCCTTTTGGGGCAAGGAGAGGGAATTCGGGGGGGTTGCTCTGTGCTGGGGCTGGTCTTGGTTGGCACCGATACCCACGACCGCCCTCACGCAGGGTGGAAGACGCCCGAGACGGCTCTCGCTGAAGCCCACAAGCTCTTCCGCAGCATCGTCCTCCTGGTGATGGGCAGCGACGTGCTGGGCTGTCAGACAACAGCGTCCGACTTCCAGTTTATGGATTACGGTGAGCCGGTTGCTCGTGTGGACCGAAACCCAACCGCTCCTCCGGGAAGAGCCGAGCTCTTTGCCTGCCTCTGCGGGAGGAGCAGCTCCGGTGACCTTCCTGTCCTTCTGGCAGGGGACAACCTGCTGCTGAAGTGGCAAGTGCTGGCTGACATGCTGGCCTGCTCGGAGCACCACGTGGCGCTCCTCAGCAGGTTGGAGGTGGTGTGTAAAGCTAAAGCCTTCTGCTTGGAGGCCGTCAAGCTGGCCCTGAAACTGCAAACCATCCGGTGGTGAGTGGAGACGGAGCGGGGGGACAGCCTGGCCCTGAGCTTGGGGG
Organism: Theristicus caerulescens; assembly: GCA_020745775.1. Classification (NCBI taxonomy): domain Eukaryota; kingdom Metazoa; phylum Chordata; class Aves; order Pelecaniformes; family Threskiornithidae; genus Theristicus; species Theristicus caerulescens. The sequence goes on from CM036580.1 coordinate 55,909, forward strand.
ATGCTCAGTTAGGGGTGAGCTGCCCTGCGACCACGGTGGCCCTTGGTGGGCGTCGGTGGCCCTTGGTGGGCGTCGGTGGCCCTTGGTGGGCAGGTTTGGCCCCTTCCTAGCTTGGTCTGGAGCAAGCGGCTGCTCCGGGGTGTGTTATATTCCACAAAATCAGCTTGCCCGGTCAGATGTGAGCTTGTTCCTCGCTGCCTGCCTGCCTCCCTGCCCTGCAGCCCTGGGGATGGAGGGATGGCTGTTGTGGGGGGCTCTGAGGGCTGTTTTCTCCCCCCCAGGTGCGCTTCCTTCCTGGTGCTGAAGGCCCAGCTGGAGCTGCAGCAGAACGAGCTGGAGCTGAGCCACTTCGACCTCTCTCAGGCTCTCTTCCTCCTGGAGTCCGACACCGGTGAGTCCCCGCTCCGGGCTCGCAGGAGGGGAACGGGGGGACTGAGGTGAGCCCCGAGCCTGGGCAGCGCCAGGGACCGGCTCCTCTCACACCCGCTTTTGGGCTGGGGTGGGAGATCCACCTCGCGCAGATGCTGCTGGAGCAGCCGGTCCCCGTCACCCAGGAGGGCGCAGAGGTGGGGGGTGACTCTGAGCCGTGTTTTGGCTCGTCGAGTGACTCCTCCAGCCGATAAAGGCATAGCTGGGAAAAGCAGAAGCGTCGGGTCCGGCTTCCCACATCCCTCCTCGGGCTGGCTGCAGTGGGAGCTGGGGGAGGGCTGTGCAGCGAGGATGCCGAAATAACCCTCCCCTCCGCCCGCAGAGTTTAAAACCAGCAAGAAGCAGAAAGGCCGGACGAAGATCCTGCCCAGGAAGGGCAAACGTGAGGACAAGAAGCTGCGGGACCCCACCTCTGAGTCCCCAGGGGAAGAGGAGAGTTTCCTGAAGGGCCCCGCGCTGGAGTTTGTGGCCACGGTGAGCACGCTGGAGAAGGCGGATGCTCTCACCACCTCACCGGAGCTGAAGCCTGAGAGGAGGAAGAAACTGGCCTTCCTCACCCACCCAGCAGCCTGCCCATGCCGCCTCTGCTCCGACCTGGCCCTCTCGGCCCTCTGCCTGCGCTGGCTCCTCTCCTGCGCCCAGGGCAAGTTGGCAGCGGGCAGCGTGGCCGAGGGGCTGGGGCTGATCCGTGCCACGCTGCCGCGCTGCGCCGCCGTGGCCGCCCGCTTTGCTGCCGTGCTGCGAGACAAGCTGTGGAGTGGCTCCGTCGGCCGGGACCTGCCTGTGCTGGAGCTGCTGGACGATCTGGTGGCCACCGGCTATGCCACGTTGGCCCTTCAGAGCCTGGCCAGCCCCCGGCTGGCGGAGGAGCTACAGGAGGAGCTGGAGACGGGATTGAGCTTCCTGGCATCCTGCAGACCCCATCTGCCCAGCCTGGAGGTCTCCAGGGCCATCCTGCTGCTTGCCAAAGCCATGGCTGCCGTTTGCCACCTGGCCTCCAAGCACGGTGACTCCGTGGATGGCGTTTTTGCCAGCTCTTGGACCTTGCAGCTGCCAACGCTGACTCCGGTGGAGCCTGAAGTGGCAGCCGTGCCCCAGACCCTCAAGACGGACAAGGCTCAACCCCAAAGGTGCAAAACCAAGACAGCGTCGGCCCCCGCCGCGCCCAAGCCCAGAGTGAAGAAGAGCCAGAGAGCGAAACCCCCGGCTGCGCCGAACGCCCCCGACATCTTTGCTCTGGGCGACTCGGACGGTGAGGTGGCCCCCATCGTCATCCGGCCGGTGACGGTGCCATGCACGCCGTGCCAGAAAACCCATCCCCCCGCCAAGGCGCAGGCAGCCCCCGGCCCCAGGACTCCCTTCACCATCTTCAGCGAATCCTCCCCGCCAGCCGGCAAGGCCCGGGTCCCGCGAGCGCCCAAAGTCTTGGGGAGAGTCAAGTCTCGCCTAAAGGTGAGCCGGGAGGGAGGCAAGGGGCAGCCCCGCGTGCCCGGTACCAGCCCCGACGCCCTCTGTCCCTCTGCTTTAGGTGACATTCAGCGATGACAGCGACACGGAGGATCCCGAAGCGGGACGGACCACTGCAGCTACCCGCAAGACATCCTGCACCCAGAAAGCTCTGCCCCTCAAATCCACGGCGTCCCAGGCGAGCTCGCTGGGCTTCGGTGGCCAGAGCAGCAGTGCCCGGCCCCGGAGAGGGCGGCCGTGTGCCCGCCGAGCCGGGGCTGCGGAGGAGAAGAGGGAGCGGACGACTCGCAGGGCTCCTGGCAAGAGAGCAGAGGAGGAGCGGGAGCTTCTGAGGGCCATTGAGGAAGAGGAGAAGGTGGAGAAAGAGCTTGAGATCAGCTTCGAGGTCTTGCGGGTCTCTGAGGAAGAGGAGGGAGCCCCAGGTGAGCTGGGCTACCCAGGGATTGGGGGGGGTGTAGTGTCCCCACCGCTGCCACCAGTCCCAGGGACCCAGGCGCCTCTGTCCGTCCCTGCAGGCAGGAGGCAGCTGCCTCGGCGCAGGCAGAAGGGTGCAGACGGGGAGCACGAGGTCCTGCAGCAAGAGGCCGGCGAGGACGCCCTGGCAGCGCGGTGGCCGGGCAGCGGGGACCCCCTGCGCCTGGAGGGGACCCTCTCCTCCACCCTGCCCGTGGCTGGTGGTGAGCACGCGGCACGGGGCGGGTGGGGAGGTCTTGGTGCTGGGGCGGGGGAGGAAAGCTAAGGCTGAGCCTGTCGGTGAAGGCGGCGGCACCTCTGCAAAAATATATTTTAAATGGGTAAAAAGCACTGTACGGGCAGAGGGAAAAGAGCTGAGGAGGAGGGGCTGCTCCCTGGCGCTGGGGGAAGGAATTCTAATTTTTGTCTGTGTTTTATAGAATCACAAATGGTTTGGGTTGGGAGGGACCCTTCAAGCCCATCCAGTCCCTACCCCCTGCCACGGGCAGGGACAGCTTCACCCAGATCAGGGTGCTCACAGCCCCGTCCAGCCTGGCCTTGGATGTTTCCAGGGATGGGGCAGCTCCCACCTCTCTGGGCAACCCCTGCCAGTGGCTCACCACCCTCAGCATGAAAAATTTCTTCCTTAGATCCAGTCTGAATCTCCCCTCTTTTAGTTTCAAACCATCACCCCTTGTCCTATTGCTACAGGCCCTGCTAAAAAGCCTGTCCCCATCTTCCTTATCAGCCCCCTTTAAGCCCTGCAAGGCCGCACTGAGGTCTCCCCGCAGCCTCCTCTTCCCCAGGCTGAGCACCCCCAGCTCTCTCTGGTTGCATCCAGAGGGTGGTGGTCAACAGCTCCATGTCCAGATGGAGATTGGTGATGAGCGGTGTCCCTCAGGGGTGCGTACTGGGACCAGTGCTGTTAACTTGTTAACCTCATGAGGTTCAACAAGGCCAAGTGCAGGGTCCTGCACCTGGGTGGGGGTGACCCCCAGTGTCAGCACAGGCTGGGGGATGGAGGGATGGAGAGCGGCCCTGAGGAGAAGGACTTGGGGGTGCTGGGGGATGGAAAGCTGGCCACGAGCTGGCAATGTGCGCTGGCAGCCCAGAAAGCCACCCGTCTCCTGGGCTGCATCCCCCGCAGCGTGGCCAGCGGGGCGAGGGAGGGATTCTGCCCCTCTGCTCTGCTCGGGGGAGACCCCCCCTGGAGCCCTGCGTCCAGCTCGGGGGTCCTCAGCACGGGAAGGACAGGGAGCTGTTGGAGCGGGGCCAGGGGAGGCCCCAGCAATGGTCCGAGGGTGGAACAGCTCTGCTGGGAGGACAGGCTGAGAGCTGGGGGTGCTCAGCCTGGGGAAGAGGAGGCTGCGGGGAGACCTCAGTGCGGCCTTGCAGGGCTTAAAGGGGGCTGATAAGGAAGATGGGGACAGACTTTTAGCAGGGCCTGTAGCGTTAGGACAAGGGGTGATGGTTTTAAACTAAAAGAGGGGAGATTCAGACTGGATCTAAGGAAGAAATTTTTCACGCTGAGGGTGGTGAGCCACTGGCAGGGGTTGCCCAGAGAGGTGGGAGCTGCCCCATCCCTGGAAACATCCAAGGCCGGGCTGGACGGGGCTGTGAGCACCCTGATCTGGGTGAAGCTGTCCCTGCCCGTGGCAGGGGGATGGACTGGGTGGCCTTGAAAGGTCCCTCCCATCCCAAAGCATCCTGTGATTCTATGAAATTGGGTTTGTTCTGACTGGGCTGGTAACTGGTGAACGACCTCCCTGTCTTCATCTTGACCCATGGGTTTGGTTTTTTTTTGTCCTATTTCCTCACCCTTTTGTGCAGAGGGGGAGCGGGCGAGTGGCTGGGTGGGCGTCGGGCTGCTGGCCAAGGGTAACACGGGGCTGCTCTGCCAGCCTGCAGCGTGTGGGATGCTGGTCTCGGCCTGGGAGCTGGTGGCTGTGCTGGGGAGGCCACGTCCGTCCCCTCTGTTCCCTGCTCCCTCCTCTCGCCGCTGCTGGGAGTGTTGCCTGAGGGCTTGGCGGCTGATCCTGCCCCGGGGTTTTGCTGCTTTGTCCTTTCCAGACGTCTCCTCGCTGGACGCCGTCCTCAAGCTCCTGAAAGATGCTTTCAACTGCATCAGCCACTGCCCTCCCGGTGCACTCTACAGCCAGCTCTGCCAGCTCCTGGCCCTGGCCATGGGGAACCAGGACCCCCTCGCCACCGCGTACCTGCTCTCCGAGTCGGTCTCCGTCACCACTCGCCATCAGCTGCTCAGCGTCATCCACAGGAAGATTCAGTGAGTCCCTCGGTCTCCCCTCCCTTCATCCCCAGAGCGTCACAGAAGGGGCTCATCCAGCACCACCAGAGCCCCAGCAAAGGTGATTTTGGGGTGGTTATTCCCCCCTGACCACCTCTCCCTCCGCAGCAAAGAGAAGAAAGAGAAGAAGTCAGCAGGGGACGTGGCCGAGCAGCTCCGTGGGCTCTCCTTGCAGGAGAGGAGCGCTGCCCCGTGCAGCCACCACCTCGCTGAGCTCGAGAGACTCTTCATGTTCCGCTCCGCGGGGCTGGGGTCTGAGGTGTGGGACAGCTTCCGGACGCAGCTGCAGCAGATCCCCAGGGGTAAGGGCTGATCGAGGGCAGGGACCGGGCAGCTCATCGCCCAGGAGGGTGCTGCGTGACGGGTGCTGCCCTTGGGGCTGTCCTTAAGGTCCGGGTGTGACTTTCAGGGGTGACCGTGTGCGTGTTGACCCTCGCCAGCATCCAGACCGGCTCCGTAGGGGACACGCTGCTGCTGACGCGGCTGGAGAAGGGCACAACTCCCATCACCATCCGCATCCCCACTGCGCTCGACAAGGTGAGGGCAGGGATGGGAGAGGGGTGGCCCAGCCACCTTTGGGGCTCGGATCACAGCTCCTTTCCTCCTCCAGGCCCCGCTGCGCTCGGTGCTGAGTGACTTCGACACCATCCAGAAGGAGCAGAAGGAAGCCAACAACTGCACGGACAAGCAGGACTGGTGGCGGCGCCGCTCCGAGCTGGACCGCAGGATGAAGGTGGGGGAGAACCACCCTGCGCCCCGATGTGGGGGCGTATTTTGGAGAGGGTTGGGGGGTCCGGAGCCCCCCAGTGACTCCCTGACCTCTCGCAGAGCCTCATCGAGACCCTGGAGACGCAGGTGCTGGGCTGCTGGAGGGGTGCCCTGATCCCCACTGGCCCCGAGCCCGGTCTGGCAGAGGAAGCCGCCCGCTTGCACCCCCAGCTCTGCCGGTGCGGCTGGAGGGACTCGGATCCCACCCTGCTCCAGGTGCCTGGGCTGGGGCAGGATTTTGGGGAGCTGAGCCCCTGCTTTGCCGACGCTCACCCCCTTCTTCCTCGCCACAGATGGTGCTGAACGCCGCTCCCCTCCTCGCCCCTGGCGATGTGCAAGCCGTGGCCTTCGGCCTCTGCCCAGGGGAGCCCCGCAAGGCTCAGCTCCTCTTGCAGGAGGTGGTGGAGAAGCGGAGAGCCTGTGCCACGCAGACCGGCGGCTCCCTCGTCCTGGTGCTGGATAAGGTGAGACCCCTGCTCCTGCTTCACCTCCTCCTGGCTCTGCTGCCTCCCTCCCGCTCACACTTTCCTCCTCCTCTTCCTCCCAGCACCTGCAGAAGCTGCCCTGGGAGAGCATGGTGTGCCTGAAGGCTGTGCCCGTAACCAGGCTCCCTTCCCTGCGCTTCCTGCTTAGCTACTCCCTGGCACAGAAGGTGAGAGGATGGGGGACCCCGCCTACCCCAGCCCCGAGCTTTTGGGGGACCCCCCAAAACCTTGCGCTGGGCTGGGACCCCACTCGTTTTTTTCTCCCCCCTCCAGCAGCAGGCAGGGTCTGTGCTGAGCCGCGGCGTGAACCCCAGCAGCACCTTCTACGTCCTCAACCCGCACAGCAACCTCCTGGGCACCGAGGAGCGATTTCGGGGCTGGTTCGAGAGGTGGGTGCAGATCTTGGGGGGGCTGGGGGGTGGTTTGGGCCCCCCACCCCTTCTCACCAGTTCTCCCACAGCGAGCCCGGCTGGAGGGGGGTGGCAGGAGCTGTCCCGAGCCCGGAGCAGATGCAGGCAGCCCTCCTGGAGCACGACCTCTACATGTGAGCATCACCGGGGCTGCTCGGGGACACCCTGGGGGGGTACGGGGGCGGCTGGGGGCTCACCCAGGGGGGCTTCTCCCCGTAGCTACGCGGGGCATGGAGCAGGCGCCCGCTTGCTGGACGGACAGACCATCGCCCGGCTGGATTGCCGCGCCGTCACCCTGCTCTTCGGCTGCAGCAGCGCCGCGCTCGCCGTCCGCGGCAGCCTGGAGGGCTCTGGCATCATCCTCAAGTACATCATGGCCGGCTGGTGAGTTACGGGGGGTCTCTGAGGGGGGCAGAGGCTTTGCATGCGTGGGGCTGGGCTTGGTTTTGGGGTGGCAGCGGGCGTAACGCCCTCCTCCCTTCCAGCCCCTTTGTTCTGGGGAACCTGTGGGACGTGACGGACCGGGACATCGACCGCTATGCCCAGGCGCTGCTGCAGGGCTGGCTGAGGGGGGGCTCGGGCGCCCCGCTCCTCTCCTACGTCGCCCAGGCTCGCCAAGCCCCCAAACTCAAGTACCTCATCGGGGCAGCCCCCGTTGCCTATGGGCTGCCCGTCTGCCTGCAGTGAGGGCTTGGGGGTCCCCGGCCCCGCGAGGCGACGCTGGGGACCCTCGGGGGGGGTCTGTGTTTGCAACTGCTTTGGTTTATTTTAACAAAAGTGTTTTTATTGTGTATTCTATGAAAATAAAGCTGCTGCCTTTGGCCCTGTCCCCCCCTGCTCCCCATTTGTCCCTCTGTCCCCAAGGCTGGACCCCCCCCCCTTCCCAGGGAAGGTCCCCGAGGCTCCTGCCCTCCTCCTCTGCTGTTGGAGGTGACCCGGAGCCCCCAGCCTTTGCTGCTGCCCCCCAATTTCTTGGGTTTTGGGGTGGGGGGACCCCAGGAGTCCTGGGAATGGGGGGGGGGGCTCCTTGCTCAGGGCTCCATCCCCGTGGCAGCGCTGGCCCCCCCCCTCTGCCCCTGGGGGGGACCTCTTTCCCCTGGGGGGGTTATCGGGGCCGTGCAAAAGGGCTGCCCCCTCTGTGTTTTTGGGGCCGCGCCCCGGTTTTTGGGGGCCGCACCACATTTTTGGGGGGTGCTGCCTCCCCCCCGAGCGGTGCCGGCCTCCGGCCGCCAGGGGGCGCCATGCGGCGGAGCAGTGAGAGGCGCTGCTCGGTGCCAGAGCGTCGCGGCGGCCCAAGATGGCGCAGACGGTGAACGTGGGGGAGCTGACGCTGCCGCAGCTGGAGCTGCTCAAGGGGCAGCTGGACCAGGTGGGGCCGGGCCGGGGGGGCCTCAGTGGGGCTGGGGGTCCCGTGTGGGGCCGGGTCCGCCCGCCTGGGGCCGTGTGGGGCCGGGCTGGGGTGGGATGCGTGGGCCAAGCCTGGGCCCCGGGGCTGAGGATGATTTATGGGGCCTGACTGGGCTGGGGGGGGGCGGTACTGGACCAGAGTGGGCTGGGAGGACTGGGGGGGAGGGTACTGGAATAGACTGGGCTGGAGGGGACTGGGAAGGGGATGTACTGGAGCTGACTGGGTTGTGGAGGCTGAGGGGGATGTGTGGGGCCAGACTGGGCTGGGGGGACTGGGAGGGGGATGTACTGGACCAGACTGGGCTGGGGGCACTGGGGGGGTGTGGGGCCAGACTGGGCTGGGGGGGGAGGGATGTGCTGGGCCAGACTGGGCTGGAGGGGGCTGGGGAGGAGATGTACTGGACTAGCTTGCTCTGAAGGGACTTGGGGGGGGGGGGAGTGTGAGGCCAGACTGGGCTGTGGAGGCTGGGAGGGAATGTACTGGGCCAAACTGGGCTGGGGGGTTGTACTGGGCCAGACTGGGCTGTGGAGGCTGGGGGTGATGTGTGGGGCCAGATTGGGATGCGGGGGGATGGACACTGGACCAGACCGGGCTGATGGTGGGGCTGGGGGGGATGTACTGGACTCAGTTGGTCTGGAGGGACTGGGGAGGGGGATGCATGAGACCAGACTGGGCTGTGGAGGCTGGGAGAGAATGTACTGGGCCAGACTGGACTGGGGGGGATGTGTGGGGCCAGACTGGACTGGGAGGACTGGAGGGGATGTACTGGGCCAGAGTGGGCTGGGAGTAACGTGTACTGGGCCAGACCGGACTGGGATTAACGTACTGGGCCCTGGGAACACCGGGGTAGGCACTGGCTGGCTGAGGTGGGTGGGTGACAAGGCCGGAGGTGCCCCCACCCCCGGCTGCCCCCCCGGCCCCGGCTGTCTCTCAGGGGCCGTTCCCACCCCCCTCCCGTGCCCCCGGCCCCAGGGCCCCCCCTCCCCGCTGACGGGGCCGTGCTCCTGGCAGGAGGTGGAGTTCCTCTCGTCCTCCATCGCCCAGCTGAAGGTGGTGCAGACCAAGTACGTGGAAGCCAAGGACTGCCTCAACGTCCTCAACAAGAGCAACGAAGGCAAGTGGCATCACCCAATCCCGGCTGGGCCTGGGGGGGGCCCTGCCGAGCCCCCAGAGGCTGGTAGCCTCCTCCCTGGCCTTGCCGGCCCTGGCTGCTCCCCAGGATCGTTCCAATTTCCCCCCCCCCAAATCGTTCCAATTTCCCCCCCCCAAATCGTTCCAATTTCCCCCCCCCCAAATCGTTCCCTTCTTTCCCCCCCCAAATCGTTCCCTTCTTTCCCCCCCCAAATCGTTCCAATTTCCCCCCCCCAATCGTTCCAATTTCCCCCCCCAATCGTTCCAATTTCCCCCCCCAATCGTTCCAATTTCCCCCCCCCAAATCGTTCCAATTTCCCCCCCCCAAATCGTTCCAATTTCCCCCCCCAAATCGTTCCAATTCCCCCCCCCCAAATCGTTCCAATTCCCCCCCCCCAAATCGTTCCAATTCCCCCCCCCAAATCGTTCCAATTTCCCCCCCCAAATCGTTCCAATTTCCCCCCCCCAATCGTTCCAATTTCCCCCCCCCGATTGTTCCCTTCTTTCCCCCCCCCGATTGTTCCCTTCTTTCCCCCCCCCGATTGTTCCCTTCTTTCCCCCCCCCGATCGTTCCCTTCTTTCCCCCCCCGATCGTTCCCTTCTTCCCCCCCCCCGATCGTTCCCTTCTTTCCCCCCCCCGATCGTTCCCTTCTTTCCCCCCCCCGATCGTTCCCTTCTTTCCCCCCCCCGATCGTTCCCTTCTTTCCCCCCCCCGATCGTTCCCTTCTTTCCCCCCCCCGATCGTTCCCTTCTTTCCCCCCCCCGATCGTTCCCTTCTTTCCCCCCCCCGATCGTTCCAATTTCCCCCCCCCCGATCGTTCCAATTTCCCCCCCCCCGATCGTTCCAATTTCCCCCCCCCAGATCGTTCCAATTTCCCCCCCCCAGATCGTTCCAATTTCCCCCCCCAGATCGTTCCCTTCTTCCCCCCCCCAGATCGTTCCCTTTCCCCCCCCAAATCACTTCTTTCTCCCCCAAATGGCTCCCCCTCCCCAGGGGCGAGGCGGCCCAAGCCCTGCTCCAAGCAACCCAACCCCAAGTCCCTGTGTCGGCGCTTTCAGCCGGGGCTCTGGCACCCAGTGCCCGGGGGGCGCTGGCGGGGGGCACCCAGGTGTTCCAATGCCCTGCCCAGATGTTGACGCTCCCCTCACCGCTTCCTTTTTCCCCCCACAGGGAAGGACCTGCTGGTGCCGCTCACCAGCTCCGTATCCTTTCCTGCCCCCCAAATTCACCCCCCTCAGGGCCGTTTGTGCCAAACGGGCGCCGCCAGTGTTGCGCGGTGCTGCCAGCACCCGGCACGCCCGCGCTCCGTCCCCGGCTTTCCCGCCGCCGCCACAGAACCCTTCTGCTTCCCCGCTTTCCCTGACACCCCCCTCCCAGATGTACGTCCCCGGGAAGCTCTCGGACGTCGAGCGCGTCCTGATTGATGTCGGAACCGGCTACTACGTGGAGAAGGTGAGGGGCGTGTGTGGGGGGGGACGCTGTCGGGTTTGGGGGGGCGGCTCGGGGGCTGCTCCCCACGTTTGTGCCGCGGAGACCCCCCCTCACCCCCTTCCCTTCCCTTCCCTTAGACAGCAGACGATGCCCGAGACTTTTTCAAGCGCAAAATCGATTTCTTGACCAAGCAGATGGAGAAGATCCAGCCGGCGCTGCAGGAGAAACACGCCATGAAGCAGGGTAAGTGCCCCCCTCCCTCCCTCCCCGCTTTTGGGGGGCCCCCCCAGCAGCCCCCCCCCCTCACCTCTCCCCCCTTCCTTCTCTCCCCGCAGCCGTGGTGGAAATGATGAGCCAGAAGATCCAGCAGCTCACGGCCCTGGGAGCCGTGCAGGGCGCCGCCACCAAGGTGTAGCCTTCGGCCTCGCGCCTCGCCCTCCTCACCGGCGCCGCTGGGACGGGAGCGGAGGCTGAAGGGAGCCCTGGGGCGCGGCGCGGTCCCCCCCCCATCCCAGTTCTCCCCATCCCGCTTTCCCAGCGGCTCTTTCCCCTCCCCGGCGGTGCCCGGCAGCACCAGCCTCCCCCTTTTTGTAGGCAGCACCTCGCTGCTGCAGCGCGGAATAAACGAGAGACTCCTCGAAGCGGGGTGCTCTGGGGCAGCCTTATCCCGGGAATCCTGCTGCTCCTGGGAATCCCGCTGCTCCCTCCCTCTCCAACACCCCACCCCCCCGGGGCTTTTTTACCCCCCCCGGGGCTTTTTTACCCCCCCCGTAGGGTTTTTTACCCCCCGAGACAAAAATAACCCCCGTTCCCCCAAAAAGAACAACTTTATTCTACGGCCGAGGCCCCGTCCAGCCGCGCTCCGCTGCCCCGGCGCAGGGGCTGCCTGGCGGCGCCCCCCCCTGGCTTCTACCCCACACATCCCCCCTCCCCCCCCCCCGATATATACATCTATAGGGGACAGCCCCTATGGGGGTCACCGAGGTCCGGCCTGTGGCCGTTGGGGGCCACACGAAGGGCAGTGGTGGCCGGTGTGGCGCAGTGTCACCTCGTCCCCCCGCCTGCAGTGCGGGTGTCCTCCGGTGTGGTGTCACCCTGTCCCCCTGCCTGCAGCGCAGTCCGGGTGTCTCCCAGTGTAGTGTCATGCTGTCCACCCACCCACGGTGCAGTGCGGGTGTCCCCTGGCACGGTGTCACCTCATCCCCCTGCCCGCGGTGCAGTCCGGGTGTCCCGTGGCATGGTGTCACCTTGTCCCCCTGCCTGTAGCACGGTCCATGTGTCCCCTGGCGCGGTGTCACCCTGTCCCCCCGCCCGCAGCGCAGTCCAGGTGTCCCCCAGTTCAGCGTCACCTTGTCCCCCCACCGGTGGTGCAGTCTGGGTGTCCCCTGGCGCAGTGTCACCCCGTCCTGCCCACAGCACAGTCCGTGTGTCCCGTGCCATGGTGTCACCTTGTCCCCCTGCCTGCAGCACAGTCCAGGTGTCCCCTGGCGCAGTGTCACCCCGTCCCCCCGCCCACAGCACAGTCCAGGTGTCCCCTGGTGCGGCATCACCCTGTCCCCCTGCCCGCGGTGCAGTCTGGGTGTCCTGTGGTGCAGTGTCACCTTGTCCCCCTGCCTGTAGTGCGGTCCATGTGTCCCCTGGCGCGGTGTCGCCTTGTCCCCCTGCCTGTAGCGTGGTCCATGTGTCTCCCGGCGCGGTGTCACCCCGTCCCCCTGCCCACAGCGGGGTCCGTGCGCCTCCCCCCGGCCTCAGCGGACGAAGAGGGGCTTGTGGACGCGCTTGTGGCGGTTGAGCGTGGCGCTCTTGGCGAAGCTCTCCCCGCACTCCACGCAGATGTAGGGCTCGTGGCCGTGAGCTTGCGCCCGGTGCCGTTCCAGCTCGGCCCCGTCGCGGCAGCTCTGCCCACACTCCGGGCAGGGCGAGGGTTGACCGCGGGCAGCGTGAACCCGCTGATGTTTCAGCAGATTGGTGCTCTGGGCGAAACCGCGACCGCACTGCCCGCAGCGGTGGGGCCGGGCGCCCGAGTGGGTGCGTTGGTGCTTGATGAGGTTCTTGCTCTGGGTGAAGCTCTTCCCGCACTGCCCGCAGCTGTAGGGTTTCTCCCCGGTGTGGATGCGTTGGTGTTGGATGAGGTTGGAGCTCCAGCTGAAGCTCTTGCCGCAGTCCCCGCAGCGATACGGCTTCTCCCCGGTGTGCGTCCGCCGGTGCTGAACCAGGTGGGAGTTTTGGCTGAAGCTCTTGCCGCACTCCCCGCAGGTGCTGGGCCGTTCCCCGGTGTGAGTCCGCTGATGCCGCAGCAGCTTCGACCAGTGGCTGAAGCTCTTCCCGCACTCGTTGCAGATAAAAGGGCGCTGGCGGCCGCCCCGGTGCCGTCCCCCCACGCCTTCCCCCTCCTCTTCCTCGCCGTAGCCCCCTGTCGAGGTCGCGGCGCCGGAGCTGGCTTGTCCCCCTCGTTTTTTGGTTTTGGGGGCCAGGGGGCTGTGGGGGATGACGGTCTGGATGATCTCGTGGGGCAGGACCTCGTCCTCGCAGTCGCTCACGATGCCGTCGTCGGCTGCGGGGACAGAGAGAGGCTGGGGAGGGGACAGACAGACAGACACCCCCCCCGAGGCCGCGTTCCCCCCTCCCCGCTGCTGCCGTTGCCCCCTCCTCACCGATGTAGACCCTCCGCACCATGTCCCCCTCGTCCGAGTCGTGCAGCTCCACCACGCAGGGCTCCTCCTGCTCCATGGGGGCGGCTGGCGGATCCCGGTGTCCTGCAGGGCAGCAGGGAGCCCTCAGCTCCCCCACCCAACGCGGGGACCCCCCCCTCCCTCCAGCCGGGGACCCCCCCAGCTCCCCCCCCCCCCTCCCCAATTCCCCCACCCCGATAACGATTCGCATCTCGGTTCCTGTGTGCTCCGGTCGTGCCGCAGCGTGCCGGGAGCGTGCAGGAGCTGTGGGGATCGATGGGAGCGGCTGGGGGGGCCAGGTCCCTTCCTGCCACCCCAAATCCCCTTATGCTGCCCCAAAATCCCACTGTGCCACCCCAGGTCCCTTCACGCAGCCCCAAAATCCCACTGTGCCACCCCAAAATCCTACTGTGCCACCCCAAATCGCCTTGTGCCACCCTAAAATCCCTCTGTGCCACCCCAAAATCCCTCTGCGCTGCCCCAAATCCCCTTATGTGACCCCAAAATCCCTCTATGCCCCCCCCAAATCCCCTTGTGCCACCCCAAAATCCCTCTGTGCTGCCCCAGCTCTCCTTATGTGACCCCAAAATCCCTCTGTGCCCCCCCAAATCCCCTTGTGCCACTCCAAATCCCTCTGCGTGATCCCTAAATCCCTCTGTGCCACCCCAAAATCCTTTTGTGCTGCCCCAAATCCCCTTATGTGACCCTAAAATCCCTCTGTGCCCCCCCAAATCCTCTTGTGCCCCCCCAAATCCCTCTGTGTCACCCCCAGTCCCCTTGTGCCCCCCCAAAATCCTTCTGTGCTGCCCCAAATCCCCTTATGTGACCCCAAAATCCCTCTATGCCCCCCAAATCCCCTTGTGCCACCCCAAAATCCCTCTGTGCCACCGCAAATCCCAGTCTGCCACCCCAAAATTCCTCTGTGCCACCCCAAAATCCCTCTGTGCTGCTCCAAATCCCCTTATGTGACCCCCAAATCCCTCTATGCCCCCCCAAAATCCTTCTGTGCCACCCCCAACTCCCCTTGTGCCACCCCCAACTCCCCTTGTGCCACCCCCAAATCCCTCTGTGCTGCCCAAATCCCTCTGTGCCACCCCAAAATCCCTCTGTACTGCTCCAAATCCCTCTATGCCCCCCAAATCCCTCTGTGCCACCCCAAAATCCCTCTGTGTGATCCCTAAATCCCTCTGTGCCACCCCAAAATCCTTCTGTGCTGCTCCAGATCCCCTTATGTGACCCCAAAATCCCTCTGTGCCCCCCCGATCCCCTTGTGCCACCCCAAATCCCTCTGTGTGATCCCAAAATCCCTCTGTGCCACCCCAAAATCCTTCTGTGCTGCTCCAAATCCCCTTATGTGACCCCCAAATCCCTCTGTGCCCCCCAGATTCCCTCTGTGCCACCCCAAAATCCCTCTGTGCCCCCCCAAATCCCCTTGTGCCACTCCAAATCCCTCTGCGTGATCCCTAAATCCCTCTGTGCCACCCCAAAATCCCTCTGTGCCACCCCAAATCCCCTCTGTGCTCCCCCCAAATCCCCTTGTGCCACCCCAAAATCCCTCTGTGCCCCCCCAATCCCCTCGTGTGACCCCCAAATCCTCCCGTGCCCCCCAAATCCCCCCCACCCCCCGTCCCCCCGCGTTACCTGGGCTCTGGGGGGTCTCGGGGGGTCCCGCTGCGGCCTCGGACCCCCGGCTCTGCCCTGGCGTGGGCCCCCAAGATCTGGGGGGGGACACGGACACGGGTGGGTACAGCCCCCAGCTGGGGGGGGGGGGGCACTTGAACCCCCCATCTGCCCCCCCCTCCCCCCAGGACTTGGGGGGCTGCAAACACCCCCCAACCCCTGCGCATCCCCCCCCATCCCGGGGTGCCCCCCCCCCTTTGCTCCCGGCCGAGCCCCCCTCCGGGGGTCCTGCAGCACCGGGGGGGTCCCCGAAGCCTCCCGGCGGGCACCGAGGGGGGGTCCCGGTGCCGGGCGGCGGCCGGGGCCATCTCGGCCCGGGGAGGGGGGGGACGGGGACCTGGAGGGGGGCGCAGGGACACCCCCCCCGAGCATCCCCCGGCGCGGGAGGGGCGGCCCCGGCCCCGGCCCCCCCCCCCCCGCTCACCGGCCCCGCCGCCTCCGCCGCTTCCGCCGGCGCCGGCCCGAGGGGGCGGTGGCTCCGCGGGGCCCGGCCCCCACGGGGGGGGGGGGCGGGGACCCCCGCGGCAGCGCGGGGGGCAGAGTGCCCGCAGCCCCCCCGAGGGGGCCCCCTGCACCCCGAAAGTGCCCGCAGCCCCCCCAAGGGTCCCCCTGCACCCCAAATGTGCCCGCAGCCCCCCCAAGGGGGCCCGGTGCACCCCGAAAGTGCCTGCATCCCCCCAAGGGGGCTCCCTGCACCCCGAAAGTGCCTGCATCCCCCCCAAGGGGCCCCCCTGCACCCCAAATGTGCCCGCATCCCCCCCAAGGGGGCCCGCATCCCCCCCAAGGGGGCCCGGTGTACCCCAAAAGTGCCCGCTGCACCCCGAAAGTGCCCGCAGCCCCCCCAAGGGGTCCCTCTGCACCCCAAATGTGCCTGCAACCCCCCCAAGGGGGCCCGCTGCACCCCGAAAGTGCCCGCAGCCCCCCAAGGGTGCCCGCAGCCCCCAAAAAGTGCCGGTGACCCCCTCCCGGGGTGCCCGCAGCCCCCCCAAAATGCCTGCATCCCCCCCAAGGGGGCCCGGTGTACCCCAAAAGTGCCCGCTGCACCCCGAAAGTGCCCGCAGCCCCCCCAAGGGGGCCCGCTGCACCCCAAAAGTGCCAGTGACCCCCTCCCGGGGTGCCCGCGGCCCCCCAAAAATGCCTGAATCCCCCCAAGGGTGCCTACTGTACCCCAAAAATGCCTGAATCCCCCCAAGGGTGCCCGCTGCACCCTAAAAGTGCTTGCATCCCCCCCAAGGGTGCTCCAACAGTGTCTGTACCCCCTTCTTGGGGTGCCCGCTGCACCCCAAAAATGGCTGAATCCCCCCCGAAGTGCCCACTGCACCCCAAAAATGACGGTACCCCCCTCCTGGGGTGCATGGTGCACCCCAAAAGTGCCTGCATCCTCCTCCTGGGGTGCCCCAACGGTGCCTGTACCCCGTCCTGGGGTGTCCAGTGCACCCCAAAAGTGCCTCTACCCCTCTCCCGCGGTGCTCGGTGCACCCCAAAATTGCCTGCATCCCCCCAGGATGGCCGCTGTACCCCAAATGTGCCTGTACCCCTCTCCTGGAGCACCCAGTGCACCCCAAAAGTGTCTTCATCCCCCCCAGGATGCTCATTGCACCCCAAAAGTGCCTGTACCCCCCTCCCGGGGGCCTGTACCCCCCCAAAGATGCTCGGTGCACCCCAAAAGAACCCACACCCCTCCCCAGGATGCCCAGTGCACCCCCAATGTGCCAGTACCCCCTCCTGGAGTGCCCAGTGCACCCCAAAAATGCCTGCATCCCCCCCAGGTTGCCCACTGCACCCCAAAGTTGCCTGCACCCCCCCCAGGGTGCCCTGTGCACCCCAAAGTTGCCCACAGCCCCCCCTCGGGGTGCCCTGCAGGTGCCTGCTGCACCCCAAGATGCCCGCACCCCTTCAGGAAGCCTGGTGCACCCCAAAAATGCCTGTAACCCCCGCCCAGCAGGCCCAGTGCCCCCCCAAATCTGCCCAGGGCCCCCCCAGGTTGCCCAGTGCACCCCAAAGGTGACCAGTGCCCCCCCAAATCTGCCCAGTGCCCTCCCAGGTTGCCCAGTGCACCCCAAAGGTGGCCAGGGCCCCCCCAAATCTGCCCAGGGCCCCTGCCACGTTGCCCAGTGCACCCCAAAGGTGACCAGTGCACCCCCAAAGCCGCCCAGTGCCCCTCCAGGTTGCCTGGGACACCCCAAAAGTGCTCAATGCACCCCCAAATCTGCCCAGTGCCCCCTGTCAGGTTGCCCAGTGCACCCTAAAGGTGGCCAGTGCACCCCTAAAGCCACCCAGTGCACCCCAAACCTGCCCAGTGCCCCCCCAGGGTGCCCAGTGCACCCCAAAGCCCCCCCCAGTGCCCCCCCAGGTTGCCCAGTGCATCCCCTAGGTTGCCTGGGACACCCCAAAGATGCTCAAGGCACCCCCAAAGCTGCCCAATGCCCCCCCAGGTTGCCCAGTGCCCCGCTCCAGTTGCCCAGTGTCCCCTGTCAGGTTGCCCAGTGCACCCCAAAGGTGGCCAGTGCACCCCCAAAGCCACCCAGTGCACCCCAAAGCCGCCCAGTGCCCCCCCCCAGGTTGCCCAGTGCCCCCCAAAGCTGCCCAGTGCCCCCCTAGGCTGCCCAGTGCCCCCCCAGGTTGCCCAGTGCCCCTCCAAAGCTGCCCAGTGCCCCCCCAGCTTGCCCAGTGCCCCCCTGGGTTGCCCAGTGACCTCCAAAGCTGCCCAGTGCCCCCCTAGGTTGCCCAGTATCCCCCCAGGTTGCCCAGTGCCCCCCAAAGCTGCCCAGTGCCCCCCCAGCTTGCCCAGTGCCCCCCTGGGTTGCCCAGTGCCCCCCAAAGCTGCCCAGTGCCCCCCTAGGTTGCCCAGTGCCCCCCCAGGTTGCCCAGCGCACCCCAAACCTGCCCAGTGCCCCCCCAGCTTGCCCAGTGCCCCCTTAGGTTGCCCAGTGCCCCCCCGGGTTGCCCAGTGCCCCCCAAAGCTGCCCAGTGCCCCCCAGATCTGCCCAGTGCCCCCCCAGGTTGCCCAGCGCACCCCAAACCTGCCCAGTGCCCCCCCAGCTTGCCCAGTGCCCCCTTAGGTTGCCCAGTGCCCCCCCAGGTTGCCCAGTGCCCCCCAAAGCTGCCCAGTGCCCCCCAGATCTGCCCAGTGCCCCCCCAGGTTGCCCAGTGCACCCCAAACCTGCCCAGTGCCCCCCCGGGGACCCTGCCGAGCCCCCCCCCGAGCCCCAAAGCCCCCCGGGTGTCAGGGGGTGCCGGCTCCTCTCCCAGCCCCCCCCCCCCGAGACCCCCAGCTCTGCCCACCAGCACTGGGGCCGCGCTCAGGGGTTTGGGGGGGCCCCGTGCCCCTTTGGGGTCCAAATGGGCTGAAAAAGCCGAATTTCCAGCCCGGTGCCGCCCTCTGCGGCGGGGGAAACTGAGGCACGGTGCAGCGACCCCCCCCAGCCCCCCTGCGAGTCCCTTAACCCCAAACTGGGCCCCCCAAAATTGGCGGGGGGGGCACAAGAAAGAGGGGCCCGAGCTGCTTCCCGCACGAACTCCCCTATCTCGGGGGGCAAATGGGGCTGGGGGGGGCCGAGCCGAGCCCCCCACCCACATCTGGGGGGGCGAAGGGGTCTCGCAGCATCGCCCCGGGGGGGCACGGCTGCCGCAAGGCCGACGCAGCGCCCAGCCCCCCGCCTTCGCCCTCCCCACCCCCGCTCCCTGCCTCAGTTTCCCCCCCAAACCTCATTTATTTGGGGGGGGGGGGCTGCAGCACCGGGGCCGCCAGGCACAAAGGAAAACCAAAGCGCGGGGATCCCCCCCCCAATCCAGCACCACTCCCCGCCGGCGGCTCCCCCCAGCCCCAACCCAAGCCGTGGGGGTCACCCATGGTTTTGGGGAGGGGGTCCCCACTTTCCTGGCCCCCCCCCCCCCCAAAAGCCAACCCCAAGGACAGCGGCTCATCCACGTCGTCCCCCGCTGCCACCACCGCCAACGCCGCCGGCCTGCGACTCACCTCTCCCAGGCCGAAGGACGGGATGGCGCGATGGGGTCTGGGAGGGGACGGCCGAGGTTTTGGGGGGTCCCTGGTGAGGGGTTTGGGGGTGCAAGGGCTGACGTTGGCCCCCCGGGCGCGAGGTTGGCGTTGGGGGAGGCCGGGAACAGGAAGGTCCCAGCGTCATCCCATTCCCCCGGCCCTGCTGCCGCCTCGCCGCGAGCCGGATGCTTTTTTCCGCTCGGCGAGTTAAAAAAAAAAAAAAAATGGGGTCGAAACCTTGGAAAATGGGGGGGGTCCCCCCAGTCACGACCCCCCCCAGCCGAGCAATGGCTCCCGGTGGGGAGGACGGGGGGGGGCTTGGCCCCTCCGGTGCCGGGGAATCGTGGATTTGGGGGTTTTGGTGGGGTTTATTTTTCCCCTCGCTCCGCTTGGAAACCGTTCCCGGGCAGGAGGATTTGGGGGGGTTCCACGAGGCCGGTTTTTCGGGGGAACGGGGGAAAAAGGAGCAGCCGGAGCCCCCCCCAAACCCCCCCCCCGTGCTTTGTGTAACGGCTCTGGCTCCAACCCCGCGCGGTTCCCCCCCGCCGGCAAAAAAAATGGTTGGAAATTATGCAACGAGGCCGGCGCCTTCGGTAGCGGGATCGCGCCCAGCTCGGCACCGGCCTCGGGCACCGGCGTTTTGGGGTGACTTCGGCCTCCCCTTCTGCACCCCCCACCCCCCGCCGAGCCCCCGCAGCCCCCGGCAGGGTCTGGGGGTGCGAGGGTGGGGGGCGGTGGGTCCCCGTCCCCGTCCCTGCCCCGGGGAGGTTGGGTGACGCGTGCAGGCGCGTGGCGGCGGCCGGCGTGGGAGCCGTCCCCGCGGGGCACCTGGCGCTGCGGCACCCGGCTCCGCTCCAGCCCCGAACTGGGAGGATGGGAAAAACCTTCCCGTGGCGGCGGCACCGGGATGACGCCATCGCTGCCACCACCGCCATTGCCACCGCCACCATGGCCACCACCACCGTTGCCACCGTTGCCACCGTTGCCACCGTTGCCACCGCCACCTCATCCCCTGGGGGTGACGCCCCCGGGGGTGTCCCCAAAACCGCATGGCGGGACGATGCTCAGCAAGCGCTGCTGCTCGGGGACCTTTTATTGACGGCATTGGCGGACCCGCGCGCCCAAATCCTGCACCCCGCGCTCCCGCCCTCGCTGCCTTTGGGGGCGCAGACGCCGAACCCCAGCTCCGCTTCGGGAGCACCCAGCCCCATTCCCGGCCACCGCAGCCCCCAGCCCTCACCGGGGTGACGCTGGTCCCCCGGCGGTGGCGATGCACCCCGAAAGTCATCCCCGCGTCCCCGCATCCGTCCCCGTCCCGCCGTCCCCGTCACGCGGCGTGAAGCTTCTGATGCCGCCGGAGCTGGGACTTGTGGCGAAAGCCGTCCCCGCACTCCCCGCAGATGTAGGGCTTCTCGTCGGTGTGGGTGCGGCGGTGGCGGATGAGGTTGGAGCTGACGCTGAAGCGTTTCCCGCACTCGCCGCAGCTGTAGGGTTTCTCGCCGGTGTGCGTCCGCTGGTGCTGGATGAGGGCCGAGCTCTCGCTGAACCGTTTGCCGCAAGCGCCGCAGGCGTAGGGCTTCTCCCCGGTGTGGATACGTTGGTGGGTGACCAGATTGGAGTTTTGGCTGAAACCTTTACCGCAAGCGCCGCAGGTGTAGGGCTTCTCGCCGGTGTGGGTGATCTGGTGACGCGCCAGGTCCGAGCTGCGGCTGAAACCCTTCCCGCACTCGCTGCAGATGGTGGGGCGCAGGCGACCCCCCCGCAGCCCCAGCAGCTCCTTCAGCGGTCCCAGGCCCCCCGGGCGACCCGGCGTTTTGGCCAGGCGACGTGCCGGTGCTTTCCGTCGCGGCCTGGCCGGGCGGCCGGGCGGCTCGCTGCCGGAGGCCGGCGGGCTGGGGCGGGCTGCGGGGAGAGGAGAGCTGGGCGCCGGCAGGATGGCGTGGGGATGGCTGGCACCAAGGGCACGGGGATGGGCCCAGGGCCGCGTCCCCTCTGCCCCTTCCCCGTCCCCTCTGCCCCTTCCCCATCCCCTCTGCCCCTTCCCCATCCCTTTCTTATGTTCTCCATCCCTTCCCCACCTTCTCCATCCCCTCCCCACCTTCTCCATCCCCTTCCCCACCTTCTCCATCCCCTCCCCACCTTCTCCATCCCTTTCCCACCTTCTCCATCCCCTCCCCACCTTCTCCATCCCCTCCCCACCTTCTCCATCCCTTCCCCACCTTCTCCATCCCTTTCCCACCTTCTCCATCCCCTCCCCACCTTCTCCATCCCCACTGTCCCCTCTGTCCCATCCCCGCTGCCCCCTCTCCGTCCCTTTCCACCTTCCCCGTCCCCTCTCCGGCGTGGGGACAGCGGGGACAGCCCTGTCCTGCTCCCAAGCCCGGGTTCAGCTCCCGGCTCGGCCCCCACGCTGTGTCCCCCTGGGGACAAGTGTCCGGGCTCGGGCTGCGGGAGGAGGGAGGATCCCGCCCGGAGCAGGGGACGGGGACAGCGTGTCCCCGGGCAGGGACAGGCGTGGGGGTGGCACCACCGAGGGGGACCCCGGAGCCCAAGTTCCCTCTGCAAACCATGGCTGGAGTTGGGGGAGCAGGAAACCCCATGGGGCGGGAGCAGGGCACCCCGGGATCGGGGCGTCCCCACACTGCGGGATCAGGACATCCCTGCACCCTGGGATCGGGGTGTCCCCACACAGCGGGACCGGGACATCCCTGCACCCCGGGATCGAGGCGTCCCCATGCTGCGGGATCAGGACATCCCTGCACCCTGAGATTGATTGGGGTGTCCCCGCGCCGTGGGACCAGGACATCCCTGCACCCCAAGATTGATTGGGGTGTCCCCGTGCCGTGGGACCGGGACATCCCTGAACCCTGGGATCGGGGCATCCCCATGCTGTGGGACCGGGACATCCCTGCACCCCGGGATCGGGGCATCCCCATGCCGTGGGATCAGGACATCCCTGCACCCTGAGATTGATTGGGGTGTCCCCGTGCTGTGGGACCGGGACATCCCTGCACCCCGAGATCAGGGCATCCCCATGCTGTGGGACCGGGACATCCCTGCACCCCGGGATCAGGGCGTCCCCATGCCGTGGGATCGGGACATCCCTGCACCCTGAGATTGATTGGGGTGTCCCCGTGCTGTGGGACCGGGACATCCCTGCACCCCGGGATCGGGGCGTCCCCACACTGCGGGATCGGGACATCCCTGCACCCTGAGATTGATTGGGGCGTCCCCATGCCATGGGACCAGGACATCCCTGCACCCCAAGATCGGGGTGTCCCCATGCTGTGGGACTGGGACATCCCTGTGCCCTGGGAGTGGGGCGTCCCCATGGTGCAGGAGCAGGGCACCCCTGCACCCCGGGATCGGGGCGTCCCCGTGCCGTGGGACTGGGACATCCCCGTGCCGTGGGACTGGGACATCCCCACACCCCGAGATTGATTGGAGTGTCCCCATGCCATGGGACTGGGACATCCCTGCACCCCGAGATCGGGGCATCCCCATGCCATGGGACTGGGACATCCCTGTACCCCGGGATCGGGGCATCCCCACACTGTGGGATCGGGACATCCCCGCACCCCAATATCAGGGCAGCCCCATGCTGTGGGATCGGGACATCCCTGCACCCCGAGATCAGGGCATCCCCATGCAATGGGACCGGGACACCCCTGCACCCCGAGATCAGGGTATTCCCGTGTCGTGTGATCAGGAGGTCCCCGCACCCCAGCACTGGGGTATGTCAGTGCCACAGGAATGGGGTACCCCTGCACCCCGGGACTGGAACATACCTGTGCCACAGGAATAGGACATCCCTGAACCCCCAAATCAGGGCACCCCACACTGTGCAAGTGGGACATCCCTGCACCCCGAGATCAGGGTGTCCCCATGCTGTGGGGTCGGGACACCCCCGTACCCGGGGATCGGGGTGTCCCCATGCCAGGGATTGGGGTATCCCCACCCCGAGGGACCGGAGCATCCCCACACCCCAGGATCGGGGTACCCCCATGCCACGGGAGCAGGGCACCTGCACCCCAGGACCAGAGCATCCCCTCCTTGTGGGATCAGGGCACCCCCGTGCCAAGGGATCAGGGCACCGCCATACCCTGGGATCGGGGTACCCCGTGCCATGGGAACGGGACATCCCTGCACCCCAGGACTGGGGTACCCCCGGGCTGTGGGATTGGGGCACCCTCATATCTTGGGACTGGGGTAACCCCGTGCCATGGGAATGGGACATCCCCAGATCCCTTAGGACACCCCCATACCCCAGGATTGGGGTACCCTGTGCCATGGGAATGGGACATCCCTACACCCCAGGATTGGGGTACCCCCGTGCCATGGGATCGTGGTACCCCCATACCCCAGGACTGGGGTACCCCATACCATGGGAATGGGACATCCCTACACCCCAGGACTGGGGTACCCCCCTGCCGTGGGATCGCGGTACCCCCATACCCCAGGACTGGGGTACCCCCGTGCCATGGGAATGGGACATCCCCGCATCCCTGGGGCACCCCCGTATCCTGGGATCGGGGTCCCCCCCTACCATGGGACTGGGACACCCACACCCTCCGGGATCGGGGTCCCCCCACCCCCAGGCCTGGGGGATCCCTGTGCTGCGGGGTCGGGGTCTCCCCACATCGCTGGGTCGGGGCAGGTCCACGGGGGACCCCCAAAAAAGGACTCACCGCCCTGCTCCCCGCGCCGACACCCCGCCTGGGGCCACCCCGGTGCCGCTTTGGGGGGGCTCACCTGCGGAGGTCCCCTCGGCGTCCCGGGGGTCCCGGGGGGACGGCTCCCCCTCCGCGTCCATCGCCGCTCTCCCCGCGTGCGCAGTCGGGGGGACCCTGCCCGGGGGGAGAAAGAGCAGGCAAAGAGATGGGGTGACGCGGGGGGACCCCAAAGGGGGGGGTCCCACCTGCACCCCAAGGGGGGTCCCGCACCCCTCTGTGCCTCAGTTTCCTCTCCTGATGCTGGGGGTGGGGGCACCGAGGCCATGGGTCGGGGCTTGGAGCATCCCCCTCCCCATCCCAACAGCCCCCCCCCGCCATCCCCCCGCTCCTCTCATGGAGGGGCCCCCCCAAGCTGAGGGGAGGGGGCTGCGCTCCCCCCGACTCTGCCCCGAGCATCGCCGCCATCTCGGGGGGCACCGGGAAGGGGGAAAAAGGGGGGGGGGGGACACCCTGTCCGCCCTCTTTTATTTTGGGGGGGGTCCCTGGCTGTGACTCACCGCTGCGGCCGGCCCGACCGGGGGGTCCCGGGGGTCCCCGGGGTGGCGGTGGGGAACGGCGGGTGGGCCGAAGCGGGAGCGGGGAGGCCGCGAGCGGAAGGGCCTCCCCGCATGGCCGCCCGCCGGCTGCCGGATGGCGCAGCTCTATGGTCGGGGGGCTTCGGCCCCCCGCCACCGGCCCCCCGGCGTCCCCCCTCCATCCCGCCACGGGGAACGGACCCCCCAACGGGGTACGGCCAAGGGGGGCGGGAGGGGATGGGGGGGCCCCCCGCCATGGCGGGCCTGGGCTCGATGGCGGGACAGGCCCGGTGGGGGGTTTTGGGGTGTCCCCCCCCCCGCCCCGCTGTGTCCGGGGGGGGTTTGGGGTGTCTGTGTCCCCCTCCCAGTGCGTCTGGTGTCGCTGGGGGTGATGGGGACCTTTTGGGGGTCCCGCTGGCGCTGGGGGTTTGTTGGGGGGTGTTGGGGGGGGTCTTTCCCCCCCCCCATCCTCCCTGGCACCAGATGTTGGCAGCTGGAGGGGACAAGGGGGGGACACAGCTCCCCCTGTGCCCCCCAAAACACCCCACCGGGCGCTCGGGGTGGGGGGGACAGGACAAAATGGGGGGGGGTGTCAGTGCCCCGCCCCCCAGCACCCCAATTCAACCAGATGTTGGCAGCTGGGGGGGCGTTGGGCTGAGAGTTGGGGTCCTCCAGCCCCCCCAGCCTCTCCCCCCAGATGTTTGCAGCTGGATGGAGCCGGGGGGGGGGGACAGCCAGTGCCCCCCCTCCATTTGGGGACCCAGTGCCCCCCCCTCCATTTGGGGACCCCCCCCAGGCAGGAGGGACCCCCAGCTCCCGCCCGCTCCCCGCTCAGCTCTATGGTTTTAACCCTTCCCGCCCCGAGCGAGGGTCCATCACGGCGGCTGTTGGCTGGGGGAAGTGGGCGGCCAGACTGGGAGTCACTGGTTTGAACTGGTGGCGGCGTGAGCTGGCAGCGATGGTCACTGCAGGGGGTTTGGTGCTATGGCACAGGCGGCTTGGTGCCCCCCCCCCGGGGAACAGGTTTGGGGGTGCAAGTCCCAGTGTCACCTGGCCGGGCTGTCACCGTGTCAGGGTGTTGGGTCACCCCCTGAGCTCAGCTGTCACCCATCAGGCTGTTGGGGCACCCTCAGGCTGGGCTGTCACCATGTTGGGGTGTTGTGTCACCCTCCCAAGCTTGGCTGTCACGGTGTCAGGGTGCTGGGTCACCCCCATGCTGGGCTGTCACCCTGTCAGGGTGTTTGGTCACCCCCAAGCCCAGTTGTCACCGTGTCGGGGTGCTGGGTCACCCCCCAAGCTTGGCTGTCATGGTGTCAGGGTGCTGTGTCAGCCCCAGGCTGGGCTGTCACCCTGTCAGGTTGTTGGGTCACCCCCCAAGCCCAGTTGTCACCATGTTGGGGTGCTGGGTCACTCCCCGAGCTTAGCTGTCACCCATCAGGCTGTTGGGTCACCCCCAGGCTGGGCTGTCACCCTGTCAGGGTGTTGGGTCACCCCCCAAGCCGGGCTGTCACCCTGTCAGGGTGTTGGGTCACCCCCCAAGCCCCATTGTCACCATGTCAGCGTGCTGGGTCACCCCCGGGCTGGGCTGTCACCCCTCAGGCCATGGTGACAGCCTGCTCAGGTGTCCAAGGCAGAAATTGTTGTCACACCCAGCCACAGACCTGTCCCCAACTCGGCCACTGTCTGACTGTCCCCAACAGTCGGACAAACACCCCATCCCCACAGTGGTGCCCCAGTGTCACCCAGTGCAGGAACACTTCAGTGTCACCCTCACAGGGACACCCCGGTGTCACCATCACAGCAACACCCCATTGTCACCGAGTGTAGGGACACCCCAGTGTCACCCAGCATAGTGAAACCCTGGTGTCACCCAGCACAGTGACAACCTGGTGTCACCCAATGTAGGGACACTGTGGTGTCACCCGCCCAGCGACACCCCAGTGTCACCCTCACAGGAACACCCCCATTGTCACCCTCACAGGGACCACCCAGTGTCACCCAGCGCAGGGACACCCCGGTGTCACCCCCCCCAGCAACACCCCAGTGTCACCCTCACAGTGACACCCCGGTGTCACCCAGGGCGCTCTGGGGGTGCGCCAGGCCCCGTTGCCATGGTGACGCTGGGGCCTGGGGGGGGTCCCCAGGGTCCCCCCCCGCGCTCCCAGTTGGGGCTAGCGGGACCCATCGGATTGGTGGAGAGCCGGCAGAGGGGCGGGGCTTGCGGGCGGGAGCCGCTGGCGATTGGAGGAGCGCAAAGAGCGGGGGGCGGGACCTCCGAAGGTCCGGGAGGAGGCGGGGCCTCGAGGGCGGCCTGGAGCCGGATTGGCGGAGGGGTGGGCAGGGAAGGGGGCGTGGCACCTCACTGTGCATGCGCCGCTGCGTTTTCTCGTCACTTCCGGGTGGCGCCGGTTTCCGCCTCCCGCTGGGCCTGGAGCGGCCGCGCCGGGACCTCCCGGACCCCCGGGACCCCCCGCTCCTCTCGGCGCGGCCCCAGCGGCTCTTCCCAGCCCCGCCGTAGCGGGGCCCCGTCAGGGCCTGGCACCGGGGGCTCGGCGGGGCCGCCCGGGGTATGCGGAGGCGACGGCCGGCCGGCCCGCACTATGTGGTACATCATGCAGAGCATCCAGAGCAAGTACTCGCTGTCGGAGCGACTCATCCGTACCATCGCCGCCATCCGTTCCTTCCCGCGGGACAACGTGGAGGATCTCATCGGCAGGGTGAGCCGCCGCCGGGGCCCGCCCCGGCCCGGTTTGTAGGGGAGGGGGCCGAGGCGGGACGCCCTGCCCGTCAGCCGACGGGGCTGCGGGAAGGTTTTCTCCCCCGTTTCGCGGCTGGAGGGCCGGGTCGGGCTGCGGGCATCGCTCCCCGCCGCTCGCACCCCCGTCGGGGTGGGGGGCTTGCGGCTGGGCCCGCCCTTGCCCCCGCGCAGGGCGGGTCTGGGAGCTGACCCCGGCCCGGGGCCACTCTTACGGGGCAGCGGAGAGCCCTGGCTCAGCCTGAGCGATGCGGGACCTGCTGAGCTGTACCAGGTTGCGAGAGTGATGGAGGCCTCCTCGGAGACGCTCTCTCAAAGCCAACGAGCCCCCGGGTTCACCCCGGGGCTGCCTCCCGCCGGGGGATGCTCCCAGGGCAGCTCGGGCCGCACCGGCGGCTTTCGAGCAGCTGCCGGTTTATTTACCGGAGGCTGAGCGCCCCGCTTGCCTTCCCAGACCCCCCGCGCCGTACGCTGCCGGCCTCGCACAGCCGTTCCTCCCGGTCCTGCCGGAGCAGAGAGCCTGCGTGCGGGCAGCGAACCTCTGCACGGGTTACGCCAGCCCCCTGCGGCATCCTCAGGCGTCGTTTAGTGATGATGAATTAATTAAAATCAAGGCTCGGAGCAGGGACACAGACTGGAACGCTTCTGCCTGGCGGGGAGCTCTGTGCAACCGCGGTGCTCGGCCTGAAAACAAACCCCGGGGTGTGCGCGGGAGTGTCGCGCCAGGTCTCTATTAATAAACTCTTTCTAATGATGCAAATTGAGGCGCGTCGGCTGCTGGCTCGGGGGTGGAAAGGGGCCAAGAACGGGTGGGTTTGGTAATCCCGGCTGCGGTTTCCTGTCTTCTTGCAGGGTGCGGATGTGAACTGCATGCACGGCACCCTGAAACCGCTGCACTGCGCCTGCATGGTGGCTGACGCCGACTGCGTCGAGCTGCTGCTGCAGAAGGGAGCGGAGGTAAAAGCTTTGAAAGAACAAAAATGTGTTAAAAATACAAAGGTACCTTTGAAAAAAGGGGCCGGGGAGTCAGGCGGCGGGTGCTGATAAACAGCTGAGATTTGAGCCAGCGGTTTAAGCAGTGCTGGTTTTGTGCCTCCTCTTAGGGCAAAATGGGCCCAGGTGAAGTTTTATCGTCCCGGTAGGGAGCAAAATGTTTGTGCCTGAGGTTTCGGGGGTGCCCGCTCGTCCGAGGAGGGAGGGTGGCTTTGCGGTGGAAGCTTGGAGGAAGAATTAAAACCTATATATCACCTGATTTTTGGCACTTCCTCCTGGCCGCCAGCAGGTCCTGCCCCCCACTCCCTGCCTCATTTTCCCATCCGCTAAATTTGGGATAAATAAGCGCCGGTGGAGCTTCCCCTGATGCCAGCAGGAGCTGGGGCACCTCAGTGACCCCCCAAATCCTTTCTCCCCCTTCCCCTTCTCCTGCAGGTCAATGCCCTGGATGGCTACAACCGAACGGCCCTTCACTACGCGGCGGAAAAGGACGAAACCTGCGTGGAAATCCTCCTGGAGTACGGGGCCAACCCCAACGCGCTGGACGGCAACAAGGACACCCCGCTCCACTGGGCCGCCTTCAAGAACAACGCCGAGTGCGTGCGGTCGCTGCTGGAAAACGGCGCCTTGGTGAACGCCCGCGATTACAACAACGATACGCCGCTCAGCTGGGCAGCCATGAAGGGTAACCTGGAGAGCGTCAGCATCCTGCTCGACTTCGGGGCGGAGGTCCGGGTGGTTAATTTGAAAGGCCAAACCCCCATCTCGCGGTTGGTGGCGTTGCTGGTTCGGGGATTGGGTACGGAACGCGAGGATTCTTGCTTCGATCTTCTCCATCGAGCTATCGGACATTTTGAGCTGCGAAAAAACGGCAGCATGCCCTGGGAGGTGACCAGGGATCAGCAGCTCTGCGAAAAGCTCACCCTGCTCTGCTCGGCGCCTGGTACCCTACAGACGCTGTCGCGTTACGCCGTGCGCCGCAGCCTGGGCGTGCGGTTCCTGCCGGAGGCGGTGAAGCAGCTGCCCTTGCCCACCTGCCTGAAGGAGTACGTGTTGCTCCTTAGCTAAGCGAAAAAAACGAGGCGCCGGGGCTCTTCCGCGCTGGCATTCGGCTCCCTTTGTCACTGCTTCCTCGCGGCAGCGCCGGGAATGAGGTTGACCGCTTGGTTTGGGACTTACGAGTGCCAGATTCCCCTCCCCGGTTGCCGTCCCGGTTTTCATCCTGCTCTGCTCTTCCGCCTGAGCCGGCGCGGGGCAGTGGGGATCAACCGGTGCTGCGCGCGGACGGCTCCGTGTTGTCTCTGCCCACAACGCCTGCTCAGCGGCCGCTCCCACGCGCTCTCCCCTCCATTTTGACCTCGTGAGATGAACCATCCCCCTTTAATGGCAAATTATATCCCAGCTGTTGGATTAACATGGTTTTTTCCCTTTTTTTTTTTGCGTTGGGGCAGACCTTGGGAAAAGGAAGGCTTTCTAGGTGTGGGGAGAATGGGAAAAGCCTCCTTCTTGGAAGGACTTGAGGCAGGAAATCAAGAGAAGGTGTTGTCGGACCCGGAGAAGTCCCGTGGGACGCGTCGGCTGGATGTCCGGTGCAAAAGCCCACCCTAAGCGCACGTAGCGAGCCCACGCGTTGCGTAGCGCCGCGGGCTGGCGCCTTTGCTCGGCGCGAACGCCCGCACGCAGCCACGGCCGCCCCAGCGCAGCGCCCCGCAGACGGGGCAGAGCTCGCGTGGCTGCGGCTCTCCGTGCTTCAGGCAGGCGCGAGGCGTCCCTTCGACACGTGGAAGTAGGTTTTTTTTTCCCCTCATATCTATAATTTTTAAGATGAATCAGCGCTGTGGAGGGGAAGAGGGTGGGAGCACCCCAAAACCCAACGCTTCCTCGGGCTGGAATTCCTGTGAGTGGAGGAAATGTTTCCCTCCCTCATCCCGCGGGATGCTCCGTGCCCCAGCGCAGAGGTTTCCCTCCCGCCTGCCACGCAAGGACCCACCCAAGCTCTTCCTTAGCTTTGCTTTTGCACCATCCGCTCACCGTTTCGTTGATTTTTATTTACGCGTGCGTATATACCGATTTTAGGAGGACGCGCTGGCAGCAGGGTGCCGGGCAGGACCCCCGCTCTCGGTTCGGCACGGCTCGCTCCCGGCGGCAGCGGCATCCCCTCACGCACCGTCGTGTATTCACGGAAATAAACGGCTCGCCGCGCGCTGGAGGGTGTGTGTGCCGCGCGCTCGCGGCCGGGGCCAGCAAGGGAGCGCGGGGGGTCGGCCCCGCTCTTTTGGGGTCCTCCCTGAACGGGGAGGGTGCATCAGGGTGGGGTTTGGGGGTGCTGCCGCCGGTGGCTTCGTTCCTGCGCTTGTTTTTGGCACCACGTCCGGTCCCCGTCACCTCTGAGAGCCCTAACGTCCCCACGATACCTCGTTAAACCCTCGCGCTGATGAGTTCTGCATGGGTTTTACGCCTGCCCCCTCCGAGCCCCCTCGCTGCTCCCAGCCACCCTCCGCGCTGCGCCTCCGCCCTCGTCTGGGGGTTTTTTTGGGACCTTGACGATGCACGGAGCTGCGCCCTCCTCCCTGTGCGCGTTCCTCACCCAGGGATCCCGGGAGAGCTGCCCCGTGCTCTCAACGGTGAAGGCAGGCGGATAAGCTTTGATAATTGCTTTATGGGAGAAACTTGAGGGAGAAAAATCAGATTATTTATGTTTTCTTCCTCCCTGTTGTGCTGGGAAACGGAGCCGTCGGGACCAGGGGTGCGCGCGGGGCTGTGGGAGCCGTGTTCGCCTTCCCCGGGGGGTGAGCGCTGGAGGGCTGCAGCACGATTCGTCTTTGCCACCACGAGTGAGTGATGAGTTTATTGAAGCATCTTAATTCTGAATTTTTAACGCTAAAGTGGTGCCCTAGGGTCTCTACCCGGCCCGCTTGCTCTCAGCTCATCGCAACATCCCGCCGCAACACTTGGGGAACCGCTTTTCTCTTTAAAAAGCCCATAAAATACCTAAACCAACCCAAAATTTATGCCGAGGAAACCTTCTGCTTCGGGAAAACCGCTCTTTTGCCGAGGCAGCGGGTGCCCTCGGGGCGTGGAGGTGCTGCCTGGCTCCCCGGGGGGTGCGAGCTACAATGGGGAGCGCTTGTTTCAGAGGTTCCCCGGAGCGACACGGGGACGCGCTCCGGGGCGGGGGAAGCTGTGCCGGCCATCGCCTCTTAGATGTTGGACTCGAGCGAGATCCTCTTGCGCGTGATGTGCTCCAGGTGGGCTTTCTCCGAGGTGTCCAGCTCGATGTTGTACTTGGCCAGGATTTTTAGGATGGGGCGAAGCTTCAGCCACCACTGCTCCTTAGGGATGCGGTGCCTGGGCGAGAGAAAGAGGGTTTCCGGATGGAAACAACGATGCATCGCCCGGGGAAGCGCTCCCAGCCTGTTTTTATCCTTCCTGGGGCTGGGGCACAGTCTTAGGGGTGGGGGGAAGAAAGGGGGACACCTACTCGAAGTCCGTCTGCTCCTTGAGCTCGGTGAGGGGCTGGAAGACAAGGCTGCGCTTGCGCATGCCCAGCAGACAAGCCGAATCGGCCGTGTTGGCGAAGATCCGACCTGCAAGGGGAGGCGGGGAGCGGGCTCAGCGTTTATGGACCCTCTGGGAGGGGAGAGCACCCCCCAAAATCTGCAGGGGAGCCCTGAGCCCTTTGCATTGAAATATGGGAGCACGCCTGCGCCTTGGGAAAGAGCTGGGGGGTTGCTTTCAGTGATCCCCCCCTGCAGCTGTGTTAAGGGGAGGGGGCTTCGGAAAGAAGGCAGAGACCCCCCCGGTGCGGCACCCACCATGCCGGGAGCACTCCTTGATCTTCCCAGTGATCCAGGCCACTGCCTTGGCACCCATTTTGGTGCCGAAGTTCCTGTCGAAGGGGGTCGGGGTGCCGCCCTGCGCCGGAAAAGCCGCCGGGTGAATGGAAGTGGGGGTAAAGCCCCGGGCGAGGGTCTCCGAATCTGCAGCCCCTTCCCTGGGGGGCTGCGTTCCCGCTGCCCCGGGGGGGTCCGTACCTGCTGCATGTGCCCCAGGACGTTTTTCCGGCAGTCGAAGATGCCCTTCCCTTCTTCCGAGTAGAGGTTGTAGATGAAGTCGGTGGTGTAATTCTCGTTGCACCGCTCGTTCCTGCGCCAGGCGAGGGAGGTGGGCTCGCGGGGGGCGGCACGAGCGCGGCAGGTCTCAGCCGCCCCCCTCCATCCCACCCCACCCTGGGGACCCACCTGAGCACCAGCCCCCTCTTCACCGTCGTCTTCATCTTCTCAGTTAAATGCTCCACGTTGACCTATGTAGAGCACGAAACGGGCGTTGGCGGGGCTCGGAAATGGGAATAAATGCGGCCCCCGGGGCTGCGGCGATGCCCGGAGTGGGGGGACGCGGGGTGTGGGGGGTCCCCAACCTGCAGGTCGTGGATGTTGAAGTGCTCCTCGTAGATGTAGGCGGCATCGGCGCCACCTGCCAGCCCCGCCATGGTGGCCAAGTAGCCGCAGAAGCCGCCCATGGTCTCGATGATGAAGACGCGGCGCTTGGTCCCGGCCGCCGACTGCTTGATGCGGTCGCAGGTCTGTGGAGGTGGAAGAATTGGGGTGGGAAAAAGGGATTTAGGTTAATGGGTGGTGCTGTTGTTAAACGGGGAGGGCGCCGGGGAGCGTGGGGCCGCACCGTGGTGATGGTGTTGAGCGCGGTGTCGGCGCCGATGCTGAAGTCGGAGCCGGGGACGTTGTTGGAGACGGTGGCGGGGATGATGCAGAGCGGGATGCAGAGCTCCTCGTACTTGGCTCTCCCCTCCATCAGCTCCAGGCTGCCCGTGAAAGCCTGCAGGACGCGGGGTGTCGGCGCAGGCACGGTGCAGGCAGCTGCCCGCCCCCTGCCGCCACCGCTTCCCTGCTCACCTCGAAGCCGCCGATGATGATCAGCCCGTGGATGCCGAAGTTGCTGATGTTGGCGCTGATTTCCTCAAAATATTTCTTGGGCAAGGTCCTGGGGGGGTGAAACCGCCCTGGCTGAGCCCGCCCGAGGTGGGGGGCTCAGCCTGGGGACCCCCCACGACACCCCCCGGGGGGAGCGTTACCTCTTCGTCCCCAGTTTGGATCCTCCCAGCCCCGTCCAGCCGCCGACCCTCTCCCAGCTGATCTCTTCCACCTGGGCGGGGAAAGCAGCGAGTTGAGGGGGGACGGGAGAAGGATTTTGGGGTGCAGCGGCCTCCCCGCGACCATATCGGAGCGATATTGGGGTAACCCGCTGCCCCCCCAGGCTGGGGGGGGATCATGAGCCGCGGCGGGGCTGGGATTAGGAAGGGGATCGAACGTCCCCATCCCGGGGGATCCCCGTCCCTGTGGGGCCGTGGCTGCCGCTTTTCGGGGCCGTACCCCACCCCGTGCACCCCCTTTTCCCCGGGGGTCCCACCTTCCCGTAGGCGAGCCCTTCGAAGCCGTCGTGCACCGCCAGCATGCGGTGCCCGTGGATGAGGCCGATCCTCACGGTCGACCTGACGGCCGCGTTCATGCCGGCGGCCGGGGCGCCCACGTTGAGCACAGCCAGCGTGTGGCCGCTCTGCGGGGACGAAGGAGCCGGCGTTGGCGGGGTTGTGGGGTTCGGGGGGGGTCCCCGTCGCCCCCTCCCCGCTGCTGTACCTTGGTGGAGGGGGGACGGATGTGTGCCAGCAGCTTGTAGACGTTCCAGTTGTTTTGGAAGCTCCTGCAAAGGGGGGGAAGGCGGGTGTGGGAGCCCCGGGGGTGGCCGGAGCCCTGGGGTCCCCGCCGGGGACGGGGTGCGGACGCTCACCGGCCCCGCAGCTTCAGGGCGTCTTCGAAGCGCCCCTCGTTCATCGCCGTCGTCACGTCTTTGGTCTGCGGGGAGCAAAGAGGGGTGGGTTGCAAAGATGGGTGGCTTTGCATCGCGCCGCGTGGCTTTGCATCGCGCCGCATGGCTTTGCCTTGCACCCACTGGGTTTGCACCGCACCGGATGGGTTTGCATCGCACTGCATGGCTTTGCATTGCACCCACTGGGTTTGCATTGCGCCGGCTGGGTTTGCGTTGCACCGGATGGCTTTGCATCGCACCGCATGGCTTTGCCTTGCACCCACCGGGTTTGCACCGTGCCGGCTGGGTTTGCACCGCACCGGATGGGTTTGCATTGCATTGGACAGGTTTGCATCGCACCCATCGCGTTTGCACTGCGCTGGCGGAGTTTGCGTCATGCCCGCCAGGTTTGTGCCGTGCTGGCTAGGTTTGCATCACGTTGGATGGGTTTGCATCGCACCGTATGGCTTTGCATTGCTCCCACCGGGTTTGCACTGCGCCGGCTGGGTTTGCATTGCATTGGGCGGGTTTGCATCGCACCCATTGTGTTTGCACTGCACCGGTTGGGTTTGCATTGCGCCGCATGGCTTTGCCTTGCACCCACCAGGTTTGCACTGCGCCGGCTGGGTTTGCATCGCATTGGACAGGTTTGCATCGCACCGCATGGCTTTGCATTGCACCTGCTGGGTTTGCAACCGCACTGGCTGGGTTTGCATTGCATTGGACAGCTTTGCATCGCACCTGCTGGGTTTGCAACCGCGCCGGCCAGCTTTGCACAGCACCGCATGGGTTTGCACTGTGCTGATCTGGTTTGCACCGCATCCAGCTTGGGTTTGCATCGCACAGCATGTGTTTGCACCACGCCGGCTGGGTTTGCACCGCATTGGATGCGTTTGTGCTGCACCGGCTGGGCTTGCATCGCGCCGTATGGGTTTGCATCACACCCGGCCGGGCTTGCATCACGCCGCATGGCTTTGCATTGCACCAGCTGGCTTTGCTTTATGTTGGATGTCCTTGCATCGCGCCGCACGGCTTTGCATCGCCCCGGGGGTGTTTGCATCGCCCCAGGGGTGCTCCTGGGGGTCCCGTCCCCCCCTACTCACCACCTGGACGCACTCCATAAGGGGCAGGCGCACAGCTTGGTTGCCCGAGAGGCTGACGACGCAGGCGGGGGTGTCGGGGGTCCCCTCCAGCAGAGCCATGACGGCTTCAACACCCATCCTGCTGCCCTGCGGGGACGGGGACGGGGACGTTACCCCCACCCCGAACCCCCTCTCCCCGGGGGCCGGGGTGGGAGGGAGCTGCCTACCAGGATGCGGTCGAAGGCGGAGGGCGTCCCACCGCGCTGGACGTGGCCCAGGATGGTGACGCGGGTGTCGTATCCCAAACGCTTCACCACCAACTGCAAGACAGGGATGCGCCTGGATCCGGCCCCGCGGCGGGGCCGGGAAAGGGCTGGAAAACACCCAACCAAACAAAAAAAGGAGCTTCCCTCCCTCCTTCCCCGCTCACGCTTTTGATGTCGTCGGAGGTGATGGCCTTGCCCTGCTTGTCGATGGCCCCCTCGGCCACGATGATGATGTTCAGCCTCGAGCCGCCCAGGCGGGTCTGGGGGGGAAGGCGGGGGGGTGACGATGGGGACGGGGACGGGGACGAGGCGCCCGCCGGAGCCCGTCCTACCTCCGTCAGCCTCCGGCACAAGTGGTCTTCCCAGTCGTCCTCAGGGGGGGACTCGGGGATGAAGACCCAGTCGGCGCCGCAGGCCAGGGCGGTGATGAGCGCCAGGTAGCTGGAATTGGGTAAAAAAGAGGCTGTTTAGGGTTTTTTTTTTCCTCCCCCCCTCACTTTCGTTATCGGGAGCCGGATCCGGGTGGCAGCGCGGTGACGTACCCGCAGTGGCGACCCATCACTTCCAGCACGAAGGTCCGCTGGTGGCTGCAGGAGACAGGAGTTTCACCCCCACGCCAAGGCCGAGCGGGGTGCGAACGCCTGGGTCCCCCCAGCGAGGGGGACACGAGGGGGTCCCCGTCACCTCTGGGCCGTGGTGGTGATGGCATCCACGATCTCCATGATACGGTGTAGCGCCGAGTCGGTGCCGATGGTCATGTCGGTGCCGCAAAAGTCGTTGTCAATGGAGCCCACCATGCCCACGATGTTCAGGTAACTCGATTTCTTCGCCTCCTCTGCCGTGATCCCCCCTGCCGCAGGGTGGGACACCCCCTTTTCCCTCTGCGTCCCCCCCAAAACATCCCCACGGGGCCAAACACCAGCACAAACCTCCGGCGTGGGGGAAAAAAAACCCTTTTTGGCGTACGACCCCCCTTGATTTTGGTGCAGACCCCCTGATTTTGGTACAAAATCCCCTTTTTCTTTTCATCCCGCGGATGAAATTTGGGGGGGGCCACGCACGCACGTACCCACTTTCACCAGCTCGGCCAAGAGGCTGCTCCATTCGGCCCGGAAGGTGTCGGCGCCGGTGAGGCTGCCGTCACCGCCGATGACGCAGAGATTGGTGATGCCGCGTTTCACCAGGTTACGGGCGGCTTTCAGGCGTCCCTCGCGCGTCCGAAAATCCTGACAGCGGGCGCTGCCGATGACCGTGCCCCCCTGCGGGACCCCAGCACCCCCATGTCTGTCTGTCCGTCCCTCCCCCCCTCCATCCCGGCTCCGGTTTCGGGTTATTTTCAGGCTTGACCCCGGCGCCGCGGCGTAGGGTTACACCGTATCCCCCCCCCCCCCGCCACCCCGGTGCTCTGCCATCGGTGCACCGAGCTGGCCGGCCTCTGCCACCGCTCACCAACTGCAGCATCATGGAGACGCTCTCCCACGTGGCCTCCTTGATGTTGTCCCCGCCGTCCACCAGTCCCTGGTAGCCCTGGGGGGACAGACGGACACACAACCTAGTGTTGAAACAACCCCCCGCCAAGATTTGGGGGTGCTGGGATTATTTTGGGGGGGGGGTCAGCACCCACCTCATGCACAAAGTAGACCTTGGCGCCGGTGTAGATGCCCACCCGCACCACGGCGCGGACGGCTGCGTTCATGCCTGGGGGAGGAGGATGGCGTCACCTCGGGGACCCCTCCCGGGGACCCCCTAAAGCCATCGTTCCCCCCCCCCGCCGCCTCACACGGCGCCGGGCTCGGCCCCCCCGGCGCGGATCCGGCCCCGCAGCTGCCCGGGTTATTTTTGCCCCGTTGACATTTAGCAGCACCGCGTCCCGCCGCGTGACACCGGGTGACGACGGCGGCGGTGGCGGGGGGGGGAGCCCTGCAGGGACCCCCGCGGGCTGGATGAGGCCCCCCCCCCACTGGGGTACCCCCCATCCCTGGGGCGGAGGACAAGCTTTGGGCTGAATCCCTGCGGTTTTGGGCAACCCCAACGCTTCTCCAGCGTTGGCTTTGTACCGGAGCGCTGCCGCCGTCACCTTAAGCCCCCCCAAATTTTGGCATGGGGTACGTACACCCACCCCCCCCGCACCCCAAAACTCCCCTTAGCTCTGCCCCACGGCGTCCTCACCCCGCCGTCCCCCCAAGGTCA
Organism: Theristicus caerulescens; assembly: GCA_020745775.1. NCBI lineage: Eukaryota > Metazoa > Chordata > Aves > Pelecaniformes > Threskiornithidae > Theristicus > Theristicus caerulescens. Next base: position 92,903 of record CM036580.1, read on the forward strand.
CCCCCAACACCGCAACAACCCAGAGTAAAACCACTCAACCGCAGGATCCGCCCACCAAAATCCCCTTTTCACCTCATTTCACCCCAAAACGGGGCTCGACCCTCACGCACCCGCCGGTTTCGGGGGCACCGGGGTGTCCCTTACCCTGGGCGTCCCCCCCGGAGGTGAGGACGGCGATGGCTTTGCCGGCACCCAGGCTGTCGGTGCGCCCGTGTCCCAGCGGCGTCTGCGCCATCTTCTTGGCTGGAAAAAGAGGAAAATTGGGCAAAAAATAAAAAAGACGGGAAGGGCGGCGAGGTCCCCCCGTCCCGCTGGCACCGCGCACTGGCGCCTGCCGCCCCGCCGGCACCTAAATGGGGCCTGGGGGAGGGACGGCCCCGCGGGCGGGGGTGTCCCCTCCCCGGCATGGGGGGGCACCAGCCTGCGGGTGCGGGGCTGCCCTCCGTACTGGTGCCAGTCTGTTCTCCTTACTGGTGCCAGTCTGCCCTCCGTACTGGTCCCAGTCTGTTCTCCTGACTGGTGCCAATCTGCCCTCCTTACTGGTGCCAGTCTGTTCTCCATACTGGTGCCAGTCTGCCCTCCGTACTGGTGCCAGTCTGCCCTCCGTACTGGTCCCAGTCTGTTCTCCTTACTGGTGCCAATCTGTCCTCCTTACTGGTGCCAGTCTGTTCTCCATACTGGTGCCAGTCTGCCCTCTTTACTGGTGCCAGTCTGTTCTCCGTACTGGTGCCAGTCTGCCCTCCTTACTGGTGCCAGTCTGCCCTCCGTACTGGTCCCAGTCTGTTCTTACTGGTGCCAGTCTGTTCTCCATACTGGTGCCAGTCTGCCCTCTTTACTGGTGCCAGTCTGCCCTCCTTGCTGGTGCCAATCTGTATTTCCTACTGGTGCCAATCTGTTCTCCTTACTAGTCCCAGTCTGTTCTCCTTACTGGTTCCAGTCTGTTCTCCTTACTGGTTCCAGTCTGTATTCCCTACTGCTAAGAGTCTGTATTCACTTTGGGTACCGGTCTGCCCTCCTCACTGGTGCCGGTCTGTTCTCCTTACTGGCACCAGTCTGCCCTCCTTACTGGTCCCAGTCTGCCCTCCCCGCTGGTACCAGCGGGCACTGACCTGGCGGCTGCCCCCTCCGCGGGGCGGGGGGGAGGAAGGCGAGGAAGAGGAGGACGGCGGCAAGGGAGAGCGCGGCCGAGAGCAGGAGCCGGGAGGCCTCGGGGGAGAGCTCGGGGACGGGCACCATCGCCCGCCCCGCGCCGGTCACCCGACCACCTGTAACCGGATCGCCTGTAACCAGATCGCCTGTAAGGGGATCGCCTGTAAGGGGACCGGCTGTAAGGGGATCGGCTGTAGGGATCGGCTGTAAGGGGATCGGCTGTAATGGGACCGGCTGTAGGGATCGGCTGTAAGGGGATCGGCTGTAAGGGGATCGGCTGTAGGGATCGGCTGTAAGGGGATCGGCTGTAATGGGACCGGCTGTAGGGATCGGCTGTAAGGGGACCAGCTGTAAGGGGACCGGCTGTAGGGATCGGCTGTAAGGGGATCGGCTGTAAGGGGATCAGCTGTAACGGGACCGGCTGTAGGGATTGGCTGTAAGGGGATCGGCTGTAGGGATCGGCTGCAATGGGATCGGCTGTAAGGGGATTGGCTGTAATGGGACCGGCTGTAGGGATCGGCTACAACGGGACCGGTTGTAACAGGAGCGCTCACAAGGACCTGTTGTAACGGAATTGGCTGAAATGGGATCAGCTGTAGTGGGAGCACCCACGGGGACAAGCTGTAGCGGGATGGGCTGTAACAGGTTCGGCTGTAACGGGATCGGCTGTGCTGCAACCGGCTGTAACAGGATCGGCTGTAACGGGATCGGCTGTGCTGCAACCGGCTGTAACGGGATCGGCTGTAACGGGATCGGCTGTGCTGCAACCGGCTGTAACAGGATCGGGCTCGCAAAGAGCATCAGTGCTAGGAGCGGCTGTACCGGGATCGGCTGTAGGGATCGGCTGTCCCAGGGGGAGATGCTGCTCCGTAGGGGAACACCACATGGAGTGACATGGCCCCACAGTGTCCCCCCCCGTAGGGTGATACCACCCTGTAGGGTGTGCCCTCCTCATAGGGTGACACTCTGTAGGGTGACAGTGCCCCACAGCGTCACCCCCCGTAGGGTGACACCCACTATAGGGTGACACGCTCCCCATAGGGGGACACCCTACAGGGTGACAGCCCCCCCATAGGGTGATCCCCTTCCCACAGGGTGACAGTCTATAGGGTGACAGTGCCCCACAGCATGCCCCCCCATAGGGTGACACCCACTATAGGGTTACACGCTCCCCATAGGGGTATCCCCTCCCCATAGGGAGACACCCTATAGGGTGACACCCGCCATAGGGTGATTTCCCCCCCCCCAGGATGAAACCCTATAGGGTGACAGCCTCCCATAGGGTGCTCCCCTTGCCATAGGGGGACCCCCTATAGGGTGACACCCCCCATAGGGCGATCCCCTTGCCATAGGGTGACACCCTGTAGGGTTACAGCCCCCCATAGGGCGAGCCCCTCCCCATAGGGTGATACCTTCCCTTTAGGGTGACACCTCCCTATGGGGTGACACCCTCCATAGGTGATCCCTTCCCCACAGGGTGACACCCTATAGGGTTACAGCCCCCCATAGGGCGATCCCCTCCCCATAGGGGGGCATCCTATAGGATGACACCCCCCTATAGGGTGACACCTCCCATAGGTGATCCCCTCCCCATAGGGGGACACCCCCCATAGGGTGACGCTGCCCCCCCGGGACCTCCGCGCCGCCAGGGGGCTCCCTCTCCTCCCCGCCACCCCCGCACGGCGCATGCGCGTCTCCCGCCCTCCGGCGTCACTTCCGGCGGCGGCGCTCTCAGCGCCCAGTTCCGCTTCCGTCCGCCTCGTTGCCGGCAGCCGCCACCGAGTCCGGGAAAAGCGCGCGCCGCTCTCGGGACGTTTCCGCTTCCGGTACGGCGGCCGGGCAGGGGGGGGCGGCGGCGGGAGCGGCGGCGGCGGGACTCGGCCTCGGCCTGCCCCGCCCGGCGCCTCCGGGGCGGCGAACCGGCCCCCCACCGGCCGCGGCGTGTGCGGGGCGGCGGTGCCGCCTCGGGGGTGAAGGCCGGGAGGCCCCGGCCGGTCCCGCACAGCCGCTCCCCCTGCCCGGCGAGACCCCCGGGGCTGCCGCCAGCCCGCCGCGGGCGCTGACCGGCGGGGCCCTGCCTTTCCCTGACTCTTTTCTCGTTATTTTCGTTTTTAGAAAGAAAACCGGAGCCTCCCGCTGCTCTCCGAGCCGGCCCAGCCCCTCGGGACAGAGCCTGCTCCGCCGCTTCTCCTCCGCCGTCTCCGGAGGGGGCTGACGGGGGCTCTTCTTCCCCAGATGCGGCCGCGGAGCCCATGAGGATGGAGGCCCGGGACGCGGCGCGGGCCAACCACGGCTCCGTCTTCAAGGTCTTTCCCCTGCCCGCCCGAGCCGGCCTGCGGGATCCGCTCTCCCAGCCCGACGGCAAGGTGCGGAGGCCACTCGATCTGCCCTCCCCGGGTCGCTGCGGCGAGTGAGCTTCCCCCCGCTCGCCGTCATGGGGGACGGACGTGGGTTTCGGGGCTTCTCCTGCTGCCTTTTCCCCTCCCCGTGGGGCGGAGGCGCCCGTGGGCAGCGTCTCTCCGCGCAGCGGCCCCCGAGCCTTGAGTTAAAACCCGCCGTGTGGTTTTGACGGCCCCGTCTCGTTCACGCCCGACGCTTCCGAATCGCGAGGGCCCCGCTCACGCTGTTAGGTCCCGGCGTAAAACCGAAACCATGCGTGGAATCTGCCCGCGGACGGTAAACCCCCGCGTGGGCCCGCTCGGCTTACGGCCTCGGCAAGCGCCCGCGCGTATCCTGACAGCAGGAGTCGGCAGCGTGGCTGCGGAGCTGATGTTTTGCCCTGTGAGGAGATGAAAACGGTGTTCGGTTATGTTTTTTTCCTCATTAAAACTGGCATTGCGCCGGCAGAGCGGGTTTTAGGAGGGGACGGGAGAGCGAGTGACACTTCGGCCGCGTTGTCACACCAGCGCTGGTGTGTTGTTACACCAGCCTGCGTCCGTAATTACTAATTGGTAACGTTGTCGTTGGGGAGGAGCTGTAACTTTTCTCACCCCCCTGTGCTTTTATCACACCTGGGGGTTAAGATCGAGCTCTGCTTTCTTCTAATAAAAAGCTGTGATCTTTCCGCACAGTTTTTACCCAACAAGATCAGCGGTTTCGCTTGCCCCGCTGGAAACGCATCCTGCGCTCTCAATTACAGCCCAGGTAAGACGTAGTTTTCTGCCCCGGAGGGTCAGGTTGTTGGCCCTTCCCTTCCCCCAGCAGCGAGGGGAGGAAGATTTGGCTCTTTACTGACCGCTGCCGCGTTTCTCCCCTGCAGAAGTCCCCTGCCCCGAGAGCTACCGGGCGGCGGGGGAGCCCCGAGCCTTTGGCTCCAGCGCCAACGGGCAGTGGCGGGGCTTGGGTCCCGCTCTGGGCTCCGCGCCACAGAAGCCGAGGGTGAGCCGAGGCTCCTACCTTGAAGCTCGCAAAAACCCCAGGTGCGTACAGCTCCCCTCCACGTTTAACCTTCCCCGCGGAGCCCTGCGGGAGCTTCGCCTGGGGATTTTACCCGCACAAACCATCGGTATCGATACAGAGTGGATTCAGGGTGGAAGCAGCTACGTGGGTTGAGGTTGGCTGGGTCCGTAGGTGCCTTTCAGTGTTTATAAACCTCCCTGTGACAAAGGCGCTTCGTAAAGGGCGCGAGCGCTGGTTTTGAGAGGGTACGGCGTGGCGTAACCGGCCCTTCGCGGAAGGGAGCGGTGTAACGGGTCGGTTTTGAGCATATGGGGAGCGCTGGGAGGAGAACAGGAGCATCGTTACGCCACTGGGAAATTGGGGGAGAAATGGAAATTGTCGTTTTGTGATGAAAACGTGCTGGTTAGCGCACGCGGTGCGGGGCGCAGGAGCTGGTTTTGTAGCTGGTATAAACTCGTGTTGCTTCAGTGCTTTCCAGATTGGGTCAAGTTTTTATGGCTCCTGAAAATCCCCGCGGTGCCCAACGTTTGTTTGCAAATAGGGAAGATTAATTTCAAGGGGAGAAATGCCAAATCGCCCCACGTATTTTTTTTTGTGGGCTCTTGGGTGAGCCCGAGCGTGGGAGTGGGGAGAAGCAAGGCGAGGGAGGGCATCTGCTGGTATCGATGGATAACAATGCGGCGAGCGGTGTCTCCAGGCGAGGTTCAGCCATTTTGTGGTGCCTGGATGGCAGCGGGAGCGGGTGGATCTGGCGGGAAGGTCTGGCCGGGTGTTCCCAGGCTGCGGCTCCTCGGCCTCGCAGTGCCACCTGGTGGCATCCGTTTGGCTGCACAGGCCTCGGGAATAGTTTCGGATCAAGCTGATGGAGAGCACCAGCCTTCAGCGTTGAGACGGTTCTTAAAACGCACGTAAAATACCAATTTCCGATCGCGGTTGGGTAGCCTGGCTCTTGGCTGAGTTTTGGGGATGGGGGAGAAAGAGATTGGGGATTAAAACAAGCATAAAGTCAAATAAAAGCGTTCCTTTCTTTCCTCGCAGTGGGCCGTCCAACAGTTTTGTAGGAAAATCAAACCACCATTGCCATGCATCCGCTTTTCCGATCAAACCCGCTCAGAGTCCTTCCTGGAGCGGTCCCTGTCGCCGCAGCCTGCTCAGCCCCAAGAAAACTCCCCGGCGGTTCATCAGCACGGCGGAAGAGGTAAAGGAAGGGTTGGGAGACCGTGTAGTGGGTGGGTGTTTCTGAGGAGATCTCTTTTGGGCACCGTGAGGTGCTTGAGGCGGCTCTGACCAACTGGTTTGTGCTGGATTCGCTCCTTCTGCCGGGCAGGAGCTGGCTTCAGCTCTGCTCGTGTTCAGACTTCAGCTGCAGTTGGTCCGATCAAGGCCGATGGGTGGTTGAACTTTTTGAGACCCCGGGATGTGCTTTCACTGATAAAATCTCTACTTCCACGTGTTTCTGTTCGCGCTGTCTTTGTTGAAGTCCTGTTGACTAGACATATCTGGTTGTTTCCCGGCAGACTGTTCGAGAGGAAGAGCGAGAGATCTACAGGCAGTTGCTTCAGATGGTCACAGGAAAACAATTTTCCACGTCCAAACCCTCTTCGCTATTCCCCTTCCATCTGTGAGTGTGTAAACTGCTCTTCCCCAGCCCACAGCGCCGCGTGGATTCGCTGGGAACTTACTTTCTGTTCTTCCTAGGTCCAGGTGTTCAAATTCCAGCAAAACCGTAGTAAAAGAAACCCCCAGCAAGAACTCAAAGCTGTTTGAAGCTCACAGCGTTGCCCCAACCAGTTCAGCAACCAGCATCCTCGCAGCGCAGGAGCAGCCGTCCCACAAACCATCGCTCTACTCCACCCCCAGTTATCCCTCCAATATCTTCGAGTCCAGTAACTCCACAGCCCAGCATCAGCAAGAAAATCTACCAGCATCTAACACTCAGTCTGAAGGTACAAAAAAAACCCCAACCAAACAAAAACCAAACCCAAACCAACCCCCCAAAACCTGGCAATCGACTTAAATGTATGTGGCAAACCCACTTTTTCCTTCCCGCTCTGTATTTGGGCTCCTGCAGTGCTGTGGAATGGGGTGGTAATTGTGAGGTTAACAACGTTCCACAAACTTTACTCTCTTTAGGGTCAGACTCTGTCATTTTGCTGAAAGTAAAGGATTCCAGAACCCCAGCACCAAGGTAAGAGGCTGTAAAACGGTATCTGGAGGGCGGGCTGGATTACATTAGCTTATTTTAATACCACGGAGAGGTGAGAATGCAGAGTAAAAGGTGACCGGTGGCTCTCTGAATGTCTCGTGAAGAGAGAGAAGTTTGCTGTAGTTACAGGAACTTGAGTGTGATGCATCAAACCTCTTTCTCGAGACCTGGCTGCAAATCGCTGGCAGATCTCTCTGTAGCCCCTACTATCGCTCTAGCAATGAAGATGTCCTCAGATAATACTTAAAAATCCCTTTTCAGGCAATAACTTACTCTCTAAGTAAGTTACACCTCCACTTATACCTCTCCTTTCTCCCCCTTTCTAGCCTCCCGTTCTTCCAGGCAGAACTGTGGATCAAAGAACTGTAAGTACATGGCTTTTTTGCTCTTTTTTCCCGTTGTGAGCGTTCATGTGTAGAAATAAACACTGATCTGTTCACGTAAACTGTGCTTTTCAGAACCAGCGTCTACGATTCGCGAGCTCGGGAGAGGTGGCGGCAAATCGAAGAGCAGAAAGCGCTGGCCTTACAGCTGCAAAGCCAGGTAACGGAGAGCGGTTACTGACAGAATGGTCTTTGCAAGTCCAGATGTTAAACCGCAGAATAGAAAGCAAATTGGAAATGGAAAAATGACAAAAATTGACTCCTTCGGGGGCTGGTGTCTTCGTTGCTTCCCCTTCCCATGGCAGGGCTCTGGGTAGCGTCGTGGCCAGGGTAAACGCTCCCCCTCCGTGCCCCTTTCTGCATCTCCGGGAACAACTGGCCCCACGTAGCTCCCTCGCCGCTCCGCAGAGGCGGCTCCCTCGCACACCACCTAATCCGAGGGTCTCTCCTTCAGCGGTTGCAGGAACAGGAACACTCAGTGCAGGATCTGGTGGATTTAAATCTTCGAGTCCCCCTTGAGAAGGAGATCCCCGTCACGGTGGTCCCAGAAGAGAAGGAGGATGCTAAGTCAGCAGACAGTGAAGAGGAGTTCCCCGAAATCACCGAGGTAAGGCTGCTTGGATCTGGTGTGCGCAAACAGACGCTTGTGCGCATAGAAGATCTAAATATTAAGGTGATTTCCTGAAGTCTGTGCATAGAGACAGATAGCTGTTCCCTTTTGCCACGTACGGTGCGTAGGGAGTTTATCCTTCAAGGAGCAAAGACTAAACCTGGGTTTGAATCCAGCCTTGGTGATGGGGGTAGCAGGAACTCTCCCCTCCAACGCTGTCTCTGTCCTCCCCGTAGGAAATGGAAAAGGAAATAAAGAACGTTTTCCGAGGGGGGAACCAGGACGAGGTCCTCAGTGAAGCTTTTCGGTTAACAATCACTCGGAAAGACATTCAGACCCTCAATAATCTCAACTGGCTCAACGACGAGGTGAGGAGCCTGCCTTGGGCCGTTACAACGTTTTTCTTCGGGAATTTGAAGCGGGTCGAAGCGAACAAACGCGTCTGCCTTCTCTGTGCTGACAGAAGGCAGAGTGAATAGTAGGTGTGGGCTGCGCTTCACGCTCTGGAGCAGTTAAATCTGTGGAGAAAGCCCTGTGTAGACCAGGCACTTGAAGAAATCATAATGTTGGGAGGAGTGGGAGTGACTGTGGACACGATCAGGGCAAAAAAAAAGTGAATCTTAAACATAGAAGACTGCATTCCTAAATCTTTCTGGATTTTTGAAGGTTTTAAGGCTGTTGAGCTATTGTAAATCCCCCCAGGGACAGGTCTTCAGAGCAACAGATGGAGGCAAAACCAATTTCTTACCTAATTTTGCACAGGGGCAGAGCACCTTCTGCAGAAGCGTCAACACTCTAACGTGTCCTGAATGCTTTGTCTTTCCCAGATCATTAATTTCTACATGAATTTGCTGATGGAGCGGAGCAAAGAGAAGGGTTTGCCGGCGGTTCATGCATTCAATACTTTCTTCTTTACCAAATTAAAAACGGCGGGGTACCAAGCCGTGAAACGGTGGACTAAAAAAGTGGATATCTTCTCTGTGGATCTCCTCTTGGTGCCTATTCATCTGGGAGTGCACTGGTGCCTAGCAGTGAGTGCTTTAGTTATTCACCGTAGAGCATAGCTGGAGCAGGTCGTCCTATAAACTCGCCTGTGACCGAGGCTAAAATTTCACCGCTCTTGAGCGCTGCAGTTGTCAGGTGTTTGTGCACGGGGCGGGGAATTTGTGCCCATGGCTAAAATCAAAGTCTAGAGCGAGTAAAAAGATAGCTGCGACTTTTTGGTGGGTTTCTAGGCTTTAAAGAAAAAATAGAGAGCTGTGAAGGTCACGCTAGGCTAGCTTATTCTCCAGAGAAAGATCTCGTTTCCACGTTCCCACAAACTCGCCTTTAGAGACATTGCCACGGGGTCGTTTCGGAGAGATTTAGCTGACAGATACCGCACAGCTTTCCTTGCCTCCTGCCCCGATTTGTTCCGTCCCTTCTCTTGGCTGCTGGCACCTCTGCAGTAACGGATCACGCGTGGCTTTTCAGCCTGCGTCAGCCTCCTTCGTGCAAACCTCCTCGGAGGGTTTTGAAGCTGCCCGGAAAGGCGACGCTCACACGGGTGGGCGGTGGTGTGGAAATGGGGCCCCAAAAAAACCCCACCTGGTCTTGGATCGCTCAGTACGTACCCATCGGGTGGAGCAAAGCCTCCGTACACCCGTCTGCAGCTCTAACAGTGAGGATAACAGAGCGCTCCTGTGTTTTACTGAGGAGAGCCTGATTTTGAGATTCAAGTGCTTAAATAACACAGCAGCAAGGGGGGATTTTGGGGAGGGCTGTACTGAGGATGTTAAAAGGCCTCTGAAATCATTCTCTGCTGTGAAATGATCTAAACTTCTTCCTAGCGGCAGAGCCTGTGTCCTGGCAAAGAGCTGAGCTCCTTGTGTTGTGCGTTATTAACGGATCTCTCTTTGTGTAGGTTGTAGACTTCAGGAAAAAAACCATCACCTATTATGACTCCATGGGTGGAATAAACAGCGAAGCCTGCAGGATACTGTTGTGAGTAACATTTATTTGAGTTGTGCCTGTTTAAAAATCGGACAGCTTCTTATCTCGCTCTGGAAGCGACAGCCCTTCCACGGGGATGGTCCCTTTCTGGGTCCTGAAAGGAAGACTCAGAGGAACAGCCTGGTTTTGACGCTTCGTGTTTCACTACGCGGCGCTGACGCGGTCCGCAGTTACAAAGCTGGTCTGCGAGAGAGTCCTGTGCCGCTTCCCTGTCTTCACCTTCTCCCGGAAGATCTGTCAGTGAGGCTGGTGGTACCTTCATGGGTGTAGACAGGTTTCAGACCCGTTCCGTTAAGGACGTCGGGCTTTACCAGTCGTCTTGGGCATCATCTTTAGGAGGAAAAGAGCTCCTCGGACCCTGAGGGATAGGGGTCCTTCCCTTCTCCTGCAGCTGCGTGAAGAAATGGCATCTCCTGGCCCCTTCCTCCAGGTGGGAGCTTTTCCTGCCTGTGGCAAAGATCAGCTCAGTAGCTTGGCCCTTTGTTCCAAGAAGGAGATTCCGGAGAGCGCGATGGTACGCGTAGGGTGCGGGAGTCTCTTGCGTCAGGCCGCGGATCAAGGTTTGCACGGGTCTCTTCCGTACCGAGTTCCAGCAGGGCGTTAGGCGCCGTGCCATGCCTCCAAACCAGAGCGGGGTGAAAGTTGTTCTTCCTGGGTTCAAACCGCAGAGCAACTCTTGGTTTTCCCACCTGAGCGACGCTCCGGGAGCGAGCGGAGCTGGCTGCCTACTCTCCGAGCTCTTGTAGAAGAGGGATGCTTCCATGTCAAATCCAGAACTGTTTTCCCATGTTTGGAAGCTGCTCCTGGTTGGAGCATGATTAAAAACGAGCTCATTTCTGGGCAGGGGTGGAAAAAAAACCCCTCTTTTCGAAGGTCCCCGGTCACGTAGGGCCGTCAGGCTTGATACAAATCAGATTGCAAAGTGATTTGCGAAAGGCAGCGCCAGCTCCTCGCTCGCTCCCGCGCTGACCCTGGGTCGGCCGTCGGTTCTGTTTCTCGTCTCGGCTTCGCTCTGACGCTGACTTGGGAATCTGATCCTGAGTCTTCGGGCATGAGGGTGAGTCTGTCAGCGGAGGTGTCACTCATTCAGTCAAGGAATGCGAATAACGATAAAGACAGACAGCAGACGAATGCCATTTCCAGTCCGTTTAGCACCTTTATTTTCCAGTTCAGGTGCTTTGCAGTCTGCGTGCAATGAGTTCATTTAAATAACTGTAAAAATAGCTGTTTCCCTTTTCCACGCTATTCTGTGGTGTTGGCCTAAAGGGAGAAAAGGGAAAGTATAAAATCTTTGGAAATGGCTCAGGGCGGCGTCTCTTAGTTTCGCTGCGTGGCATGTGCCTCTGCGTTCGAGAACGGTGCAAGCAGAGCTGGCCTGCCGTGGGGCAGGGATGGTCTGGGGGAAATCAGTTCCTTTCAGCCCCAATTTCTTCGATTCCGAGGAAAAAGGCACGGACGTCTGGTGAAACGAAACACCTGGGAGGTGAGAGGGGGACCCAGGAGTCCTGCCCGTGCTTCGTTCGGGGGTCTGGGATGAGGAAGCAGGTCCCCAAACTGGTAGTAGAGAGTACCGGAGGATACAAGGTGTTTCGCCACGCAGGGTGAGTGGTAGAGAGCCGGGATTTCAGGTCGCTGTTGCCCTGGACGTAATTGTTTTCCCTCTGTTTCCTTTTAGGAGGCTTTTATTAGTTGAATGCAGTGGGAGGATCACACCGGGAAGAAGGGACGGAGGTCCTATTCATGGTTAGTGACCCTTTCATGCTTTCAATCTTTAGAGCTTCCTAAAGGTGGTGAGTGTCGTACCGGTAGCCAGGCTTTACAGAGGAGGGAAACTGAGGCGCAGGGAAGGTAACTGATGAAATACGAGGGCCGCTGGCCAGGCTAGGGGTGCGTAGGGACCACAGGCATTCGTGGCTCGGTGGCTGCCGTGCTTTGTTTCAGCATCTGGGCTTTCACACAACTTGGGTGTGAGACCTGGAGAGGGTTTTGAGAAAGCTGCCTCTCGTTTTATGGGGTTTCTCCTCGGGAAACGTGGCGCTCCGTATCTCAGCTCTGCTGGAAGGGTCTGTGTTTCGGGGCGGACATAACCCAACCTGTTAAAATTAGCTAAAAACTTGATTCTAGCGTACCAAGGAAAGCTTAGGGGATGGAGTGCACAGAGCGGCTCAGGCCTGTGAAATCTTCTTATCTCCTGCTAGCAGCAGCGCTTGAAACGCTCACCTTTACACGCCCTTTGCTTCAAGGCTTTCAGATATTTAGCAATGTGCTGTGGAGTTGATTTCAACAAGGCCCTGAGGCACCTGGTCAGGTTTTTGTGTGCGTGTGTAAGCCCTGTAGAAGGCACAAATCCATTTTCAGATTTAGGACAACGAGATTAAAAGCCTACTGTATGTGCTGGGGCATCTCGGGCATGTCGAGTTTTGATTTGGCTTGTAATTCTGCTTAAAAATTCTGCGTTAAGCTTTTTCTCCTTGAGGTCCCGACAAAGTTCATCGTAAGTTCTGCCTCCCGAAGTCGTCTCGCGATTTGAAGTCAAGGCATTCTTCTTTCAGTCTCCTCCTAAAAATGGTTCGGGCCGTTACCTAGGCAGGAGCGGTGCCGCATTTCTTACACGACGCGTCTGATGTTCGCCGATCTCCCTGTGCAAGCTAGATTGCCGGAGGCTGCTTTTAGGAAACCACACAGGTGATGGTCACAGTTAACGTGAACTGCGCATAGCGAGTTATCTCCTAGCTCTTCTAGAAAACAACTCCAGAATTTCTTGGCTGCCGTGCATGTGTCAGCGTCGCAGCTGCGGCTTGTGGTAGCTGGAGATAAAACTGGATGTGCAGAAGCCACCCGATCGCTTTATCTGCTGAAGCTCCGGCACCATGTAAACTTCACCGGTTTCTTCCCCGTCTGCCAGCCGAGTCTCGCGCTCGGATCCTCTCTCCACCCCCGCTCCGTATGTGCAGACCCGCTCCGTGCGGAGACGTTGCTTGGAGCCTTGTCCCGGTTCCTCCTGTGATGCATCCTTTTATTTATCCGCGCAGCTTCGCTCCCCGTCTCCGACGTGCAGAACGGAGTGGGCCGTGTGCTGCTGCTCTTTTTTTAGCTGAGGATTCAAGTGGGTTCTGTAGTAGGCAGTAATTGCCAGGGTTTTTTTTTTTTAATCGCAATTGAAATGAGGCCATTTAATTAATTAATGTTTTCACTGTGTTTGTATTGTGGTGCAGACAGTCTGCTCCTTTCCTCCAGCCACTGTGCTGGAGGCTCAGCTCACCCTTATTTTGAACGCGTTGCAAGTTGTTTCTTCTCCACCCATGAGGTTTTTATTTGGAGATGAGATACGGAGGCTTCTCATGCTCAGTGAAAGGGGTTTGCTGAGATTTACCCCCTGCTGATCTTGTCTTGTCCAAACTGCAGCCGAGTCAAAGCAGCCAAGCAGGGAGCTTCCCAAGAGCAATTACAGCAGTCGCTGGCAGCCAGCAGACCCTGTGCTGGGGAACCGGGCTGGGAGCGAGCATCCAGCTAATGAAGGCTGATAGAAAGGGCCCGTCTGGACCTGATCTCCTCTCGGGGCACTGCCAGGAGGGAGACTCCCCTCCTTAACGCTCGTACATCCAGCAAAACCTATTTCTGGCTGTTTTCTAGAGGCACCATCGCTAGGATGGGGCTGTATCTGCGTTCAGAGGTTGCTGGGTGGTTCTGCTGCTGCTTCGAGCGCTTGGTTCAGCGGCCCCTGGGTGTTTTGGGGACTCTTCGGCCCAGGAGAGTTTTCTTTGAAACAGTTCTTTAAAGTTACGACAGAGAAAAGTTCCCTGAGTGGCACCGGGGCTGCAAGTTCGACCCCACATCTTTTGGGCTCGTCTGCAGGTCGCATCGCCCCCTTCTCCCATCGCCTTTCAGCGTTTACTAACAGCAAGATGCGATTTAGCCAAGTCTTTGTGGCTCAGATTTCCGAAAGATGGCACATCTCCCCGCGTTGGCGGCCAAACCCGCCTCCCTCTCCGCGCCAGCTGCTCTCTTGACCCCTCCGTTCGAGCCAGCAGCATCTAATCCCTTGCTTTTCCTTTCCAAACTTTCTGATTGCAGCCGCGACAGCGAGAAGGCTCCTCGTGCTTTGAGAAGATGCCAAACGCGAAGGAGATGGTTTCTGTAGATCTTCCTGGTCCTTTTGCTAACCAAGATGAGCGGAGGGTGTCTGCAAAGCTGAATGTCACTTAATGACGCCAGCAGCCGACAGAGAGGGGCTTCGTTAGGGCCGTTGAGGCTGTCCTGGGCCCACCGCCTCGTCTCCTCCTCCACCTTTATGTCTGTGTCCTTCCTCAGCTCCCCTTTCCGTACTTCCCAGTGAGGGGAATGGTTCAAGGGGTTCACATCCGCAAAGGAAAACGCGTGGCAGTTGCTTGGGCATGGTCTTGGTAGAGTTTCTAAACTTTTTCAAGGAGGCAGAAAAAAAACCCCACTTTTCTGTTCTTCCAGTGGTATCATTTAGGCCAAACTGGTGGAAGCCTCTTCGGGCAGAGATGGGCCAGTACCCGTGAGCTGTCCTTGTTCTCCAGTTCTAGGAGCAGGAACGGGACTGGCTCTGCGGCTCTTCTCCCTCTGCTAAGGTTTGTGTAGGGGGTTTGACATCCCAGCCCTGCCACGGCTGGCTCCTTCCCCCTCCTGTGCTCCCCGCTTGACTCAATCCCCGTAAGAGCATCTCGGAGAGGACAGCGGTCTGGCTTTTCCCAGGGCTGCCTCCCCCCCAGCCCCAAGCCTTGGACCTTATTTGAGAAAATCAGGGTTACCTTTCCTAGTTTGCCTCTCCTTGAAAGCACTTGCCATCTGCGGTAAGAAGAAATCGAATCAAGAGTGGAAGGGAAACCTGGGAGAAGAGCGCCGGGAGAACCTCTGCCAGGGAGCTGGACCCACCACCAGCCTGGAGAGGAGCTTTGGGGTGGTTTTTCGACTCTCTACACACAGGGCGATTGTTCCAAAGCTGCTGGGGTGCTGTTAAGGTTGTGACAAATGCGCTCCCGTCTACCTTTACGCAAAGTGAGAGCCTCAAAAGACAAGAGGCACCGGTTCACGGCACGCCGTCAGTTCAGCTCTCCAGTCTCCCCTCGACTGTAACGCTCCGCTCGCAGGAGGCAGCCCCGCGGCTGCCGAGCTTTTCTCTGCCGTGAGTCACTCTCTGATGAATTAGATTTGTTCTCGCTGGTTTATTTGTGGTTTTGACTCTCTGCTTGGCAGGTACTTTTTTTGGATGAGTTTTTAAGTTCTGCTTGGTCCTTCTTTTGACTGCCTCAAAGCTTGGGTCTATAGAGCCCTTTTTCAAATGGCCAATACCGAGACGAAAATATTGGACTTTCATTTTGCATTAATTCTGCAAACATGGCAGAGGACATCTTAGGTGAACTGACATATAGTGTACTGGCTGGTTTCCCCCGCTCCTCTAAGTAAGCTTTCTTTGTTCTTTTATTCCTGCAGGCAATACTTAAAACAGGAAAGTCTGGACAAGAAAAGGAAAGAGTTCGACACTAATGGCTGGTCCTTGCTGAGTAAGAAGAGTCAGGTAGGTTTGTGCAGGGAGGTTTGGAGAAGGGGTTTCTCTCGGTCCTTGCTTTTGGTCTTGTCCCCGATACGCCGTTCCTGGCTGGTTTTCCCAATGGATGCATTCTCGTGGTGACTCCAGGGGGTGAACAAATCCAGGGTGCAGATTGCCACCCAGGCCGACGTGGAGGCTTTCCTGAGCCAGGGGTGCCCCCTCGATTCCTGCCGCCCGCCCTCTTGTCCTCATCTCCCCTTACTCGGCGCTGGCATTCGCCCATCCGTGCGGACCTGGACCTGAGAGAGGTCCTTCGCTTGGAGCTCTTCATCCTTAGGAGCTGGAAAAGCGAGGACTGGCTCCTCTGGAAATGACAGTTGGGTTCGTGTCCTTTCGTTACAGGAGATCCCGCAGCAGATGAACGGCAGCGACTGCGGGATGTTTGCCTGCAAATACGCCGACTGCATTACCAAAGACAAGCCCATCAACTTCACGCAGGTAAAGCCCACGCTGCCGTGCCCCTCGCGCTCGGGGAGAGGCGGGAACGTGGTGCTTGGTTGCGCATGTTCCGATTTCTTTCCAACCGCCCTTCGCCTCCTCCTCTGTGGGTTCAAAGTGCCCCCAGCCCACGTGGGGATCGTACCGCTGCTCCTTGGATAGAGCTGACACAGGGCATGGCAGCGGTTCTTTACGCCACGCAATAATTATTCCTCTAAAGCCGTCCTCGCGTCTTCTGTGGTGCTCAAATCACGGAGCACCTCACCCGTGCAGCTGGGGAAAGCTCACAAACCCATTATGGGACCTGGTTATAGTGGTAACCAAAGGGGCGTTACAGCCCGAATCCCAGGGAATTTCAGCATTACTTAACGTCGTCAGCCTCCATGGAATACCCCACGCGCGAATATTTTACCTCTAATTATTAGAGAATATCATCAGAGCTACGTTATTACCTAGATCTCATCCGCTATCCTGTTTTCAATCATCAGAAAGTAAATTTTCCTCCAAGGAAGGCCCCGCTTTTTAGCTGCACCCAGGAGAGCGGCCGCTCGATAAACGGTCCAGCAGCGAAAGACGTGCTGACGTACGTTTTCTTTCTCTTCTCTCTCTTTCCCCCCCACCCAAAGCAACACATGCCCTATTTCCGAAAGCGAATGGCCTGGGAAATCCTCCACCGCAAGCTGTTATGATGACGTTGCGCCGAAAGCCGCTTCCTTGCGAGATCGTGTCAGAAGTGCCCAGATTTGCCCTGCTCAGCAGCCTGAGCCGCGGCAGGCGCGGGCCTGCCCAGGGCTTCAGTCAAAGACACAGCAAACGGACTCTGCATCGTCCTTTTGATAAAACACCCTTCACGGACCAATGCGCAATAGAAATGTTCAGAAGCACACTTGCCTTTTATTTTCCTCCTTTTTTTTTTTTGTATTTCAAGACCTATTTTTACAAGCAATTTCAGGTGCTGAGACTCGAGGGGGCAGCTCCCGACGTTCAAGGAACTTGTATTTTTCTGCTTTTTGCAGCTCTCGCTGCCAGCTTTGCTGAGCTGATGGCGTGACTTCGGGGGGGAGGCTGCGTTTCGGAGGAGGGGAAGGCACTTAATGGCTCTTTGCAAGAGCTCTAAGTCGGGTGGGCAAAAACCTCTTTGGGGGTGGATGTAGCGAGGGTTTTCTTGGAGAGGAACATTTTTGGTGGGTCCTCTACTCCTGTGTTATCTCCCCTCGCACCTCAAAGCCAGCATTTTCTCTCCCATCGCAAACTCTGCTCTTTATCGCCCAGCCTAAGATGATAAGCTGGGCTTGGGAGAGCCGGGCTGGAGGCAGGCCGGGCATCCCGCGAGGAGCTGGGGGATCTCTGAAAGTCACTTTTTTTGTGAAATGCCACTTTTGAGAGTCATTTTTCTGCCCGAGGAATTGGTCTCCCGGTTCTTTAGCATCAACTGTTTACGGCAATTCAGGTACAAAACTGCAGAGCAGAGCCGATGCACCCTCAAATTGTTTTGTATATATTTCCAAACGTTTTTCCGGAGCGACAAAGAACAAAGTCTGCGTGTGCGTTGGGTTTTTGTTATTCCCCCCCCCGCCCTGGCTTTGCCTCCTCGCAGGAGCCGAGGCCGCGGCTCCTTGCCACCTTTGTCCTTGCGCGGAGGGCCCCAGCTGAGCGCGATGAATCGCTCCTCTCTCTCCGTGATATTTTGCACATGTTTTGCCTGGGGATAGAGGCTGACGCGAGGTCAAAGGTTGCGTTGAAGGCGAGGCACCGTAGTCGAGCAGAAAAGTGCTTCCAAAGGTAGCCCCGAGGCCGCTGAGCGCGCGGCAAGCCTCGAGGACGAGCTGCGTCCCCATCGGTCACGGGGGGAAGCGGTAAAATATTCAGAAGCACTTCGACCCTTCCAAAAATGGGATTTTTGGGGGGATGCCTCGATGCTTCTGACCATTTTACCCCCAGCGCCCCTCCGGGCTCCCCAACCCATCTCGCGCAGGGCCGTGCCGATGCTTTCAACCGGTTTAATTTATTCTCAAGCGCGATGTGGGAGGAAGCGGCGAGCGTTTGACGAGCTTCCGAGCCGCTGCCCCTGCTCCTTTCCTCTCGTGTACATAACCTTTTTAAGTCTAAGTAAAGAACGAAATAACGTCCACTTTTGTATTTTTGTCTCCGGATAGGGAGGGATATTTTATACATTTTTTCTCTACCTGTAAGCAGTAGTTTTGTACAAAATTTCCCCCTTTCGCCCCTCGCTCCCGCCAGGTTGTGTTCTTTGTAGGCTGGTTCGTACCCCTTCCCTCTCCCCTCTCTGTGTTTTATACCGAGTTCATTTACTACCTTTTTCTATCTTTTACCGCAAGTAAAGATCTGAGGAAAAAAAGAAATCATGGATCTTTTCTCTTTTTATGCCTCTGTCGTGATTCGTGGTTAAATACAGGTAGGTGCGAGCCGTGTCCCCGCACCAGGAGCCCGCGGCCCTTGCACGGGGGAGGCTATTTTGTGCAATTCACCCTCGAGTTAAAATAAATCGCTCTCGGCAGGCTCGGCCGCTGGCAATACTGAGGTCTTTTAGCCCGATTTGATGGAGGAAGGAGCTAGAGCTGCTGCGAGCTGGAGTTAAAGGGCCTTTACGGTCGCATGCCGGGGGTTATCGCCTTCGAGTTCGCTGCTTGCTGGAGGTGGTGAGTTGGGAACGGGGATCCTGTCCCAGTAACCTGCTTTAGGGCTTCGGCCCTTCCCACCCCGGGAAAGGACAGCCCCCGCCGCCGCGCTCTGAACAGGAGTTTGGGCTGAAAGAGCCCCTTTCCACGTCCCAGGAACAAAATCAACGCGTCCCTTGTTTTCCTTGGCTCCCCGCTCCCAAAAAAGCCAGGGAGAAAATGGCCCTGTCAAAGGCGGCTTGTGCCTGGCCCGCGCCCGTACCCCGAAGAGGCTCCCACCCCCTCTGCGGCCACCAAAAATGCATTCAGCATTTATTCCTACCCTTCTTTCTGGCTTATTAATAGAATAAATCATATTGCCCAGCCGGCCTGGCCGTCCCAGTCTGGGGATTTTCAGGTCATATTGACTTTTTCCTCCTTCCTGTATCCTTATTCCTAGACATGAGCGAGATTTTCGCCCGATATTTCCAAAGAGCCAGTTATTAGCGTCTCTGACATTCCTCACAAACACACACGTGGCCTCTGTAAATACTCACGGCGCTGCCTCCCACCCCAGGGCTCAATGCTCCATTCATCTGCTCCCAAAGCTGTGCCTAGAAGTCGGGAATTACCTGCCCTGCTCCGCGCTAAGGAGCTTTTATAGCTCCCGTGCCTCCATACGGCGCAGTTCCCCTCTCCCCAGGCCTCCCTCTCCCCCTGAGACGGGGTTTGCCGGGGGGCTTCTTGCAAAATCTTGCGGGTGCCGGGGCGGAGGCGAGGAGCGGCGCCGCGGGACGGAGAGCCGCTGCTTCTCCCGCTGCTGCTGCTCGCCGTCGGGGAGTTGCGGAGTGATGCTCCCCGATCCGCTTCGCTGCGAGAGCGCGGCGTGCCTCTGCAAAGGCGCCGGCCCCAAAACTGCACGGTTTATTGCTGAAAAGAACCAGGTTTGGTTCTCTCCGGCAGGCGAGGCGGTCCCTTCGTGCCCTGGGGACCCTTTGCCATCCTTCCCTCCCCTTCCCTAGGCAGCCTGGCTTCCCAAAAGGAGGAAAACGAGAGTTGTATCTGCTGAAAATTCACAGTTGTCCCTTTTTCCTGGCTCCCCTCTGCCGCGGGGCTTGGTGGGACGTCCCCGGACCCCACGCCGGCCCTGCTGGTTTCTGCAGCGGGTTCCAGCGTTGCCTCCGGCCGGCGCCGAGCGGCTCCAGTATTGACCTGGACCAGGCGGATTCAAACAGGGAGCGAGCCCCTTGCCAAGAGCCGGTCGGGACCATCTCGATACGGTGCCTCCATGGAGAACAACTGGCTCCCTGCTTGGTTTAGTGGGTAAATAAACGATCGCTGGCTCGGTGTAGAGCGAGGATGGGCCAAGGGCCTTCTCTTGGTCCATTGGGCCACCTCTCTCTGGGCTTCCTAGCCTAATCCTTGCCTTCCGGGGTGGAGGAGCTTCTCTCCGGGGAAGATGGGTCCCCGAGCCGTGGGGTTCCTCCCAGCACCTCCACTGCTGCTGCTGCTGAATCCGGTCTCCTTTCTGTTGTGTTTTCACCACGGGTGAAGCATCCAGGCAAAGGCCGAGCTCTGGCTGCGGCTGTCTGGGGGCTGCTGACCCCAAGTCCCTTGAGCACAGGGCAGGACCCCGAGCGGAGGGTCCCTCGTGGGGACGCTTGGGTGACATTATCGGTCCAAAGGCCGTGCCTGGAGTCGCTCAGCATCCCTACGGATGGGTGAGGGACCGGGGAGGAGGCACCGCTGGAATCTCGACGCCCAAGCGCGGGCCGTGCATCCTGGCCGCCTTCCCGTCCCCGGGAGATCCTCACCGAGCCACCCCAGGCATCCCATCGCCCCAAATCCCATCCCCAAAGCGCATCCCCCCTCCCCGAGCCCAAGCGGGCGCAGGAGGTGACACGGTGACAAGCGTCGGCCCATCTCCCACCCCCACGATGCCGAATCCATCACGGCTGCTATGAAAAAAACAACAAAACAAAAAAGAAGGGAAAAAAAAAAGCTGTTTGGGGACAAAAATGCCCTTTGTGGGCTGCAGCGAGCGGCCGCGTGTTGCGATTGGCATCCGCATTGTTGGGTAAACTTTGTCCAGCCTCGCTGCCGGCGCTCCGGCGAAATAATTAGGCGAGCTCCTCCAAAGGCGAGTCCCAGATTTACGGTGTGCGCAGACACAGCCGCCCTTGTGCCGGGGGGGGTGTGGGGAGGGGGCACCCCTCTGCCGCCGCCCCTCCTACCCCAGAACTGGGGGCAGGTGCCCCAAAGGCCCCGGGGGTGCGTCAGACCGTCACCCCGAAAGTGGCTGGGGAGGAGGCTCCATCCAAGCTCTGGGTGGTTTTGGGGTCCCCCCACCCCGATGTGGGGGTGCTCAAGGCTTTGGGGGAGGGAGCTCCACTTTGGGTCCAATTCTTGGCGTTTAGGGACCCGGTGGGGGATTAATCCTGATGTTAATTAATCCCCCAGCTTTTATTTCCTGGGGTGCTGGGTTCGCTTCAGATTTGGGGCACCCCATCCCCATCCCCAGCAGCCTGGGACCCCCAACCCCCCCCCCCCAGCTCAGAGCCGGGCAGGATGCGGGATCCGGCGATGCCGGGAGGACCCCGGCCCCGCTGCGGGACGGCGCCAGGCGTGCCTCAGTTTCCCCTCTTGCCCCCCAACACCTGGTGGGGGGACACACGGTCCCTCCAGATGTCACTGTCCCCCCCAAATGCCACCGCCATGCAGTTTGTGGTCCCCAACCTGGACAAATCGGGGCGGGGGGGCTGCACACTCCACGACACTCCTGATCGTAATTTCTGCTAACGACAGGCCCTGCCCAGCCCCGGCCCCCCGCCGCCCGCCCAGGGGACCCCACAAACCCCCACCCCGCTAATCCCTCCGGCCCCGCCGCCTCATTAGGCCTTGCGACCCCGCTGCTTTTTTTCCGCTCCCTTTCCAAATCAAAACCCAACCCCAAACCCCCCAAAACCCCCCCTGCGGCCCCATCGCGCCCCGAGCCCGGTCTCCGTTCAAGCCGCGGGACCCTCGAGCCGGCCCCCGTAAGAAACGTCGCTTTTAGGATTTTTTTTTCCTGATTTATTTAATTTATTTATTTTTTTCACTTTCCTATTTTTTTTTTTCCGGCATCCTCCGGCCGGGGACACAGAGGGCGGCTTTGTGCCGGCTGGAGGACGCCGCGGGGCAGCGCTTGGGGCCCTGGCTCCTTGCCACCCCAAATAGGTGGCCTTTGCCGGGGGGGGACCTGGCATCAAAGGGTGCTGAATCCCTCCCTGTTCCCCCCCCGCTTGGCTCCGGCGGGGAAAAAAGGGGGTGAAGCCCCCTCCTGCGCCTCGCGTTAGGAGCTGGAGGGGTTTTGGGGGTCCCTGATCCCGGAGCTGGGGGCTGTACCCCAACAGCGCTCAGCCCTGCCTGGATTTGGGGTCACTCCTTGGGTTTGGGGGGGATCTTTTGGGGTTTGGGGTGGATATTTTGGGGTTTGGGGGGATCTTTTGGGGTTTGGGGTGGATATTTTGGGTTTGGAATGGATGTTTTGGGGTTTAGGATGGATATTTTTGGGGTTGGGGTGGATATTTTTTGTTTTGGGGTGGATGTTTTGGGGTTTGGGATGGATCTTTTGGGGTTTGGGGTGGATATTTTGGGTTGGGGGGGATATTTTGGGGGTTGGGGTGGATATTTTGGGGTTTGGGATGGATATTTTGGGGTCTGGGGTGGATCTTTTGGGGTTGGGATAGATCTTTTGGGGATTGGGATGGATCTTTTGGGGATTGGGATGGATATTTTTGGGTTTGGGGTGGATGTTTTGGGGGTCGGGGTGGATAAAGGGGGGGTGCTGCAGCAGGGACGAGCTTTGGGGTGCTCTGAGCAGCCGGGGGGTCCCCAGGAGATGGAGGCTGGGGATGTGCCCCCCCCCCAGCAACCGGTGACCCCGTATCTCAGCCAGCCCCATCACCCCGCGGGGACACGGCACCAAGCCCCCACCCGGGGGGCTTCCAGTGGGCGATTCGGGGGGCGACAGGCTCGCAGAGGGGTCGGAGCCCGGGGCCGGCGGCACGGGAGATAACCGGGGCCGGAGTCGGGGTTTCTATTTCTGGCGGTTTATTTAACCGCAAGCGGGCGGCGGCGGTGGCGGGAGGTATTTATAGCTCCCGAAACGCCCGCTGCTCCCCTCCGGGGACGGATCCTGCCCCCGCGGCTGCTGTTGGGCTCTGCCTTCGGGGACCCCGAACCCCCCAAATGTGGGGTTTTGCCTTTATTCTGCCTTTTTTAGGGCGCTTGGCCCCGCTGTCGGGGGACGGGGATGGGGACAGGTGGGAACGGCGGTGGCAGAGCATCCCCAGCACGGGGTGACGGGGCAGCCGGTGGTATCCCCCCAAAACACCCCCCCGTTTTATCTGCACCCCAATAACAGAGCATCGAGGCCGCGTCCATCATTAAACTAATAAAACCCAGCACTTTTTGCATCACCTGTCCCAAACTTACGGGGTTTGGCCCCAAAGCCGAGGGCCAGCGGCCGTTCCAGTGCCGGGATGGTTTTATCCAGCGCCGCCGACCCCCCGCGACACCTCAAAACTCCCCCCCCGGCCCCGCAAACGTCGCCGGCCTCTTTCCAGCCCTCATTAATTTGGGATAATCACGGCTCTCATTAGCAGGGGTGCGCGCCTGCCAGTGCCCCCGTCCCCCCCGTCCCCGGCGCCCGCAGCTTTCTTCCCTCTTTTATTTTTTTGGGGGGGAAAAAGCCACCCCCCCCCCCAGCCCAGGAAGGGTTTTGGGGGTCTTGGTACCCCAACGTCGGGGGTTTTCCGAGCCCTGAAGCTGGTTTTGCTCTGGGGATTCTCTGATGGCTTGTACGAGGGTTGTGCCTGGGGAGGGGGGGTCACTTCACTCCTCTTTTAAGGCTCCTCCAAACATTTTGGGGAGCTAAAAGGGGGGGGCTGAATGGCTGCGATTTGAGGCGCTGCTCCCAACCCCCTGCGTTTGGGGCAAAACTCCCCGTTTCGAGGGGGCGGAAAATGCCGGACCCCAGCCTTAGCGCACCCCCCCCCAAAAAAAACCCCAAAATCACCACGATCGCCCTCAAACCCCCCCTACGAGGCGGCTCCCAGCCGGAGGCTCAAAGGGGCTCTTTGTGCGGCTCTACCTTCCCCAAAGAGTCGCCTTTTCATCCCAACCTCCGCGAGGAGGAGGAGGAGGAGGAAGAGGCCGGGTTCGGGGGGCCTGAACGAGGGCGAATTATTTGACATCATCTCACAAAAATGCCGGCGTCTTCCCCCACCCCGGGGCCCCCTGCCCACCTTTCCGTCAGGGGCAGAAGAGCCCCTGGGAGGGGGGGCTCAGCGGACAAAGGGGCTGTGTGTGATAAACCCCCCCAAAAATGGGGGGAAAAAGGGCTTTTTTGGGGCGTCAAGTGAATCCGGATCAGCTGGGAAAGGAGCTGGGGGTGGAATTGCAGCTGGAGAAGGGGAAAGGGGGTGAATTGGGGATGGCGGAGGGGTTTTTGGGGGGGCCTGGGGGTTTATTGAGCCTAAAGGTGGCTGGGAGTTTGGGGGTCACCCCGGCGCGGCCTGGGTGTCCCCGAAGCCAGACTTTTTGGGGCAAATTCACCCAAAATAGGGCCGCTGATGGGATGTTGGGTGCCCCCCTGCCGACACCAACTCAGGGCTCAAACCCCATTTGGGGGAACTGAGCACCCCCCACACCCACCCTGATGTTAAAAATATAAAATTAAATAGCAACAAGTGAGAAGGGGAAAAAAAAAGAGAAAATGTCCTTTTTCTGGCCATGCAGCCGCAGCCGGGGGGACAAAGCTCCTTTCTGCTCCCCGTTCCCATGCCGGCCAGGGGAAATATTTGGGGGAAGGTCTGAGGTTAATGGGAGGTGCCAGCATCGAAAAATGGCGGGGTTTAATTTTTTTTTTCCCTTTTACTGAAAAACGCTCTTTTTAAAGAAAAAAAATGGAGGGGGCATCCCTGCCTGCTGTGTGAAGCAAACAGCCGAGCGGGTGTCGGGGCCAGCGGGCGAGGAAGTCCCTCTGTTTTGAGGCTATTTTTATGGGATCAAGGGTATTTTGGGAGATCTCTGAAAAATGGGAGAAATGGGGCTGAAATGGGGCTGAAATGGGGCCAAAATGGGGCAAAACGAGGCCGAAATGGGGCAAAATGAGGCCAAAACGGGGCAAAACAAGGCTGAAATTGGGCAAAATGAGGCCAAAATGGGGCAAAACGGGGCCAAAATGGGGCAAAATGAGGCTAAAATGGGGCAAAATGAGGCTGAAATGGGGCAAAATGAGGCTGAAATGGGGCAAAACGGGGCCAAAATGGGGTAAAATGAGGCTGAAATGGGGCAAAATGAGGCTGAAATGGGGCAAAATGAGGCCAAAATGGGGCAAAACGAGGTTGAAATGGGGCAAAATGGGGCTGAAGTGGGGCAAAATGGGGCCGAAATGGGGCAAAACGAGGCTGAAATGGGGTAAAACGAGGCTGAAATGGGGCAAAACGAGGCCGAAATGGGGCAAAACGGGGCTGAAATGGGGCAAAATGGAGCCCAGCGGCTGAATTTCCCCGTCGTCTCCCTGGGTGATTTTGAGCCCCGAGTTCTTGTTTGAAAATTAAAAGGAAAATTGGGGTTTTTCTGGGGGGGAAAGCGGCTTTTGGGGGGGTCTGGGGGGGGCTTTGGGGTGGGTTTGGGGGTTTGGGGTAAAAGGCTCCGCGGGGGGCGGGGGAAGGGAGGACGAGGCTCCGTTCGCCTGGAGTTTGGTCCCGAATCCAAGTGACGTCGGTGGGATGGGGACGGGCGATGCTGTTGGGTGGTGGCATCAGGGTGGGGACATTTGCCTTGGAGGCCATCAGGTTGGGGACGCACACCCAGGCTGGTGGCATCAGGGTGGGGACGGTCCCCATGGCTGGTGGCATCGTGGTGGGGGACACTTGCTCTAGGAGCTGGCATCAGGTTGGGGACACTCACCTGGCTGGTGGCATCGTGGTGGGGACGGTCCCCATGGCTGGTGGCATCAGGGTAGGGATGGTCCCCCTGGTTGGTGTCATCAAGGTGGGGATGGTCTCCCTGGATAGGGAGAGTGGATGGGGACAGCGTCCTGGCTGGTGGCATCAGGGTAGGGACAGTCCCTCCTGGCTGGTGGCATCAAGGCAGGGTGGTGGCATCAGGCTGGGAAGAACGTCCTGGCTGGTGGCATCAGGGTGGTGACAGTGTCCCCAGCACCCATCACCAAGGTGGGGACATTCACCCAAGTGGGTGGCATCAGGGTGGGGACAAACCCCTGGGGTGGGGACAAACCCCCAGGATAGGGACAAACCCCCAGGGTGGGGACAATCCCCCAGGGTGGGGACAAAACCCCAGGGTGGGGACATCCCTTTTGGGTAGCAGCATCAGGGCAGGGACGTCCCCACCTGATGGCATCCTGGGCCTCGCAGTGGCCATGCCGGTGGCCATGGTGGTGACGCCAGTGACGCCGGTGACGATGGTGACGGTGGCGGCAGAGCCCCCGGGGCGGGCAGAGTTAAGGCCGGGCGCTCTCATTCCTTCCACTCCCGCAACGGCGAATTCCTGAGCTGACTTGGATGCTTCCCTGCCATTCCCTGATCGCCTTTCCAGAGCCCGAAAGCGGGGAAAAGCGGGAGAGCGCCCGGGGACGGCACTCAGAAAAGGGGGCACAAAAAGCAATGGATGAGCTTTTCTTTGAGGAGGGGGCAAGGTTTGGGTTAAAAAAGCCCAATTTTGGGCCACCTGCCCCAGCCGGGCGATGCCTCGACGCCTGGCTGTGCCGGGAGATCCAGTGGCTGCCGGTGACGGTGGGAACCGCGCCGGCCCCTTTGGGTGCTTTTTTGGGGGGGGGAAGAGACCCTGAGGAACGCGTCCCCCCCGTGCCCCTCACCCCGAGTCGGGGCGCGGGGGGATGCTCCGTCCATCGCCCTCCTCTGCCGGGCTCTGCCGCGCCGGGGAGGTGCCAGTGCCGGCGGTGGCCCCCCAAAAACCGAGGGGGGGGGTGGCAGCCATCGCGTTGTTATTTACTCCCAGCCCCGTTTTCCAGTGGAAAGCGGCAGCCGGAGCCAGGTCCTGGCCCCGCTCCCAGCTGTGATCCCCAGCCAGAGCCGGCCGCCGCCAAGGGCCGAGCACAGGCTCCTCCACCTGCTCGGGGCTGGGACCCCCCCAAACCCCCCCAAAATGCAGCAGCGAACGGGCTTTGCTCCCCTTTACCAGCTGGGGAAACTGAGGCACGGCAGGGGCTCATGGAGCGGAGCAGGAGCGCACCCCGCAAATAACAGGAGGGGTCACCCATCACCTGCGGAGCAGTTTGGGGGTGCAGAGGTGGAAGAGGGGTGCAAAGCAGATTGGGGGGGCTGTTAGCTCATTTTTGGGGGGCCGGGTTCAGCCGGAGCCGCCGCCGTCCCAGCCCGGGGAGTTATTTTTGGCCGAGTTTGCCGGTGCCCCGCAGCAGCGCCGGTAACACACGGGCTTTGTCCGCGGCGGCCTCCCGGGAGGCTCCGGGGCAGCGGGGAGGCTGGGGGGGGCCGGGGGGGAGCGGGGAGGGTTTGGGGGGTGGCTGCAGCAGAGGTGCCCCGTGGCTGCGGAGCGGGGGTCTGGCTCAGCCACGGCCGCGGGCCGAGCCCCCAGCACCGGCCGTCCCCAGCTCCATCCCGCCCTGTCTTCATCCATCCATCCGTCCGTCCATCCATCCGTCCATCTGTCCGTCCGTCTGTCCATCCATGCATCCATGAATCCACGCATCCATGCATCCATCCATCTCCGTCCCTCCCCAGCTCCGTCCCTCCCCAGCTCCATCCCTCCCCGGTCCCATCCTTCCCTGGTCCTGTCCTTCTCCAGCTCCATCCCTCCCCATCCCACCCCTTCCCCACCCGGAGACCAGGGGCAGGATGGAGCCCCCCCCCCCAAGCATTGACCCCCCCAAATCTGGGAACCCCAACATCAAACCCACCCCAAAGCCCCCCACCCCCCCATTTATTTCCACGGGGGATTTGTGCGCAGCGGGCGGCAGGGAGGTGCTTGGGGACCCCCCCTTGTGTTGGGGACCCCCTTGTTGGGGACCCCCATGTGGGGACCCCCTTTGGGCTGCAGGGTGGGGGGCATGGGGGGGTCCGCAGGGCCTGGGCTCGGCAGCCTGGGGCTGCTGGGGGAGCCCCAAAGCCCTTTTAAACGCGGGGGCAGGCCCCCGCCATCACCTGACTGCGCCCAGCACCCTCCCCAACGCGGGGGGGGCCGGGGGTGGGATGTCCCCCCCCCCATTTGCTCTGGACCCCCCCAGATGTCACCAGCCGGGGAGGCCTCGTTGCCCAGCCACGGGGACCGGGGTGCGGACGTGGCAGGGGGGCCGAGCCCCCCGGGCAATGTGTGTGCCCCCCCCAAACCCCACCGCAAAGCCCCCACTGTGCCCCCCCCCCCACTGTCTTGGGGTGCAGGGACCCCCCAACCTCCTGAACCCCCTTCCTGGGGTGGGGGGAAGCCTGGGGGGGGAAGGGGGCTGGGAAGGGGTCAGGCTGGTTCCTGCCCGCCCCTTGCACCCCCTGTTTTGGGAGGGGTGATGGTCCTGGGCCCAGTTCCAGGCAGAGGAATGATGGGGGGGGCTACACTGAGCTGGGGGGGGTCCTGTGTCCCCCCTTGAACCCCCTCTTTCTGCTATGAATCAGGCAGAAATGGGGGGGGGAAGGATTTGGGGGGGCTCGGGGCAGAGATGGGGGGGGCTGCGGAGGGGGGAGCTGGGTAGGGGCTGGAGCAGGGACTGGGGGGGCCAGGATGGGGAGGGGGATTTGGGGCAGGGATGGGGGGGGCCCAGGTTGGGGGGTTTCGGCCTCTGCAGGACCCCCGGGGTAGGATGGGGGGGCTCAGTCTTCCTAGGCCGCCCCGGGATGGGGGGGTCTCAGTCTCCCCTGGGACCCCTGGGATGTGAAGGAATGGGGGGGGTCTCAGCCCCCCAAGGACCCCCCGGTTGTGAAGGAATGGGGGGGGTTTCAGCCCCCCTGGGACCCCCGAGATGGGATGAGGGGAGGGTCTCAGTCTTCCCGAGACCCCCGGGATGGAGGGGAGGGTCTCATCCCCCTGGGACCCCCGGAATGGGATGTGATGGGGGGGTCCCCGTCTTCCCGGGACCCCCGGGATGGAGGAGGGGTCTCACCCTCCACAACCCCCGGGATGTGATGGGGGTGTCCCCGTCTTCCCAGGATCCCCGGGATGTGATGGGGGGGGTCCCCGTCTTCCCGGGACCCCCGGGATGGAGGGGGGGGTCTCATCCCCCTGGGACCCCCGGAATGGGATGAGATGGGGGGGTCCCCGTCTTCCCGGGACCCCCGGGATGGAGGGGGGAGGTCTCATCCCCCTGGGACCCCCGGGATGTGATGGGGATCCCCCCGTCTTCCCGGGACCCCCGGGATGGAGGCGGGGGGATCCCACCCCCCACTCTCGCACCCCGACCTTTCCAGCCGGGCCGGGGGCCGTCCCGGGGGGGGGGGGGGGGTGTCGGGGGGGGTCCCCCGGTCCCTCCCCCCTCCCGCTGCCTGCCGCCCGCCCTGGCCGCCGGTGCCGGCCCGGAGGAGGGCCGGGGGGGCCGGCCCGGCTCGGGTTACACGGCCCGGGGGGCCGCGCCGGGACATATACGCGGCGGCGGGGCGGTGCGGGCACTGCTCGGCCCGACGCACGGTGAGGGGCGCCGCCGCCTCGCCATGCCCGGCCGCCGCCCGCTCCGCCTCGCCGCCGCCCTCGCCATCCTCTTCCTCGCCTCCGTCGCCGCGCAGGACCGAGACCTCCGTGAGTACCGGGGTCCCCGGGTCCCCCCCCCCCCGCCGCGTCCCGACCCGCGACCCCGGGAGGGGAGCTCCGGGAGTGGGGGAAGGCAGGGAAATGGGGAGCGGGGGTGGAGGGAGGCTCGGGGGGACAGCGTGGGATATGGGGGGGACAGAGTGGGACAGAGAGGGGACAGCGTGGGGTACGGGGGGAACAGCGTGGGACACGGGGGACAGCGTGGGGTACGGGGGGGGACAGAGTGGGGTACAGAGGGGACAGAGTGGGGTACAGGGGGACAGCGTGGGACATGGGGGGACAGTGTGGGGTACAGAGGGGACAGTGTGGGACACGGAGGGGACAGAGTGGGACATGGGGGGGACAGAGCGGGACATGGGGGGGGACAGTATGGGATATTGGGGGAACAGCGTGGGATATGGGGGGACAGAATGGGATACAGCAGGGACAGCGTGGGACATGGGGGGGGACAGAGCGGGACATGGGGGGGACAGTGTGGGCACGGAGGGGACAGAGTGGGATATGGGGGGGGACAGCATGGGGTACGGGGGGACAGAGTGGGACACGGAGGGGACAGTATGGGATATTGGGGGAACAGTGTGGGATATGGGGGGACAGAATGGGATACAGCAGGGACAGAGTGGGACATGGGGGGACAGTGTAGGATACGGGGGGGACAGTGTGGGCACGGAGGGGACAGAGTGGGACACTGAGGAACAGTGTGGGATACTGGGGACAGAGTGGGACACGGGGGGGACAGAGCGGGACAGGGGGGACAGCGTGGGATGGATGGGGAAAGTTTCAGGATAGTGGGGGGACAGCCTGGGATGGAGGGGGACAGCGTGGGACAGTGGGGGACAGCACAAGGAGAGGGGGGGACAGCAAGGTGACACCGGGGGACAGTGTGGGATAGAGGGGGAAAGTTTAAGGGTAATGAGGGGGACAGCCTGGGATGGGGGGACACTGGGAAACAGTGTGGGACAGGGAGGGACAGCGTGGGACACTGGGGGACAGCACGGGGGGGGGGGGCAGTGTGGGGACGGAGGGGGACAGCCTGGGACAGAGTGGGACAGTGTGGGATGGATGGGGAGAGTTTAAGGGTAGTGGAGGGGACAGCCTGGGATGGAGAGGGGACAGTGTAAGGGCAGTGGGGACAGCTTGGGATGGAGGGAAGACACTGGGAGACAGCCTGGGACATTGGGGGACAGCCTGGGATGGAGGGGGACAGCCTGGGATGGAGAGGGGACACGGAGGGACAGCCTGGGACATTGGGGGACAGCATTAGGACCATGGGGTACAGATGGGACAGCGGGGTGCAGCTTGGGGACAGCAGGTCACAGTGTGGGGACAGTGGGGGACAGCCTGGGGTGCAGGAGATGGGCTGGGGCGGGGGGCATGGCAGGGACACTGCTGGGGGACAGTGGGGGACATGGGGTACACCCTGGGATAGCGGGGAACAGCCCAGGGACATGGAGGGCAGCTTGGGAACAGCAGGGTCCAGCTGGGGACACAGGGTGCAGCTGGGGACAGGGGGTCCAGCCTGGGGACACCGAGGTCCAGCCCTGGGGTACGTCTTGGGGGTGCTGGGGCACATCCTGGGGACCCTGGGGCTGGCCTGGGGACACTGGGGAACAACCTGGGGACCCTGGGGACACCAGGGAACATCACAGGGACCCTGGGGACACCAGGGCACCTCCTGGGGATCCTGGGTCACATCCCGGGACCCTGGGGCACATGCCGGGGACCCTGGGGACACCTCCTGGGGACATTGCAGCACATCCCAAGGTCCCTGGGGACACCTGGGCACATCCCAGGGCCACCGGGCCACCTCCTGGGGACCCTGGGGCACCTCCGGGGGACCTGGGGTGCAGCCTGGGGACACCTGAGCACCTTCTGGGGACCCTGGGGCACCTTCTGGGGACACCAGGACACATCCCAGGGACCCCGGGGCACCTCCGGAGACCCTGGGGTGCAGCCTGGGGACACCGGGACACCTCCTAGGGACACTGGGGTGGCAGCCTGGGGACGCCTGGGCACTCCTGGGGACACCGGGGCACCTCCTGGGGACCCTGGGGCACCTTCTGGGGACACCAGGACACATCCCAGGGACCCCGGGGCACCTCTGGGGGACCCAGGGGTGCAGCCTGGGGACACCAGGGCCCCCCCAGAGACCCTGGGGACACCGGAGGCGCTGCCCACGTCCCAGCGGAGGTACAGGGGCTGCGGGGACCCACCGAGTGCCCCCAAGACGGGGGGACAGCGAGTGCCATCGGGGTCCTGGGGAGGAGGGGACACCCCCTGCTTCAGGCTGGAAACCCCTCGCTGAGCCACCCCCCTGCTGCTCCAGGACCCCCGGGGGGGGACCTCGCTCCTCCTCCGTCCCCCAAACCGGGGGTTCGGTGGGGGTCACCCCATAATCGATGGGGTGGCAGTGCCACCACCTCCATCATGGGTGACCGCGGTCCCCCGCCGTGTCCCCCCGCTGCCACCCTCACCCCCGCCACCCCGGGGGTGACGCCATCCCCATCTCCCCCCCCCGCCACCCCTTCTCCCCGCAGCCGAAGCAGGCAGCTGCCTGCAGGACGGGCAGAGCTATAGCGATAAGGACGTATGGAAGCCGGAGCCGTGCCGTATCTGCGTGTGCGACACGGGGACCGTCCTCTGCGACGAGATCATCTGCGAGGAGCTGCGGGATTGTCCCAGTCCCGAAATCCCCTTCGGAGAGTGCTGCCCCATATGTCCCACTGACCAACCCAGCGGTTGTAATTTATTTATTCCCTCCTTTCATTAATAAATAAATTACCCGGCCATGGATGGGCTTAAGTGGGGGGAACATCCATGGGGAGCCCCAGGGAAAAGGCAACTTGGCCCCCCAGGGGGGTAAAAAAAATCATCCCAGGGTGGAAAAAATCCTTTTTTTTACCCCAAATGGCAGCTGGCTTCAAAGCCTGAAGGGTTTTGGGGTGTTTTGTATGAGAATCCATTGAAAGGGGATGGGTTTGGGGTGCTGGGGGGGGACCGTGGCCAAGGACCCCCCCCTCCGGGCATCCCAGCACAAGGGACATTCAAATGGGGGGTTCCGTCCCCAAAACTGTGATAATTCCCCCGGAATGATGGAAAACCGCCCCCCTCCCCGGGAAGGGCCGTGACCCCAAGTCCCCACCCCCCAAAACCCCCAAAGTTGCCTTTTTTAACCCTTTCCTGCCCCCTCTGGGGGGGGTGGGGAAGGATTGAGCCCCCTCAAACCCGCGCGGCCCTGCTCCCGCATGCTGAATCCTGCTTCGCCCCCCGCCGCCCCGCTTCGGGGGAGCCCCCGCGCTCCTGCACCCCCCGCTTTGGCCCCACAGCCCCCCAGGACCACCGCCACCCCCGGGCTGGGGACGGAGGCGCCTCATGTCCCCCCACCCTGTGTCCCCCCCTCTAATTTCTCTTTATTTCTTTGTTTTTTCCAACAGGGCAACCTGGCCCCAAGGTGAGGCTGATGTGTCCCAATTTCCTGGGGTTTTCCCCCAAAATGGGGGGGGCTCAAAGCAGGACCCTTGGGCACCCACATGGGGCAAGCGGCTCTGGGGTTGTCACCTCCCAAGGGGGGGTTTGTCACCTCCCGGGGGGGGGGTTTGTCACCCTTTTATCATCTCCTGGGGGGGGGTGTGCTCTTGGGGGGGGGGTCACCTTGGAGGGGGGAGAAATTTGGGGGGGGGGTCTGGGGGTTCACCTGGGGGTGTGGGGGCTCCCCTGGGGGTCTGGGGGCTCACCCCATGCTTTGCCTTGCAGGGACAGAAGGGCGAACCCGGTGACATTAAAGATGTAAGTGCCTCAGGTGTGGGGGGGTGTGTGCCCTGGGGGACCCCCAAAATGGGGTCCCTGCCGTTGTGGGGCTGATCTGGGGGGGGTCCCCACCTGCACCCATCTCACCCCACCCTTGTGTTCCCACCCCCCCAGGTCGTAGGACCCCGAGGGCCTCCGGGACCGCAGGTGGGAGCGCGAGCGCGTTTCTCCGGGCGCATTGCTGGAATATTTGTGGGAGGGGGTTGGGGGGATATGGGGGGGTGCGGGGGAAGAGCTGACCCCCCCCTCCTCTCGCAGGGCCCGGCAGGCGAGCAGGGACAACGAGGGGACCGCGGCGAGAAGGGGGAGAAGGTGAGAGCGTACCCCCACCCCCAGCAAAGCCCCCCCGGCACTGGTGGGGTGCCGCAGAGAACTGTCACACTCGCCGCATGGGTGACCCCCCATTTTCTCTCCCTGCCACAGGGTGCTCCTGGCCCCCGGGGCAGGGATGGAGAACCCGGCACCCCTGGGAACCCCGGCCCCCCCGGCCCCCCCGGCCCTCCCGGCCCCCCCGGCCTCGGCGGGGTGAGTATCAGGGGGTTTTTTTGGGGTGAAATGAGGCGGTTTGGGGGTGGCCGGCGTGCTCAGCCCCCCTCCCCTTGCAGAACTTCGCGGCTCAGATGGCGGGCGGCTTCGACGAGAAGGCTGGAGGCGCGCAGATGGGCGTCATGCAGGGACCCATGGTAAGAGGGGCCCCCTGGGACCAGGGACCCCCCCACGGGGACGTGGCGGCGGGTCCCGTCTTGGGCCACGGGGGACCCTGCGTCACCGACGATGGGGACCGTCCCCATTCCGGGGGGACCCCCTGGTTTGGCAGATGACGGGGAGTGGCCACCTCGCCCCCCCCCCCATGACACTGCTCTCTCTCCCCCCAGGGCCCCATGGGACCCCGCGGCCCCCCTGGACCTTCCGGCGCTCCCGTAAGTACCCCCCCCCCCCAGGACTGGGGGTCTCTGGGTGGGCCCCCCGCCACCCTGCTGATGCCACCGTCTCCTTCCCAGGGTCCCCAAGGATTTCAAGGCAACCCCGGTGAGCCCGGCGAGCCCGGCGCTGCTGTGAGTGTCCCCCCGTCCCCTCGCACCCCCCCTGGCCTGGGGACGTGCCACCCACCAGCTCCCGCTCACCCGCTGCCTCTCTGTCCCCTTTAGGGTCCGATGGGTCCCCGGGGACCGCCGGGACCTCCTGGGAAACCCGGTGATGACGTGAGTCCTTTGCTGCTCCGGCGTACGCCAGCCGGCAAACCTCGGCTGAGAACGGGCAGCTCATTGCAGCAATGGCCCCAGCCAGAAGCCAAAGAGTGATTTGATTTCCCCCCCCATCTCATTTCCCTGCAGGGTGAGACCGGCAAACCCGGCAAATCCGGCGAGCGCGGCCCCCCCGGCCCCCAGGTAAGGCAGCGCCGGGCTGGATGCGGCCCCCCGGGACGCAGCCCCCCGCGTCCCTCCTTCGCCCCCAACCAGCTTTCTCTCCACTTGCTCGCAGGGTGCTCGTGGCTTCCCCGGGACACCCGGTCTCCCCGGAGTGAAAGGCCACCGGGTGAGTGTGTCCCCCCCTTGCACCCCCGGTGTCCCCATCACCCAGTGGCACAGAGGGTGACAGCCCATCTCCCTGTCCCCAGGGCTACCCCGGCTTGGACGGTGCCAAGGGAGAGGCAGGGGCTCCTGGAGCCAAGGTAAGTGTTGGGTGACCATCCCATGGCGTTGGGGCTGGCAGGGCGACCATCCCCATGGTGTTGGGGCTGGTAGGGTGCCCATCCCATGGCATCGGGGCTGGTAATGTGCCCATCCCCATGGCATTGGGGCTGGCAGGGTGCCCATCCCCGTCGTGTTGGTGCTGGCAGGGTCACCATCCCCATGGCGCTGGGGCTGGTAGGGCGCCCATCCTTGTGGCATCAGGGCTCGTAGGGCGCCCATCCCATGGCATCAGGGCTGGTAGGGCACCCATCCCCGTGGCGTCGGGGCTGGCAGGGTCACCATCCTCATGGCACTGGGGCTGGTAGTGTGACCATCCCCATGGCATCGGGGCTGGCAGGGTGCCCATCCCATGGCATCGGGGCTGGTAGGGCACCCATCCCCGTGGCGTCGGGACACTGCACGCCGGGGCTCACCCTCTCCGCGCTTCCCCGCAGGGCGAATCCGGCTCCCCGGGCGAGAACGGCTCCCCCGGCCCCATGGTGAGTCTTTGGGCTGGGAAAGGGGGAAACTGAGGCACGGGGCGGGGGGTTGCCCACCCCCCCATCCCTGGGCTGGGCACCACGGAGCCCGACCCACCGCCGTGTCCCCCGCAGGGTCCCCGCGGGCTGCCCGGAGAGAGAGGACGCCCCGGCCCCTCCGGCGCTGCGGTGAGTGTGACGCTGCCTGGGTCCCCGCCGGCACCCCGCTGGCAGGGGGCTGCCGTGCGAGGGGGTCTCCCGGCCCCCCGCGGTGACTCCCGCCGCCGTCTCTCCCCAGGGTGCTCGTGGCAACGATGGCCTCCCCGGCCCCGCTGGACCCCCTGTAAGTACGGGGCTGCTTGGCCCCTTCCTGGGCTGCCGGCCCCTGCGTCACCCTGTGGGGGACAGCGGGGTCCCCTGGGACCCCCCAAAGCCTGGGCAGCCCCTCACGCTCCTCTCGCCCCCAGGGACCTGTCGGCCCGGCCGGAGCCCCCGGCTTCCCCGGCGCCCCCGGCTCAAAGGTAAGGGGGAAGGGGCTGATGCCAGCGGGGGAAACTGAGGCACGGTGCCGGCTGCCCCCCCTCACCCAGTCTCTCCCCTCCAGGGTGAAGCCGGTCCCACCGGCGCACGAGGTCCCGAGGGTGCCCAGGGTCCCCGCGGTGAATCCGGCACCCCCGGCTCTCCTGGTCCTGCCGGCGCCCCCGTAAGTGCTGTCACTTGCTGCGTGTCCCCCGCCCACGGTGGCTTGTCCCCGCATGTCCCCTGGCCTGGGAGCCACGGGGACGGGGCCGATCCTGCGAGCGGGGGGGAAGGGGTCGTCCTCGGCTTGGCAGTGGGGAAACTGAGGCACGGGGCGCAGAGCCAGGCTCAGCGGTGTCTCCTTTTAGGGTAACCCAGGGACTGACGGCATCCCCGGCGCGAAAGGCTCGGCGGTGAGTATGGCTGGGGACGGGGACGGGGTGTCCTGAGCCCCGGGGGGGGCCGGGGCTCAGGAGGGGTCTGGTCCTGGGCGGGGAGGGGCTGGCGAGGGCTGAGCTGGGATGTGGGGATGCATGGGGACACGGGGGGGGACCCTGGGGGTCGTGGGGGACACGGGGATGTGGGAGGATGCTGGGGGACTGGGGGATGTGGGATGGTGGGGGGCGTGGGATGCTGGGAGATACTGGGGGATGCTGGGGGACATGGGATGGTGGGGGGCGTGGGGACACTGGGGAACGTGGGATGCTGGGAGATACTGGGGGATGCTGGGGGACATGGGATGCTGGGGGACATGGGGACGCTGGGGGACATGGGGACATGGGGATGCGGAGGGATGTGAGGGTGCTGGGGGACATGGGGGCTGCTGAGGGTTCCATGTGGGACATGGGGACGCTGGGGGGTGTGGGGATGCTGGGGGACACTGGGGATGCTGGGGGGATGTGGGATGCTGGGGGACACTGGGGGGACACTGGGGATGCTGGGGGGGGGCCGTGGGGACACTGTGGGACGCGAGATGCTGGGGGACGCGAGGGTGCTGGCAGATGCGGGACGCTGGGGGATGCAGGGGACAGCGGGGACGCTGTGGGAGGCGGGAGGACGCTGGGGACGTGGGGACGCGGGGGGACACGGGGCCGTGCCGTGCCCCCCTGACGGCGGCCGCCGGCCCGCAGGGCGCCCCGGGCATCGCCGGCGCTCCAGGCTTCCCCGGCCCCCGCGGCCCGCCCGGACCCCAGGGTGCCACCGGCCCGCTGGGACCCAAGGGACAGACGGTAAGAGCCCCCCGAGACCCCCCAGAGGGGACTGCGGCCCTGGCCCCGCCCACTGCCACCTGGCCCCGCCCACTGCCGATACACCCTGCCCACTTCTAATCGGTCCCACCCACTCTGTCACATGCCCCGCCCATTCTGCCACAGGCCACGCCCCCATTCCCAACACCCTTGTGGGTCCCCTCCTTGGTCGCCCTTGGGTCACTCCAAGGCCACCTGGTCCCCAAAGGGGCCACTGGGAATGGGGACGGGATGGGGATGGGGACAGGATGGGATGGGTTGGGGACAAGGAAGGAGACAAGGATGGGGTGAGGAAGGGATGGGGATGGGATGGGATGAGATGGGGACAAGGATGGGATGGGGACGAGGACAGGATGGGGATGGGATGGGGAACGGAGCGGGATGGGATGGCGATGGGATGGGATGGGATGAGATGGGGACAAGGATGGGATGGCGATGGGGACAGGATGGGGATGGGTTGGGGACAGGGATGGAGATGAGGATGAGGAAAGGGATGGGGACAAGGATGACGATGGGGACAGGGATGGGGACAAGGACAGGGCTGAGGTTGGGGTCAGGAATGGGGACAGGAGCAGGGGAGAGGAAAGGGGATGGGGACAGGGATGGGGATGAAGATGGGGACAGGGATGGGGACAGGAGTGGGGACAGGGATGAGGATGGGCAGAGGAAAGGAGACAGGGATGGGGACAGGGATGGAGTGGGGACAAAGATGGGGTGGGCTTGGGGACAAAGATGGGAGCAGGAATGGGATGGGAGTGAACATGGGGACAGGAAAGGGGATGGGGACAGGGATGGGGACAGGATAGGGATGGGGATGGGGACAGGGATGGGATGGGGATGGGGACAGGGATGCAGACAGGAGTGAAGGTGAGGATAAGGCTGGGTTGGGGACAGGGATGGGGACAGGGATGGGGCCAAGCAAGAAGATGGACAGAGGGATGGGGCTGTGGCCTGGAGAAGGGACCGGGGACGGGGCCAGCCGTGGGGACACTGTGGCCCTGTCCCCCACCGCCCTCTCGCTCCCCAGGGAGAACCCGGCATCGCGGGCTTCAAAGGCGAACAAGGACCGAAGGGCGAGACGGTGAGTGCGGGGCGGGGGTCGCATCCAGCACCCCCAGCTCCCCCGGGGGTCCATCCTGCGGCCCCTCGCTCCCCGTCCGGGGCGGGGGACGCGTC
Source organism: Theristicus caerulescens (assembly GCA_020745775.1). Lineage (NCBI taxonomy): Eukaryota > Metazoa > Chordata > Aves > Pelecaniformes > Threskiornithidae > Theristicus > Theristicus caerulescens. Next base: position 130,956 of record CM036580.1, read on the forward strand.
CAGCACCCCCAGCTCCCCTGGGGGTCCATCCTGCGGCCCCTGGCTCCCCGTCCGGTGCCGGAGCGTCTCGGCGGCGTCTAACGAACCTCTTCCCCTAACGAGGCCCCTCGAGGGGCAGCGTCCCCCTCCCACGGGGGAACAATAGCCGCTGTGTTTGCCCCCCCAGCCGGGGACATTCCCCCCTCGCTTCATTAACCAGCCTCAATGCGCGGGGCCGGATCCCCGCCGCGGTGGCCGCCGAGCCCCGGCGCCAGCGGGACACGTGGCATGGCGAGGGGCTCCTGTCCGGCACCCCTGGGGTCTGCGGTTTATTTGGGGGGGGATGCAGGCAGGGCCCCCCCAGTGCGACATGGGGGAGGAAGTCTCCTCGTGACCCCTTTTCCTCCTCTTCCTCAGGGACCCGCAGGACCCCAAGGTGCCCCCGGGCCGGCTGGCGAGGAAGGCAAGAGAGGAGCCCGCGGTGAACCCGGTGCTGCCGGCCCTGTGGGACCACCTGGAGAGAGGGTGCGTGGCCCCCCCGCACCCCCCCAGCAGGGTGCTGCCCCCCAAAACCTCCCCCCTGACTTCACTCCTCCTCCTCTTCCTCCATAGGGTGCTCCCGGCAATCGCGGCTTCCCAGGGCAGGACGGGCTGGCGGGACCCAAGGTGGGATGTCGGGGTCACGGGTGGGTGGGGGTCCGGGGGGGTGACCACCCCCCGAACCCCCAAACTCACCCCTTCTCCCACCCCGCACAGGGTGCTCCCGGCGAGCGTGGCCCCGCCGGCCTCGCGGGTCCCAAGGGAGCCACCGGCGACCCCGGGCGCCCCGGAGAGCCCGGGCTGCCCGGAGCCAGGGTAAGAGCCGGGGGGTCGGATCCTGTGCCCCCGCAGGGGGCAGGGCTGGGGCGGGGGTTGGCCTGGATGGGGACTCCCCGCCGCCCTGGGGTCCTTGGCCGGGGCAGGACCATGTGGGGACAGCGGTGACGCTGGCGGGACCTCCTGGGGTCAGCAAGGAGGCTCTTTGGGGTCGATAAGGTGCTTTTGGGGTTGGTGAAGGCGCTTTTGGGGCCGATAAGGTGCTTTTGGGGTTGGTGAAGTGGTTTTGGGGTCGATAAGGTGCTTTTGGGGTCGATAAGGTGCTTTTGGGGTTGGTGAAGTGGTTTTGGGGTCGATAAGGTGCTTTTTGGGTTGATAAGGTGCTTTTGGGGTCGATAAGGTGCTTTTGGGGTTGGTGAAGGCGCTTTTGGGGCCGATAAGGTGCTTTTGGGGCCAATAAGGTGCTTTTGGCATTGGTGAAGGCGCTTTTGGGGTTGATAAGGTGCTTTTGGGGTTGGTGAAGTGGTTTTGGGGTCGATAAGGTGCTTTTGGGGTCGATAAGGTGCTTTTGGGGTCAATAAGGTGCTTTTGGGGTTGGTGAAGGCGCTTTTGGGGTCGATAAGGTGCTTTTGGGCTTAGTAAGGTGCTTTTGGGGTTGATAAGGTGCTTTTGGGGTTGGTGAAGTGCTTTTGGGGTCGATAAGGTGCTTTTGGGGTCGATAAGGTGCTTTTGGGGTTAGCCAAGATGCTCTTTGGCATGAAGATGCTCTTCAGGGTTGGTTCAGTTGCTCTTTGGAGCTAATTAAGATCTTTGGGGTTATCAAAGATGCATTTGGGGTTAGCGAAGACGCAGTTTGCGTTAGTGAAGACGCTCCTTGGAGATTCAGATGCTTTTTTGGGGTTGGATAAAAAGTATTTGGGGTTAGCAAAGATGCATCTGGGGTTAGCAAAGGTGCTCTTGGGGGTTAAGATTCTTTCTGGGGTTAGGGAAGATGCTCTTTGGGGTTAACAAAGCTGCTCCTTGGTGCCAATTAAGATCCTCCTTGGTGCTAATTAAGACACTCCTTGGTGCTAATTAAGATGCTCTTTGGGGTTAGTTAAGATGCATTTGGGGTTAAGATGCTCTTTGGGGTGAGTGAAGATGCGTTTGGGGTTGGTTAAGATGCATTTGGGGTTAAGATGCTCTTTGGGGTGCATGAAGATGCTCTTTGGGGCCAGCCACCATGCCTCCGGGGTTAGGCAGACCCCTGTGCCCCCTGCGTGAGCTCCAGGCCCAGAGCAGCGGCCGGGAGCCGGGCAGGATGGGGTGCCCGGCGTCCCCCCGCCTCGGGGCCGGCCGCTACAGCCCCCCCAATTCCTCCCCTCCGCCACAGGGTCTCACCGGCCGCCCAGGCGACGCTGGTCCCCAAGGCAAAGTCGGCCCAACGGTAAGTGATGCCCCGCAGGGGGTCGGCGTGGGGTGGGGGTCCGGGGTCCGGCGCGGTCCCTGCTGACGTCCCCCTCCCCGCAGGGCGCTCCCGGCGAGGACGGCCGCCCCGGCCCCCCCGGCCCGCAGGGTGCTCGCGGCCAGCCCGGCGTGATGGGTTTCCCCGGTCCCAAAGGTGCTAACGTGAGTATCGCCCGATTTCTACCCAAAACGGGGCTGCGGCCTGGGCGTGGAGCCCATCACCATCACATCTCTCCTCCCTCTAGGGCGAGCCTGGAAAAGCCGGTGAGAAAGGACTCCCCGGTGCCCCGGGGCTGCGGGTGAGTTGTTTTCGCTCCCTTGCCACCCCCAAAATCACATTTTGGGGTTGCTCCAGCATCTGCAGCCTCCGAGTGGGGAAACTGAGGCACGGGGGCCTGCAGCATCGTGCCTGGAGCTCAGCACCGGGTGGTTGTTCTCCTCCGTAGGGTCTCCCTGGCAAGGACGGTGAGACGGGAGCTGCCGGCCCCCCGGGACCTGCCGTGAGTGTTGCAGCCGTGTTCGCCCGCGGCCAAAACCCGCTTGAAATGAGGGGGGTCCTGGGTTGTAGCCCCCCCGGATCTGGGCAAAGAACTGCTGGGATGGACCCTCTGCGCTCCCTGGCCCCCCTGGTGTTGGGGTGTGGGGATTTCGGGATCCCCCCATGATTCTGTCTCTGCCCAAAATCCTGGGGTGGGTGAAGCCCCAACCCCGGGAGGTTTCGGGGTCCTTCACCGCCGTCCTTCCCGCAGGGTCCCGCGGGCGAGAGAGGAGAGCAAGGAGCCCCCGGTCCCTCCGGCTTCCAGGTAAGCACATGGAAGGGGGGGGGCTGGGGTGCCGGGGCCAGGGTGATGCTTGTGGGTGACCCCGAGCCCCCGTCCCCGGGGGTCTCGCTGCCACCATGCTGATGCCGCTGCTGTCCCCTCCCAGGGCCTGCCCGGGCCACCAGGTCCCCCCGGAGAGAGCGGCAAACCCGGAGATCAGGTGAGGCCCCAATTTCCCTCCTCCCAGCCCTCCCCCAGCTGCAAAGGGGGGGTCAGGACCCCCGGCAGCCCCCCCGGGACTGACCCCTGACTCTTTTTCCCCCCACCGCAGGGTGTTCCTGGAGAAGCCGGTGCCCCCGGTCTCGTCGGTCCCAGAGTAAGTATCACCGTCCTCCCGGCTGCGGGGACAGGACGCCTCTCCCTGTCCCACGGGGGATGTTGGGGGGCTCAAGGGGTCGGCAGAGCCTGGCCACCCCCATCCAGGACCATCGGCTCCCCCAGACCCGGTGGCTCAGCCTCTGCCGCAGCCCGTCCCCTCTCCTCCCAGTACATCCCAGTCCCTTCGGGGGGGATGGATGCTCTGCCCTCCGTCCCTGGGGACATCCATGCAAAGGGCACCGTGGCCCTCACCGTGGCCCTCACCGTGGCCCTATGGCCTCTTCCTAACGCTGTCCCCCCCATGCCAGGGTGAACGCGGCTTCCCCGGTGAACGTGGCTCTCCCGGAGCACAAGGGCTGCAAGGTCCCCGTGGGCTCCCCGGCACACCGGGCACCGACGGACCCAAGGTGGGTGACAAGGGGGGACAGGGCTCCGTGGCTCGGTGCCACCGGCGGAGCTGTGAGGCTGGGGGTCTGCACGTGGGGGGTTGGCACCCCAATAACTGCACCTTCGCTCTGCTTTAGGGTGCAACCGGACCGGCTGGCCCCAACGGCGCCCAGGGTCCCCCGGGGCTGCAGGGAATGCCCGGCGAGAGAGGAGCAGCCGGCATCGCCGGTCCCAAGGGAGACCGGGTAAGTGAGGGGTCCCGGAGGTGTCCTGAGCGGCGTCAGGTCTCAGCTCGGCTCACGTCGCCTCTGTCTCACCCCGCAGGGAGACGTCGGAGAGAAGGGCCCCGAGGGAGCCCCCGGAAAGGACGGCGCACGCGTAAGTGGGACGGGGACGCAGCGGGAGCGGGGTGGCCGGCGAGGGATGCCTGCGGTGGCCTCCTCCTCATCTGTCTCTCCCCCATAGGGTCTGACAGGTCCCATCGGTCCCCCCGGCCCTGCTGGCCCCAACGGCGAGAAGGTGAGAGCCCGGGCAGCCCCTCGGCTGCTCCCGACCGAGGGTGATGCCATCCACACCCCCCAACTCTCCATCCTTGCTTTTCCAGGGTGAATCCGGCCCTCCTGGTCCATCCGGCGCTGCCGGTGCCCGTGGTGCCCCTGTAAGTGCCACCCCCCCACAGCCCCCCGGGTGCTGGCGGTGCCGCCGCTGGCCTCGCTCCCCCCGTCCCCCCCCAGTTAACTCCCATCTCTCCCCCACAGGGCGAGCGCGGTGAGCCCGGTGCCCCCGGTCCTGCCGGATTTGCCGGTCCCCCGGTGAGTATTTGGCCCCGTTCTCCCCAGCACGGGTCCAGCGACAGCTCAATCCGCTCACGGCGGCTGCTTCCCTGCAGGGTGCCGACGGGCAACCCGGTGCCAAAGGCGAACAAGGAGAACCCGGACAGAAGGGTGACGCCGGCGCTCCCGGTCCCCAAGGTCCCTCCGGCGCACCTGGCCCGCAGGTGGGTACAGCCAGGGCACCCCGAATCGGGGGGCGAACCCCGCGGGGGTCCCTGTCCCCGGGGAGTTTGGGGCATGGCCTGGCAGGCGTGATGCAGCCCCCCCCCCCAGCATGTTTCTAACCCGTTGTCCTCCTCTTCCCAGGGTCCAACTGGAGTAACTGGTCCCAAAGGAGCCCGGGGTGCTCAGGGCCCCCCTGTGAGTATGGGGGGGGTGGGCTGCGGGAGGGGGCGGCTGGGGGGAGCGGTGCAGCAGCCGAGCCACCTTTCTCCTCTCCTTCCCTAGGGAGCCACTGGATTCCCCGGCGCCGCCGGCCGCGTGGGACCACCCGGCCCTAATGTGAGTCGGGGGCCAGCCGGGATCGCTCAGGGGCAGCCAGGATCCCTTGGGGGCCAGTGAGGATTGCTCGGGGGCAGCCGGGATTGCTCGGGGGCAACTAGGATTGCTCGGGGGCCAGTGAGGATCGCTCAGGGGCAGCCAGGATCCCTTGGGAGCAGACAGGATCACTCAGGGGAGCAGCCAGGATTGCTCACCCCCAGGGCTGGGTGCCTGGGAGATGCTGCTTGCTCCGTGTCGGGGGCCAAGTAGTGGACGGTCCCTGACCAAAACAGCCCCCGGTCGACACCGAGCAGCTCATCAGCCCCTAAAAAGGGTTTTTTCTGAGGGCCTTCAAGCACAGGAGCCGACCCAGAGCCCTGCACAGCACCAGGATGCGGGCGGTGAAGGTGGAAAAGCTGCCTCCATTTGCACTAACCCCATCTTCTCCCCCCCACAGGGCAACCCCGGCCCCCCTGGTCCCCCCGGCTCTGCTGGCAAAGATGGTCCCAAGGGTGCTCGTGGTGATGCCGGTCCCCCGGGCCGTGCCGGTGACCCCGGTCTCCAAGGCCCCGCCGGCCCCCCTGGCGAGAAAGGCGAACCCGGCGAGGACGGCCCTGCGGTAGGTGTTTTTGGGGGACACATCCCTCCGTTCAGTGCCGTGCCACCGCCCTGCCGGGTCTGATCACCCCCCCTCTGCCTCCCCACAGGGTCCCGATGGTCCCCCTGGTCCCCAAGGTTTGGCAGGACAGCGCGGCATTGTTGGTCTTCCCGGACAGCGTGGTGAGAGAGGCTTTCCCGGGCTGCCGGGGCCATCGGTGAGTCGTCACCGCCTGGGCTCAGAGCCTTCCACCCCGTACCCCATGGATCAAACTGGTCCCAGCAGCAGCATCATTCCTGCTGTGTGGGAGCAGCTGAGCTTGGCTTTCCCAACCTCAGCACCACGAATTTGGGTGCTTTGAAGCCTGCGCAGCAGCTCAGAGGCTGCTGAAGCCCCGGGGGGGCTGCAATGAGCCGGTCACGGGGCCACCAGCCCCCTCGGGTGCAGCTCGAGCACCCCAGGGACCCCAATCCCGGGTGCGGTTTGGGGTTTTGCAGAGCTACCAGGAGCCGTCGGGGCCGGGCAACAACCGACGCCGATTTGGGCAGAGGCGATGGCTGGGTGAAGGGCTGCGCGGGGATCTCCCGCTCACGCGCGTTGGGTTTTATTTTCCCTTCGTTTAGGGCGAACCTGGGAAACAAGGAGCACCCGGCTCTGCGGGCGACCGCGGCCCCCCCGGCCCCGTGGGTCCCCCCGGTCTGACAGGTCCCGCCGGCGAACCTGGGCGCGAGGTAGGCAGCACCCCGGCGGGCGAAGGGGGCGAAGCGGGACGGTGCCTCCGTCCATGCCGGGCTCGGGATCATCCCGGTGTAACCCCAAGCGCAGCGCCGGACATGGCTGATCCCACAGCCGGCGAGCCCTGCGCCATCACTCAGCTTCTGGCAATCGCCGGCGCCTTTTCGCCAGCGGTTTTTGCTTTGAAAGGGGAGTTCGCGCATGTCAAGACTTAATTTCTCCTCCTCTTCTCCCAGGGTAACCCTGGTGCTGATGGACCCCCCGGCAGAGACGGCGCAGCCGGCGTGAAGGTGAGCTCGCCCACGCGCTTCCTCCGGCGCTCGCTATCTATGTACCCTCTCGTCCGGCCAAAAATCCTGCGGGCCTGACCATCCCCTTGTCTCGGTGCAGGGCGATCGCGGCGAGACCGGTCCCGTAGGTGCCCCCGGCGCTCCCGGTGCCCCCGGCGCTCCCGGCCCCGTCGGTCCCACCGGCAAACAAGGAGACAGAGGCGAGACGGTGAGTGCCAGCACGCTGGCGAGGGAAACGGCTCATTGGGTTTGAGGTCTTGTTAGGGGAGATGGGAACCACCCCGAGCGCAGATAAATGAAGAAATAGCAGTGGCCCCCCAGGAGCAATTAGCTACTTGGAGTAATTGGGAGAGCCAGGCGGGTGCCGTTAGCGGCTGTCGCTAATTCAGCGGTGCCCTGGGTGCCGTTAGCGGCTCCGAGCGTCTTCCTGAGGATTCACGAGCACCGAGAGCCCAGTTCGGGCTCTGCCTACACACAAGCACTGCCCGGGGAGCTGTAAGCGCCGGGAGGCTTAACCAGGGAAAATCTGCCACGGTATTTATTTGCAAGGATCGTTACTCGGTGCAGATGCTCCTGCTGAGAGTATTTAAAGATGCTGTTCGGTGCTGGCAGCTGCCGATTCCTGGGGCTGCGAGCAGGGCAGCTCGCAGGCGGCGGGGCCGCTTCGGGCACCCCCGGCGGCACAGGGCACCCCCCGGCACCCCCTGCTCCTGGCTCCTTCCCACTCCCATCTTTTTCTCTCCCCAGGGCGCACAAGGTCCCATGGGTCCCTCCGGTCCTGCTGGCGCTCGAGGCATGCCGGTGAGTGATGCCGGGCCCGTCGGGGCATCCCGTGTGCGATGCAGGGGGTCCTGGGGCACACTGGGTGGGGGTCTGCCCCCCTGAGCCTGACGTGTCCCCTTCTCCCCTTCCAGGGTCCCCAAGGGCCTCGCGGTGACAAGGGTGAGACGGGAGAGGCTGGAGAGAGAGGTCTGAAGGGCCACCGTGGCTTCACCGGTCTGCAGGGTCTTCCCGGCCCACCCGTAAGTGTTGTTTTGGGGAACCCAGCACTCAGCCCCCCCATCTCTCTCCACGGAGCTGGATGCGGCTCCTTCGGGGTCTCTGCAGCCATGGAGGGAGCCCTGAGCCCGTGCAAGGGCTCCGCTAAGGCTGAGCATCCCTCGATGCTGGACGTGGAGCTGTAACCATCCTCCCTCGCTTCCTCCTCAGGGTCCTTCTGGAGACCAAGGTGCTGCTGGTCCCGCAGGTCCCTCCGGTCCCAGGGTGAGTCCTGCCCGTGGCGTCTGGGGAGATGAGAGGAAAAGGAGGCGCCTCCATCCTCGAGCTCCCCTCGCTTGCTAAGGGCAGGAGCCATCGGCTCCCCAGCACCTCCCCTGCCTCCTTGGAACGACCTGACCTCTCCGCTTCGGGGCTCTCTCCTAGGGTCCCCCCGGCCCTGTCGGCCCCTCTGGCAAAGACGGCTCCAACGGCATGCCCGGCCCCATCGGTCCTCCCGGCCCCCGCGGACGAAGCGGCGAACCAGGTCCTGCGGTGAGTAAAAACGCCAGCGGTGGCAGGGAAGGGGGAATCATGGCAGAGCAGCCCATCAGGATTGCATCTTCTTCCTCCCGTAGGGTCCTCCCGGAAACCCAGGTCCCCCCGGTCCTCCTGGCCCCCCCGGCACTGGCATCGACATGTCGGCTTTCGCTGGCCTGGGTCAGCCGGAGAAGGGTCCCGACCCCATCCGCTACATGCGGGCGGACGAGGCCGCCGGCAGCCTGCGGCAGCACGATGTCGAGGTGGACGCCACGCTCAAGTCCCTCAACAACCAGATCGAGAGCATCCGCAGCCCCGAGGGCTCCAAGAAGAACCCGGCCAGGACCTGCCGCGACATCAAGCTTTGCCATCCCGAGTGGAAGAGCGGTAAGAGCCTCCATCCCTGCCTCCTCCCCTCCTGTCCCTCTCCCCCAGCCCCACGAGGACAGCGAGGTCCACGACGCTCTTTGTTCTGACCTCCAAAACCTCACGTTCACGCACCGTTTGTCCTCCCCGCTGCAGGAGACTATTGGATCGACCCGAACCAGGGCTGCACCTTGGACGCCATCAAAGTTTTCTGCAACATGGAGACGGGCGAGACCTGCGTCTACCCCAACCCCAGCAGCATCCCCAAGAAGAACTGGTGGACCAGCAAGACCAAAGACAAGAAGCACGTCTGGTTTGCAGAGACCATCAACGGCGGTTTCCACGTAAGTGTCCCCCTGGGCTGGTGCTGCACACCGGGAGCGGGAAGGGAGGCTGAGGAGGGGAAGGCGTTGGGTGTCTGATTGGAGGGTTGGGATGTCCTTCTTGGGGTTATGTTGATGGATGTTATACGAGGCTGTTGGAGTTGGGTTAGTTGGGCTTTGATGTAGGGACATAAAGTATGGAAGTCCCCTGAAAAGGTGGCTGAAAATAGGGTTGTTGCGACACCTGCAGGCTTTAACGTCTCACCTCTTCCCTCCAGTTTAGCTACGGCGATGAAGACCTGGCTCCCAACACCGCCAACATCCAGATGACCTTCCTCCGCCTTCTGTCCACCGAAGGCTCCCAGAACGTCACTTACCACTGCAAGAACAGCATCGCCTACATGGACGAGGAGACGGGCAACCTGAAGAAAGCCATCCTCATCCAGGGATCCAACGACGTGGAGATCAGAGCCGAGGGCAACAGCAGGTTCACGTACAGCGTCTTGGAGGACGGTTGCACGGTAAGGCCATGGGGGCCTGCGAGAGAAAGACATAGGCGATGAGTTGGGGTGCAACCCGTGAGGTTGCTGTTGGTTTGGAGGGCTCAAAGCATCTAACAGCATCCCCGCTCCTTGTTTTCTCCCCAGAAACACACTGGCAAATGGGGCAAGACAGTCATCGAGTACCGGTCGCAGAAGACCTCGCGCCTGCCCATTGTAGATATTGCACCTATGGACATTGGTGGAGCCGATCAGGAGTTTGGCGTGGATATTGGCCCAGTCTGCTTCTTGTAAAAAGAATTGTTTTATTTGTGTGTTTGTTTGTTGTTGTTGTTTGTTGGTTTTGTTTTGTTTTTTTAAAAAAAAATCCAGCCCAATACCATAAAAGAAAACTAAAAACCCAACACCCCCCCCCCCCCAAGGACCTGAGTACTCTCCAATCGCTCGTACGACTTCTGCACTGAGTGGCTGCAACGACCCCGCGATTCACGCCCTTCCGTCGGGGACCACCGCCTCTTTCCAACGCCGTCGGGGCAGGCTGCGAAATAAAAAAAACCCCACGGATTTATTTATTTATTCTCTTCCTGTAAGACCTATTTTTTAGGTCAGGTGGAGGTGGGAATCTAAGCGGCGGGTATGATGGTCCTTCCCTGCAAAAAGGGTCTCGCCAATCCAGGTATCACAAATCCCCTCCCGGCCCTTCCCCCTGTGTATCACCAGCAGGAGTGCTAATGTATAATACGACAAAACAAAAAAAAATGGTGCTATTCTTGTAAAACAAGTCTGTATTTTTTAACATCAGTTGATATAAAAAAAAAAAAAAACTTTTGGTGGAAAGTACAATCGATCTGGGCTTTGGTTTTGTCGCTCGGCGGAGGGGTTTGCTGCGGTCTAACTCCTTTCTCCCCATTGCTCAGCCGTGATAAAGGAAGGTTTTGGGTCAAATCTCTAATTTTCTGGGTTGAAGCTAGCTTGCACTACGGGAAAAACAAAAAAACAAAATGAATTAATCCCCCAAAAAGCGAAAAAAAGGGAGGGGGAAACCATTTTAGGTGAAAAATCTTGAACCAGGAGGAGCCAGAACAGCAGGCGCAAGGTTTCTGGTCGGGGATCTCTCGTCCCAGTGCAGCCCTAAACAGAATCGGGGCGAATCGAGGCAAGCGCTCGGGCCACCAGTTAAAGGAAACCAGTAAAACCAGTGGGGAGGGGGATGCCGAGACCAGTCCTCATGCACATCAGCATGGCCAGGAGGTGCCCTCTGACCCTCCTCCCCACAGAATTCATCCCATTTTGTGCCTGTAAAAATATAATTTCAGGATAAATTTTGCAATACCGAAGGCGGTAGAGTTCGCAGCCATCGCGTGCGCACGCCGACGTCTTGTAAAGCAGCTGCGCCTCTATGGCTTCATAAAAAGTTATGTGTGTAAATTCTTCTCCTAAAGAGGCTTGCGAATTAGAGGAAAAGCCTCAGTAGTTGAATTTTTTTTACTACCTTAAAGAAAAGTAGCCCACTGACCCACAAGAGTTACAAACACGCTTGAGCTTTAGGTGCGGGACGTAACAGGGAGCTGTTGACAGATTTTGCATCCCTTGATAGCACGGGCACTGCAGTTTTTCATTAAGAGAAATTATGACTTTGAAGGATTAAAAAAAACCCTTTTAAAAATGCTACTTTGGGGCCCTCATCTCAATTTTAAATGCTCACAGCTGGCAACGCAGCAGCAACCTCTCCTGCGAAAGCACCTGAGGCAGCCTCCGCAGGGCTGGGATCTTTAAAAAACATTGGCAGAAGAAATTCATTAAAAAGGATTGGAGGATTAGGAAGGATTTTCAAAATAAAACACCCTTTACAGGCCAAGCGCTTTGCCACACGACCCGGAGGGCACCCCTAATTATCAGTGCTCTGGCTGAGTGCTGACGGCCGTCACACAAGGAATTTGGGGCAAAGCCGCTCTCCTGTTCGGCCGAGCAGCAGATTTGGGGTTCCTGCCACAGGCACCCAGTGAGCCCCCCCAAAATCACCCAGTTAAAAGCAACCCCAGCGCAGAGCTGGCCGTGAGCATGGGTTATCTCTGGGGCTGCGGCCAAAGGCAACGACGCAGGTGGGAAGAAGCAATGTTGGGGAGCAAGAGGCTGCGTCACCCCGCGAGGGGAAACCAAATCAGCCAGGACTGAGCACCGCCACGCTGCCGAGAGGGAGGAAGCTCAGGAAAGGAGACCGATAAAGAGCAAAAGTTGTGATTTCCTCATCTTTCTTAAAAAAAGTTCAACTCATCATAAATCGGTGGGGTTACAGAAGTCATGGGAGAAGCTCGTGACCGAGGGCACCAGCGTGACAGCCACTGAAGCCAGGTCGGTGACCGCGGTCACTGGTCCCAGTTGCCCTGGGTGGGAATGGGTTGAGTTTCCCTGGTTGAGTTTCTTGGCCCCCGTTCCCCAAAAATCACCAGCAAGGGAATGGGTCCTTCTGGGCAAAAGATGAGGCGAAACCAGTGACAAGGAGAGCGCAAACTCTAAGACAAAGTTTGATTTCTACAGGAGAAAGCCCGAGCTTTTCTTCAAACAAAGGACGCTGCACAGTAACGTACAACTCGGCTTTAATAAGTAGAACTCAGTCCTAGAAACCCTGCTTCACTTAAAAAAGAAAATGGTTGGTTTTATTTCACACTGGCACAAAACAAAGCATCCTTCACTGAAAACCCCCGCGCTCTGTTTCCCTCGCAGCCTTTACCTGTGCGTCGTTTCCACACACACACACACTCTCGCCCAGGCTCAGGGAAAGGCGGAGGTGCAGGCAGAGAGGGAACGAGGGCAGCTGTGGCGACCCAGTTCCGGCAAAACTACAAAGGGCAGAACAGAATGAAATCCTCCAAGCTGCAAACAGCACAAATCCGCAGCGAGGACTGCGGCGGGCTGAGCTTTCACGTTTATTTAAGAACGCAGTTGAGACCGTGCGTCCGGAGCTGCCGGCTCCTGGGAGGTAAGCCTTTGAAACACCAAATTCCCACACAATCAGTTTAAATCCGCGCTCGTTTGCGGCAGGCACAAGTACAAAGCAACGCTGAGCTCCAAGTTCCCTGCTTTCAAACCCCAGAGACCCCGCAGCTGCCGAACGTGGGGAGAGGAAGGTTCAGAGCCGTGCGCGGAGGAGGAGGAAGGTCCAGTTCACACGGACCCTTCGCGCGTCCCCAGCAGCACCGCACTTACTGAGGCCGTCTTCATTCGGACTGCGGTGTTTTGGTATCGGTTTGCTGTAGGTGGCCTCAGCTGCCAGCAAATAAAATCTGCACAACAGAGAAAGCGCGTTTCGAAGGTTTCAATCCCTTTGCCTCCTACTAGTGCACGTTACAGAGGTGGAAGCCTCATCTGTGCGTTCCTCGCGAAGAACTATCCCTTTTTAGCAAGCCCTGCTTTGAAACAAGCCAGTGATGCGCTGTCACTGAACCAAAGTGGAATAAATTAATTGCACAGAACTAATCAGTTTACCCTGAAAGGACCCGACACAGTGCTAAGCTTCACAACAGCTGCAAAAGTCAACTCTAAATCTTTGGGATCTTCAGACCCCAAAGCAGGAAGCTCAAGAGTCCGGTTTCCCTACCGAAAGCTAGTTCTTTGGAAGCGAAGAGGAAGGCAGCCCAGCAGGACCCTGACTGTGGGAAGGGCCCCGTGTGCTTGCACATCAGCAATGCCCCAAGCGGGTTTCGCAGACGGGCCAGCAGCGCAGCCCAGCTGCACGTGGAAAAGCACGAAAGGGACCCAGAGCTGTCAAACATCTCCCACCAAAGCCACTCGCGATCCCTTTGCTTCCATTTGAAAATTCCTGGGCCCTTCCAGAAATCCATCTGCACAACCATCCGCCCACAGAAGGCATCGGCGGCGGCCTCAGGGCTTGGCTTTGGCTGCGCCTCGCGTGGAGCGGGGCGGCAGAGGCAGCGGGTCCGGGGCAGCCGTGGAGTTGGTGCTGCAGTCCACGTAGTGGTACGTTTCCAAAGCGCTCTGCGTCACGTGGCCGATGTACAAGAGCTTCACCGATGTCCTGGGAGGGGGGAGAGCAGTTTAGCGGGGACAGGACCTGCGACAGCAATCCCTCTATCAACATAAAAAACCCCAGCAGGTTTCACACTCATCACAGAACTCCTCTTCCCCCTCGAAAGCTGCAGACGCTCTCAGATTTTGGCTCAGGATCGCCCGCTGCAGCGGGCAGGGATACGCAGAGCTGGCGAGCGCAGCCTCCGGAGCACACCGCCCCCCACGTGAAAGCTCGGCGTGGAGCAATCTGGTGTCTTCTCCTATCTTACATTTCACCCAACTCTGTCAACTGGCTCGGATAAAAAGCTGACACAGTGAACCAGGCCGGGGTGCTTGCCAAGCGGGATTTTCTTCATGTACCCTAGATCTGCTGTGGCAGCAATTCCCTTTTGAGTCAGGAGCCAAGCAGAGAACCACCTACCTCATGAAGATCACTATGTTATGTACCTTCACCTTGGGAAACGTGCAAAAGAAACTGGAAGAGACCAACACAAAGAAATAGGTCAGCAGGGGCTAAGCAGGGCTGCAGAGACGCGTTTCTCGGTAGCTTCTGACGGTATTTTCCCTCTGGTGCGAACTCAACTCGAGACGCGGTCCAAAAACCACGTCACAACATCCCAACAAAGTGGCCTTTCAAGTCATTTCTAGCAAACAGTTACTTTCCAGGAAGTTAGCAGAAAGCAAGTCATTTCCAGAGCAGATTTTAATTACAGCAGCCGAGACCCACCCTTTTCCCCAGCTATACAGAGTAGTAAATCCTTACTACACATAGGAGAAGGGTCCACCCAGCTCCGCCTTGACAGTGAAATTCACCTGTAAAAGATAAAAGAAAAATACATGCACATGCAGCTTGAGTGCTCGTTTAAATCCACCCCCTTCAGAGTCTTTCCTATTTGCTGTTGCCTTTCAGCTGGTGCACAGGCTACTCTAGCCACGAGACTATTTTGCCAAGCAAAGCTTTAAGGTATAGGTATCATCAAGTTAACTCGCAGTAGTGCATGGGTTTCACACTTGATTTGGTGACGCTTATGTTGTAAGGGCAATGAAAGACAAATACCAGTTTGTCGCTCAGCGGCTGGATGCTGGAGACGTTGGTGATCTGCTGGCTTCCCACCACGGTGTTCATGTATTGCACCTGACTCGTCAGGCTGGTCACTGTCACCGAGTAGAAGTTGGAGTTCCTGATCCGTAGGGTGGCCTGGATGGAAAAAGGGGGGAGACGGGAGGAGCCGTGACCTTCCTGGCAGCTCAGCAGAGAATTTATTCTCTCAGGAACACAGGCGCATGAAAACTTTACCGTGATAGCAAGAATGACAACGGAGTTCTTCTTGTCAAACCAAACCTGAACGACTTTAATACCATCATCATCCACCAGGACAGAGTGGGGGAAGAGGAAGAAGACCACCAGCCCCGATATCAGCAGGCAGAGCAGCACGGACAGCAGGACGTACAGCTTCCTGGAAGAGGCAGGGAAGGGGTCACCTCCTCTGCCCTAACACAGCGTCTGCAGCTGCAAGAGACCTTGTATCTGAAACCCAACCTAGGCAGCAAACAACACGTATCTGTTCTTCCCTGGAAGAGATACAGAAGTGCTGCTCTAACGCTTTCAATACCTGAAATTGCTCAAAACTGTCACCCTTTAAACAGTTTATTTTTTGGTAATGAGTAACCAAAGAATCATTTTTGCCCCCATCGTGTTTTCACAATCTAGTATTTTTGCTGTTGGTCAGGCAGTTTCTTTCTAAAAGCTTCAGTAAAGGGCGCGGGGATGAAGCCTGTGAGTAGGATCATTGTTCCACATTCACCCCACAGTGGGATTTCACAGGAAGTATTTAAAGTTAGGCTTTAAATTGTATTTGTTGGCACACGCAGATGAAAACAAACCACTAGATGAAGGGGAGGCTGCAGACCGGGTGAAGTGCTTAGCCGCGGCGGTAAATGACAAAAGAGCCCTGTTTGCTCTTTGCAAAGATGCAATTATGCTCTTACTACACACTCACGTTCTCTGGGGACGAAGCCGTTGGTCGCTGTAGGGTATCAGAGCCACCAACTCATTTACCTGCTCTGGAAAGCAAAAGGAACAGGTTAACCGATTCCATACGCCTGCAAGGGCGCTCACGTAAATAAGCAACGTTTTCTTTTTGTATTTAAGGCTGAGAAGAGCAGTCACCTGTGGGAATGCAGCCGGTGCCTTGGCAAGTGGGGCAGGTGATGCTGTCCTGACCTGTGAACTCGACGTACGGAAACTTGGCAATGTCTTCCACACGGTCTCGGCTATCAAGTAAGTCATCATCATCCTCCTCCTCCTCAGCCTTCCTCCTCTGCCTTGAGGCAGCGTTATTAACGGAGAGGGAAAGCACAGAACCCATTGCAGCTGCTGTAGAAAAGCCGCATAACCTAGGACAGAGACAGCAGAGTTCTGGTCATTCAATGGGTTTTGAACCGGCTCTGGCCAACAGGGAAACCCTACCCTGAACTACAGGCGTGAAGGGAACAACCTTCCCCCCCAAGACCCATCCCCAACACCCCTCAGAGAAACACCCACACACAGAGACACCCTCCCGGGGGGTCCAACGCCTGCCACAGGGAGCCTCCCCCGGGGAGGGCTTCCGCAGCACCCTACAAAAGGAGAAACCCTACTTAGGGTCACCTCGGCAGAGGCTCATTCCCAGACAGCCCCCCCCCAAACAGAGACAGGCCCCCCCCCCCCCCAACCCAAAAACCTCCACAAAGACAGACCTCCACCCCTCAGGACCCCCCCAAAGGGGAGACATGCCCCCACCCCACAAAGAGACACAGCACCACCCACCCCCGCGAAACAGCCCCCCACACAAACACCCACAGCCCCTCAGAACCCCCCCAAAAAGGAATGCCCCCCCCAAACGACCCCACAGGGACCTGCCCCCCAACACCCCCGTGACGGGCACCCCCTCAGGGGCAACCCCAGCCCAGGGACCCCCCAAAAAGCCCCCTCCCTCCCCAAAACCCGCGGCCCAGGGCGGCCCCTCACACCCGCAGCCGCCGCCTCGCCTCCTCCCGCGCAGCCGCCGTCTCTATGACAACGCCGCGAGGCGGCGGTGGGCGGAGCCCAGCCCTCGCCTCGCCCCTCCGGCGCAGGCGCGTAGGGGCGGGAGGAGGAGGGCGGGTTTCCAAAGATCACGCCCCCTCACTGACGCCCCGCCCAATCCACGCCCGGGCGGGGCGTGTCGTCACCGCCGGGGGGGAATGGGCGGGGCTTTGTGGGCAACGCCCGGGCGTGGCTCCCCCTCAGTGCGCATGCGCAGGGGCGTCCCCATTGCCTCCGCCCTTTTGGGGCGGCTGAAGGGCGTGACCAGAAGTGCGCATGCGCCGCAGCTACGCGGGGGGGCGTGGGCGGGGCGCGGGGAAATAGGATGGGCGTGTTCTCGCGCGCATGCGCACTGCGGGGTGCCCCGCCCTTCCCGCGCATGCGCACGCGAGGGGACGCGGGACGGGGCAGAACGCGCGTGCGCGGGGGGGGACGGAGCCCTCCCACACCAGTACGGGGGCACTGGTACCAGTATGGAGCCCGTACGCACCAGTACGGGGGCACCGATACCAGTATGGAGCCCTCCCACACCAGTACGGGGGCACCGGTCCCAGTATGGAACCCGTACGCACCAGTACGAGGGCACCGGTCCCAGTATGGAACCCGTACGCACCAGTATGAGGGCACTGCTCCCAGTATGGAACCCGTACGCACCAGTACGAGGGCACTGGTCCCAGTATGGAACCCGTACGCACCAGTATGAGGGCACTGCTCCCAGTATGGAACCCGTACACACCAGTATGAGGGCACTGGTCCCAGTACGGAGCCCATACGCACCAGTACGGGGGCACTGCTCCCAGTATGGGCTCTTCCACACCAGTATGAGGGCACTGGTCCCAGTACGGAGCCCATATGCACCAGTACGGGGGCACCGGTCCCAGTATGGAAGGCATACACACCAGTATGAGGGCCCCTGTCCCAGTATAGGCCCTTCCACACTGGTATGAGGGCCCCCATCACAGTATGGATCCCTCCTACACCACTATGAGGGCACCCATCCCAGTATGGAGCCCTTCTACACTATTATGACCGCCCCCGTCCCAGTACGGAATTCATACACACCACTATGAGGGTCCCTGTCCCAGTATGGAACCCATACACACCAGTATAAGGGCACCTGTCCCAGTATGGATCCCTCCTACACCACTATGAGGGCATCCATCCCAGTATGACCGCACCCCCTACCAGTATGAGGGCACCTGTTCCAGTATGGAACCCATACACACCAGTATGAGGGCATCCATCCCAGTATGGAGCTTTCCCACACCAGTATGAGGGCATCCATCCCAGTATGGAGCCTTCCCACACCAGTATGAGGGCTCGTGCATGCTCGTGCATGCTCGTGCAAGCTCGTGCAATGCCGTCTGTGCTAGTGCAAGGCCGTGTGTGCTCGTGCAAGCTCGTGCAAGGCTGTGCATGCTCATGCGAAGCCACGCGTGCTTGTGTGTGCTTGTGCAAGGCTGTGTGTGCTCGTGCAAGCTCGCGCAAGGCTGTGCATGCTCGTGCGAAGCCACGCATGCTTGTGTGAGGCCGTGCGCACTTGTGCAAGCTCGAGTGTGCTTGCGCGAGGCGGCACGGCAACGTGAGCCGGTACGAGGCTGTGCAAGACGGTGCGCACTCGTGCAAAACGTGCGAGGTGGTGCGAGCCCGGCACGCTCCGTCCTTTGCCGCAGCCTCGCCAGACGTCAGCTGGGGGGGTCACTCCGGGGGTCCTCAGCACCCTGACCCCGGGCTCCGCACCCCGGGGACCCCATGGTGGGGAAAAAACTACGGAAAAAGCCCAGTTCCCCCCAAATTCCCGCCCGAAATCGCCCCGCGGGGGCTTGGCCCCTGTGACGGCAGCGCCGGCCGCTCGGTCTTCGCTCCGTCTCCTTTATTATCCCCTCCCCAACTCTCCTGACGTTTTGATTTCTTATTTTTTTCCAGTTTTACGGCTCAAAGGCGCCGGTGCAGCAGCCGGTTCAGCCCGGCATCGCCCCCAGCACCCCGCGCCCCGGCCCTGCTGCGATGCAGCATCTCGGCTGTTTCTAAACCTCTAAATTTTGGGGGAAATAAAGTCCAACCAGCTCCTTCCTCCGAACCCCCCAGCCCCGATGGCTCCGGGACAGGAGCAAGCGAAAAACCCCCATTTCGGTCAACCTTTATTTATTGAACTCCCTCCTGTGCAAACGCTGGCGGATTTTTTTTTTTTCTGCCACAATAAACGTGAGAGCTTCTTGGAAAACTGAATTCCTTCCCCTCATAATCACCCAAACCATTAAAATCAAGTTTACGGCAAAATTAAAATATTTCCCCCGGCCTCGCGTGCTCCAGAGGCAGACGCCGCCTGAACGCCGCGGCCGTCGGAGCTGCTCTCCCGTGCGTCGCCGATGGAAACTTTATGGATCATTTATTCTCTCCTTCCCAGGAGCAAAATGCGAGGGAGAGGGAGGCTTTGCGGCTCGCCTTCCCCCCGCGCTAATCGCCACCTCCTCATCGTGGGCCCTGCTCTCCCGTTGCCCCCGCGATGGTTGTTGCGCGGCGGAGGAAGGTGCTGGGTGCAGGATTGCCCCATGCGGGCGGACGTCTGCAGGGATGGGTGCTGCAAACAACGCCTTGAGAGGGGCTGGGGAGGGGGAAACCCGCACCGAGCCCCCCGGGGCCGGGCTGCGGGGTGAGCTCAACCCTGTATTAGACAACAGAGAATCCCCAGAGGGGGGGGAAGAAGCTGCCCCCGAAGAAGCCAGTGCAAAACCCCGCAGCAGCCTCCCCTCAGCCCCTCTCGCCATGGTGCGCCCTGGGTTTAATCCCTTTTCTTCCCATTTTTAACCCATTCCCCCCCAAAGCCGGTGGGGACGGGCGAAGGGGCCCCGGCCGCGCCCCACCCCGCGCATCGCCAGGCCGGCGGGATTTTGCAACCGCTTCTCGAGAAACCTTCGGTCACCGGGGCATGGAGCAAGTGCGTGAGTCACCCCCAGGAGAGCCGGCTCCGTCCCCGCGCCCGGGGGAGCTGCCGCCGCTCGGAGCCCCTTCGGCGAAGCCAGCGGCTGCGGCGCAGTTTCCAGTCCAGTTGCGTCTGTGCTTTTTTTTCCCTTTGTCCGTGTGTCTGTCAGGGTTATCTGTCACATCACGTTGGCCGTGCCCATGGCCGAGGAGGGCTTTGATTCCTCCCTCTCAACATCCCGGCTGTTGAACCATCATCATCCTCCCCCAGCCCCACCGATCCCCCGCCGAGCCGAGGGCCCCCTTCTCCCAGGCTGGAGGAGCGTGAAGACGCCGGCTCGCAGTCGCAGCTCTCGTCCCACCCCACGCATCCTGCAAAAATTAAATCCTCCCGCGTCTCCGCGCATCCCCCGGCTCCCGCGCGGGAGGGATTTTGCATCCTGCGTGTGCGGCTTCTCGCCGGCACCATGCAAGTCCCGGGGATGCGACGATGAACGGAGCAGGAAAGCAAGAGCTGTGCCAGCGTCCGGCTCCAGATTCCCTCGTACCAGGCGGATCGAGGGGGGAAAGCAGCAGGAGAGCTGCCGGAAAACAGCTATAACCAGCACGGGTCATGACAGAGGGAGCAAATTCGATCTTCCATCGGCTGCAAGCCTTCCCCATAGCTTGGGGCATAAACCTGGCTGCGGGAAAAGGTGGGTTTGGCAGGAAAACAGTGTTTTATGGGGTTGAGGAGCACGTCGCACCGGTCCAGGCAAGGCGAGGTCAGGGGGACAACCGCTGCGTGAAGGCTTGGGCGTATTTTCATGTTTAAACGGCTGCGATGGTGGAAATCAGCGGCGGTGGAATGGGTACGTGCAGCCTTGCCCATGCAAAATCACCCCAGCCCACTCGCCACCCTCCCCAAAAAAGTTCTGCGCCACTAAATTGTCTCTAATCAACTCCCATTTCTTCCCAGACGTTGTTTTCTCTCGTTGTCCTCATTAAATCAATTTGAAAACAGTTAGCGAAACGCTTTCCCCACGCAAATTAGAGCTGTTGAACTCGGTGATTGCAGCTGAGGGGCGGTGATTGCCGTCTGCCTCGCTCGTCTGCGTTGGGGGCTCATTTTCTCCGGGGATTTTGGGTTTAGGGGACACTTAATAAACCCTGGGAGCATCACGCAGGGGCTTTCTCGAAGCATTTCTTGCTGGTTTATTCAAGGTTGCCGATGGCCGCACCCCAGATGGGTTTTTGAGGGTGGCAAGGGAAAAAAGTGCCAAACATCACGAGTTTTTCAGGCTGGGGGTGTAACGTGCCCGAGCGATGGAGCAGCGTTGGGTTGGGGCTGCGACACCGGCTGAACCGGCTCAGCCCAAACCCCCGCGCTCCGAGTTTGACTCACGGCACCGGGAATGGGATTTTGGGTGGTCAAGGTCAAGGTCAAGGCTTGTGACCTGCCGGGTTGCGTTGTCCCAAATACCACCAGGTCCCGCAGCCGAACCCGGGTGTCCTTGGCCACCTGCGCACAGGCTCGGTTCATGCTCGGGACGTGAAGCCCTGGGCTCTACACACCGAGGGCGGCTGCGGGGCCGAGCGGAGCAGCCTGGAGGCTGCAAACAGCCACGGCTCTGCCGGGAACCTGCCCACCCTCGGTTGTACACATCTCCAGCTCTTGGAGCTGCGCCGAGGCCCTCGCAGATGCCGCTGTCTCTAGTCCGGAGGCAGAGAATGAATCAGCTCTCCCGCTGCCCTTAATCTCATCTAAGCATCAGAAAAATATGAGAAGTCTCTCAAGGCGGTAATCAGATCGAGGTTTAGCAGTGTGCGGTGGCAGAGCTCCTGGGCGTCCTCCCGAAAACGGGAGAGGAGGGAGCTGAGCCCAGCAAATGCTGCAGCTGCGTAAGGCAGACGGAGTTTGTTTGCCAGGTGATGAATGCGGCGAGCGCTCCAAGGGCATGGTGGCTTGTTACTTAGAAATCTGGAAGGGAAGGAGCCTCTGAACCACCGCCAGCTCCGGGGATGGAGCTCTGCAACCCCTGGACTTCCAGGAGACACCAGAGCAAAGGCGAAACGCGGTGGGGACACTCAAACCTGCTCAGGACCCGATGCTGCAGGGAGACAGTTTGCCCGGCAGTGCTGGGGGGGGCACTATTGTACTGGTGGTGCTTGCCCTGTCCCAGTAAGGGACTGGCCACAGGCCAGGAGGAAATGGGTAAGCGGCCTGAGCCCACTGGGCTTTTTGTAGGGGTTGTACCCCCAAAAAAGTGCCAGGCAGCGGCACCCCAGGAGCCCCCAGCGGCCTCCCTGAAGCCCCTGGCAGAGCGCAGGGCTCCCCGCAAGCCAGGGGAGCGGGGCAGCACGGGCAGGGGCCGGGCCGAAGGCGGGGACCGGGCCGGGCAGGGGCGTTGCGGCGGTTGGGGTGCCCAAGGCGGGGAGCCGCGGGGGAGCCCCCCCGGCGCCGCAGGCAGCCACGTGCGATCTCCCGCCAGCCCTCGCCACGCCCCAAGTGGGCGGGGATTCGCTCAGCACGAACCTTATATGGCGCTGGTAGGCGGTGCCGGGGAGGACTCGCCCCCTAGAGGGCGGTGTTTGGGCGGTGCCGTGCTGGCATTGGCTGGGCGGAGAGGGGCGTTTCCCGAAGGGGGCGTGGCCCCGGCGAGGGGCGGGGCGCGGAGCCGGCCGGTTCCCGTCAAAAGGCGGCACCGGGGCAGCGCGGGGGGGGCGGCGGTGCCGGGAGCGCAGGTACTGGGGCTGGGGGGTACCGGGGGCCCGTGGGGACGCTGCTTTTGAGGGAAACCCCCCCTCAGTGCCCCCCGTGGACCGGCTCCCGGGGGCGGCAGCGGCTCTGGTGGTCGCCGGGGCACGGGTGGTGCCGACCGGGGGTGGGCGGGGGGCGGCTGTGGCCGTGGGGAAGCCCTCGGTGCCCCCGCGGACCGGGGGGCATGGGTGTGGGGGGGACACCGGTGCCCCCCGTGGCTGTAGGGACGCTGCTGTGGGTCATCCCCAGGTGTCCTCTGCCTCCTCCCTGCTGGTTGGGGGGTCCTGGGGGGCTGTGGGGGGTGCACTGAGTGCCCCGAGGTTCGGGGGTCCTGTGGGGGTGTTGGGGGTCCCCCGGTGCTCTGTGTGCTCCCTGGTTTGGGGTCCCACGTGGGCGTGGGGTTCCCCATCCTGGTTTGGGGATTGTGTGTGTGTTGGGGGTCCCATGTGAGATGCCCTGACACCCAGTGTCTCCCCTCAGCTGGGGGCTGTTAAGGGCTTCCCCTGCCAGAACTGGGGTCCCCTTAGAGCTGGGGGGGTCCCTGTCCCTCTCAGCCTCCCTGTGAGTTGTGGGGGTGGCCCCTGGTTTTGGGGGTGTCAGGACCCCCCCCAGTGCTGCCCGGTCTCTGGTCTGACCACCCCTTGCTGGGCCCAGGGGTGAGGGTTCAGCCTGGAGCTGTGGCGTGGATGTGGCTGTGGGGGGGTGCTTTCCTTCCCCCCAAAATCCTGGCTGCCTTAACCCTTTCTGGGCTGGCTGGTGGCTGCCCTTGGGGTCAGCATGAGGATGGGGAGAAGCTGGACCCAGTTGTGAACCCCCCCTTTCCCCTCTGCAGCCCTGAGTCCCGTCCTGAGCTTCGCCCCCCATCCCCCATCATGGGAAGTCACCCCTGTCCCCTCTCCCCATGTCCCATCCCTGTGTGTCCCTCTCTGGGGCTCCCCAGACCCTTTCTGGGGGGCTCTGAAGCTGCTGGATTACCTGGGTGCTGTTGGGGTGCTTAACTGGTGTTTTAGGGCTTCCAGCCTGTTTCTTATCAACAGGCTGGTTTCTGATTCAGATAAGTGCCTGATTAATGATCAGCTTTAAAATGTATCTTAATCTCCCAATTAAGTACTTTTCTGAAGCAGAGGGGAGAGATTTCAAACATCAGGCTGATACCCCAGCATGGCAGTAATTGCACTTGTCTGTAATTCCCCAGTGACTTTCTTCCCGCCTCCGAGCAATCCCGTTGCCTCTGTCGGATGTGACTGCCAGGATCTTTCAGCTGTGAGCTCCCAGAGCAAAGGAAACGAAGGTACCGGGGATCTTCCTCCAGCTCTTACACGAGGAAGGGGGGGTTTCTTTTTCCCTAGACCAAGCAGGGCACCCATGGGCCAGGACCGAGCACCCAGAGGGACCCGGGGGGTTGTGGGTGGCTGGTGTAGGGCAGGTAGAGGTGCCTGTTCTCTGGGGTGAGCTGCTCCTTCCTCTTTTTTTCTCTTTATTTGAGCCTGGGGCTGGACTCTTCAGCATTAAAAGTTTCTTCAGAAACTGGTTTTCATGAGAAGCCAGCCCTGGCTTTGCAGCGCTTTGCGGCGTGCTCTCCTCCCACATGAGCTGGGCAGTGACTCATCTTCCTCAGAGGACTCGGTTAAAGGAGCACCAGTGATCTTGGGGCAACGTGCGTCTCCTCCTGAAGGCAGACAGACATCTGCTCGGTGTCCCGCTCCGGTCTGCGGACCCTGTCGGTGCTTCCTCCGCCTCTGCCGGGGAGCGAGAGCGAGCCGGGCTGCCTTGGGTTAGTGCTCCGCGTGCCTCTGCGCGGGTAGGGAGGAATATTTAACCTGTCTGCTTTGGGGGAGGAAGTTAAGGCTATAATTACTCATTTGAATAAACCTCTTCTTCCTTCTCCAAAGCAGCCGGTTAAAACTGAGTCAAATCAGATCGGGTTGGTAGCTGTCGGCCGCGCCGTGGCTTTCGGATGGGCCCTGTGAAAGCATGCTTAACGGGGAGCTAGGGCAAAAAAAGCGCTAGGCTGAGGTTGGGTAGCTCCGGGAGCCACGTGTTGCCATTGCACGGCTTGGAGAGCCGTCCCTCTGGCATCACGTACCCCGAGGAGTGAGGAAGAGGAGCGAGGAAGGCCTGTCAGGTGCAGCAGGCATTGGCAGATGTCTGCCCGAGATCACGCTTGTCTGTAAACAGATCAGGTGTAAGATCTCGCAACGGGCTTTTGAATAACAAAGACACAAAGCACAAAAATAGGTTTTTCATCAGGCAGGAATTTGCCTCGGGTCAGTTAGTTTTTCACTAGATGTTTGTTTCCTGAATCCCAATGTACTTAAGACAAAATAACTGGATAATCTAGTTTCTTTTTCCATTTAATAGCTAACTGGGGAAGCGGCTGTCTCTCTGTGGCTAGAGGTGCACTCAGGAATAATTTTTAACCTGCTGTCACTGAGCCAAAGCGAAGTCAGTTTGGCCCAAACTTCCTGTGGCTTGCGAAGGGGAAATGCTGAAATGTCAAGTCACTGGGAGAGGAATAATGGGAGTTAAAGGCGGTTGCGAGCGGGTCCGTCGCTCCCGTGCAATGTCCGAGTGTGAAGGCGAGGGGGGGATGCTGTCAGCCGAGCTGCAGCACATCTTCCTCTGCTTGTGCAAGGGAGTGTGAGTCCGCGGCAGCGCATCAGCTGCGGGAGGAAGGGGACGCGCCTCCGGGGTGCAGGGTAAGGTCTGCTTGCTCTGGTGTGAACCTCCTCGGTCCGGTTATCGCCACAAAGGAGGGCGATCAGCTGATGCTGCGGCTGGAGAAAAGACGTGCGTGGCCGCAGCAGGCGCAGGGGCTGTTCTGTGGGTGAGCATTGGACACTGCTACAAGGGACTTTCCTAAAACCACGTCACGTGGGAGGAATTAAATCCCGCTTCTGGGGAAGGAGGTGTCAAGTATGGGGTGTCCTGTTTCGGAAGCGTCTTGTGGGCAGTGGGTTTTACATGGTGCCCCTCTGTATTTGAATATGACACAAGTGAATAAATGCAGGTGGCATCTAAATAACAATATCACGTTGGTGGGGACACGTCTAGGGCAGGTCTCGTCCCGTCCTGCAGGACCGAGCTCTCCCAGAGCTGGATGCGGCAGCCCCGGGTGGAGAGCTGTCCGCATCACGGTTCCTCCTCGCAGCCGGAGCTGCTGGGAGCCTGCGATCCAGACGGCGTCTGCCCCAGCTCCTGCAAAAGCGGCTCTGCTTGCTGCTGACTCTTTCCTAACCGTAGCTACGAGGGGGTGGTTCCTCCTTTGGGTAACCTCCTGGTTATGTCTCTTGGGTAAGGAGGCAGTGGAGCGATTGAGTGCCCTGCTCTGGGCCTTGCATAACTCGTGTGAAACGGCTGACGCTCACCATGCATCACCGAGGCAGAAAGATCAGGGGGGCAAAACAACCGCCGCGTTTTCAGACGGCGGGTGAAAGTTGTTGCGACAGCCGGCTGCTCATGTCACAGCCCATGGAGGGCAGGCACCGAGCATCTGGTTTCTGTCGATGGCTTTCTTCCCCCTCGCACGAGAGCGTATTTCGGGAGACCCAGAGGCGATGGCAAGCGCGGGGGGTTTGTCCCTGCACATGGGCACCCCCGCTATCCCTGTGGTGGGGATGAGAGGCAGTGGTGTTAATTTAGAACAGGTTTGCAAAGGTGGGGATTAAAATATAACCCCAAAATGAGAGAAATGCAAATGGAACCGCTTCTTAAAATAAATGTATTGACCTCTAATTTACTGTGGAGTGTTAATGCAGCAATTGTGGAAAGCGTCCCTCTGATTTGGGCTGTTTGTGTTAAATTTTGTCTCTGAAGTTGTACCCACCGCGGAGGAGGACAACTGAAGAACCAGGTAAAAATGGAGCTGGACTAGCTGATCGTTGTAGGTCCCTTCCAGTTGAACTGTTCTATTCTAAAGATGAAAAGCACCTTTTTTGAACAAGACCTGCGTGGTGGTGTTCGGCTGACAGCCTGCAAGGACAGCTTGTGCCCCTGGGGTTGGGAATGGGAAGGACGGTTAAACCAGGGTGTGAGGAACGTAAATGACAAGGGAAGCAAAAGTCCAGGGAGATAAGGAAGGTCGGAGACCCTCAAAGGCTTTAAAATGGAGCTTCTCAGCAGGGACCTGAAGAAGCGGAGGCGGTGGCTGGGGAGCAGGTCTGCTCTGAGCCGAGAGACCTCGGTGTGACTTCAGCTGAAGGACCGATGTGGCAGGTGCCACTCTGGCCCGCTTCCACCTTCCTTTGCTGAATCAGCTGCAACTCAAGTACAATTTTCTTATCTGTGGTGGTTAACGGCAGTATCAGTGTAAACCTCACATGTATAAGTGACTTTTGGCTACTAATAAATGGAAATGGGGTGTAAAAGTGAAAAACAATACCTGGAACCTTTATCTCTATATCTAACAGTAGCTTCCTCATTGCCAGGAATACATGCTGTCTGCCCAAGGCGTCGGGACCTGCTGACGTGACTTCTGAGCTCTGATTTTTCCCGGTCAGTGGGACGCTGGTGAGTGATTCTCCTGTCTTAAATAAGTTTTGTGCGTGTTCACGGTTCCCAGAGGTTTTTGGTGGAAGCACTGGTGTGCTGGATGAGGAGTTAGGTTGAAAAGGGCGTTCTTAACACACGGTGCCCTTCTACTCTCTCTTGAAAAGTCTGTGCCTCTTCCTAGGGGTTTGCACACCAGAAGCCTGTGCTTTCCTTTGCTACAGACCTTTCTGTCCCAGCCGCTGCAAGCTGGATGCCCAGCTCGCGTAGGTGCTATTTCAATTTCTCAATGCCAGGCTGCAACGCACAACACCTCCTGCTTTATCAGTGCTCCCACTCCCCCAGCTTGCTTGGGCAAGAAGCCTCCCACGATCGGCTGGCGCGATGGGGCGAGGCGAGCGGCAGTGGGGCGAGTGACGGTTCCCTTGCCTGCCGGGCAGGCTGGTGTCCTGCGCCGTCTGTCACCCGCTGCCAGGCGAGGGACGGGGCTTTGGGAGCTGCGTGTCGCATCAGGTCTGCAAAGGCTTCGCTTCTCTCCCCTGCCGCAGGGACGCGGATAGTGCTGACATGGAGGGTTCCTTATAAATAAGCACTCAAGCTCCATAAATCCACCTGTTTAACAGAATGCAGATAAGATACAGGCATGGTCTATATTTAGACTTGCTTAGTTTTGTGGAACATGCAGCGTCCTTGATCAGACCTGCAAGCGTTAGCTCACCTTTGTGTCCCCGGAGGGATGGTGAGTACCGGCTGCCACGTGCAGAGCCTGAACACGATGCCCTGGGAAACGTGGTCTGAGGCACACTTGGCTTTCATCGATCCTCATCTTCCCAAGGCCCTTGTGCCCTCTTAGGCAGGGCACTTTTTTAGCTTGGTGCTGTTTTCACCAGGTAAAGGGAGATTTTATTTCCATAGCCTGAGTTACGCTGAATGTGGAGATGGTGCTGACTAGTTCCTAATCCTGAACTTAAATCTCTATTTTGGGGACTCTTCCCGGAGGGGCAGAGCCCTTCTCAACCCAGTGGTCCTGGCACGTTGCTTTCCTTAGCCTTTTGTCCTGGGATCTGGGTGCAGGCAGCTCTCGTACCTGTCTGTGCCTGGTAACTGGAGTTTCAAGTTGCGCTCTCGCTGGCATGCTCAAAGGAGAGGCGATTGTTTTCCAAGTGTCTCTGCTTCGTGCTCAGACATTCGAGTAATCCTGTGGTCTGGTCAGTGTTGGACAGAGGAGGAGAAACCTGTTTTTTCTGTGCTCTGGGTGGCCTCCCACACTGTCCTCCTTGTTGACACTGCACATTACTGGGAGAGGGCACAAAAATGAGTGCGGTTGAGCTGCCTGATGCTCTTGAAATATAAACTATCACTTACCATGGCAGGGTAGGAGGCCCGATGTCTGTACCAGAACCATTGCACATGCACAGGGCTACTGCACTGAAAAAAACACCTCCTTCTGTTTATTTTACCTGTCGTGGATGACAGAATTTCAAACCAGTGAAGTACGTTGTGACAAAATGTCACCATGGTTGTGTGATCTTTGCTACAAAAACTTAGGGAAAAGGATGAGGTGGGATCTGAGGCAACGCACCAACGCTGGGTGCCTGAATCCACGGGTAATGCGTAGACCTGCTCACAGGAGGGGCGATGCTTAACTTTTGGCAGGTCAGGGCCAGTGCTTAGTGGGCCCCGCTGCTCACACACTGCAGTTGCAACCACAGAAAATGTAATTTCTGTTTCTTATGCCAAGCATAGCTGGGCAGCGTGCTTTCTGCTCCAGGGCAAGCTGCACTGAAAATGGCTGATGGAGGGGGGGGAATGGGATCGGTACAGCACATCTCTGGGGAGGAGAAAAGCAGAGTTACCCACAGATTTCTTAGTAGAGGGGAACAATTTTAACCCTGGTCACCCACCCACTTCCTTAAGTAGCAGTAAAATTTCTGGAGCAGGAACTGCCTGTCGAGGGCAGGGCATGACTCTGCCTCGGCATCACGTGCCGTCGCTGTGCTTAGCTCTGAATTCACCCATCCGCTTGTCCAGACAGGCAAGAGAAGCAGAGACCTAGGAGCCAGCTCCTCCTAGCCACGCTCCCTGGGCACCCACTGCAGGTAAATAGCCGTCCCGGTCTGGGAGAGCAGCCCGGCTGGCCGGGGAGGACCGCGGGCTCCGCAGAGCTTGGCTTGCGGGTCCGAGTCCTTCCTTAGGTCCCTGATCTCCAGCAAGAGGCTGTGACCCTGACCAAAGCTTCACTTGGAGGAAAAATAGCAATTAATGCAAAGGTTTGATGCTCACTGGGTTTGTTTTATCTTTCCTCTCCTTGGTGAGAGATGACATGGGATATCCTCTTTGTTTTGTCTGAATTCTGTTTTGCTTCTTGCTCTTTTTTCCTCCCCCTTCTGACTTGGTGCTCTTGCCTCTCTTAACCTGTGGCTGCTGCATTTTTTTGGCTGTCCTTTCATCAGCTGATAGAGGTCTGCTGAGAAATCGCTGCTCTGCTCGTGGCTCTTAAGGAAACTGAAGCTTGTCGGGAACGCTTGGGCTGGAGAGAGGTACGGGTGCATGGGCTGGACTTCAGCACGGATGAAAAGGGGGGGGCAAGAGAGCAAAGAATTAATATAAGTAATGAACGAGAAGTTATCGCTATGACAAGCTGAGCTTTTGGAGCTTGTGTAGAGGGCAGAGATCCTTTCTGAGATGGTGAGAGTTAGTCTGGTCCTGAGGATGTTCACTTGTAGCTCTTACCCTCCTGTAGCTGCATGCGTGCAAATATTCCTGGCTGTGGAATGGCTTCGGAGATGACATGACTCAGTTTTTTCCTCCCATAAATTGGAAATATCCCACTGTGATGCTCCAGCTCTGTCTCTTCAGTGCAAGCAGGTCCAGGGATACACTGATTTTTGGGTCCCATCTTACCCAAAAGTTGGCAGGTCCTGTGATCGAATTGTAACTTCCCACTTGATGAGATTTTTGTCCTGTTATGTTGGATATTGTGGGCTAAATGTTTCCCCCTTTACAGTAAGACTCTTGTAATGCCGCTTACTGTCTGCATCTGCTGTAATGCCAAATTCCTGGGAAACGCGCTTGGGGGTGAAGCTGGATCTCTTTTAAACCAGTGGGGAAGCCTGCTGTGTTTATCTATACCTTGGAACAAGGGCTGGTCAAGGCTTGTGTTTCCATGGTATTGGTTTAGGGTGACTAATCCATCACAAATCAACTCCTCTGTCACTTGCCGCTTCTCCCGATGCAGCTTTCTCCATGTCAGTGGTTTTTCCCCACCCTGATAAATGAAATATCCTACAACTATTTAGGAAATAAGGCAGCAGGGTAGGAAATCTGTAATCGGAGCAGCTCGACAAGCCTAGATAGATGCAAGGGGATTTAAAAATTTTGTCCGCTTTCATGAGAGGGTTTTGCTCACCACAAGGTAGATTTGTGAATGTAGGTGGGTATTTTAGACCTCTAACATAATCTGCTGCTAGCACAGGCCAACCAAAGCTGCCAGGTCTCTACTTCTGGGAATGGCCTCAGATGTTGTCCTCTATCTCTGGAATCTTAGTAAATGAGTTTATTATTTCAAAGGCCACTGGAGCAGATCGGCAGCCTCAGAAGGGCCCTATCTTTTCCACATACGTTATGACGTTGTGAATCCCAAGACCTTGAATTCTGGACTCTTCCTGCAGAGCTCTGGGTCGGTGCCTTGCAAAGAGGAGCTGTTCTTCTGTAGCCTAGCCTTGATATCCGAGTGCCACCGGAGTGGCTTGCCTGGCTCAATGCATTTATTTCAAGCAAGTCTGGGGAATTTCTGCGTTGTAATATCTGTCCTGGTTGCGTGGGTTTAGCTGTGGCATTGAAAGGGAGCTCGTGTGACTCTCCCAGCCCCTCCTGGGCAGCCTGAAAGCAGCCAGGGGTTGCTTCTGCTGAAGAGTGGACGTTCGGCTCCTGGCGCTTGCTCCAAGTCAGGGGATGAAGGCTTGAATTCTCTTCAGCCAAGCTTCAGTTCCTCTCCCAAATCTAGGGCACGTCTTCAGCAGATCGTTGTTTCTATGCAGTCTTCCGTAGTATTCTGCAGCTTAGTCAGCTGAAGTTTTTCCTCTATCTCTAGAAAAAAATCCCCCCAATAGAGGCTTGACATGATAAATAAAACATTTTCAGTATTAAAGTTGTTGGGGAGTCCCTGGGGGGTTGCGTATTCTTGGTGCGACTTCTCTCTCTGGTAGAGGGTGATAGAGCAATTTGCATTCTTAGCAAGAACCTGTTTGCATATATTTCGAAATAAGGGAGAAGCTCTTACGGAGTGTGGTATTTGCCACATGCAGGGACAGCTCCTTTCTGTTGGCCTTTCCTGCATTTTTGGCATCTGCGAGAAAGGATTCCTCGGCTGCTTTTACCGTGGAATTGGTGATTGGGAAACGAAGGCAGAGACAAAGCACACAAGCAATTTGGAGCGAGAGGAGGGGATGATTGAAATCTAGGGAAGGTTCAGGTAACACCAAGTGTCGCGGGGAAGCATCAGTGGAAATAATTGCTGTTCTGAATTTGTTCAAGCAGAGAATTCCCTTTGACCTGTCCTCGCTGTGCCCTGCAATTAGCTGGGTGCACATGTGGCGGTGTTACTGGGAGGCACAACGGTGCAGGCAGAGCAACGGCGATATCAGCATGGAAATCATGTTGACTAAGCTAAAGGCAGAGTTTCCACTGGAAACATTAGCTTGGAGAAATAACTCTTCTAGATAAGAAGTGAAAATGTGGAAGAAGGAAATAGCTATTATGTTCTGCTCCTGTCTGTAGCTAAAATTACAAGCTGAAGGGGTAGGAAAGGCAGAGACATCTGCTGCTGGTAATTTGTGAATGGGTTAGGGTTACAGCACCTTAATGCCAAATACTGCACGGTGCAGCTGGTGTAGATTTAATTTAGGAGCCTGTTCTGCAGTTGGAAATGCTTCGTGCTCGGCCGGCTCTGCGATCCTGCCGGACTGGCATCCAGGAGCCCAGGGTGAGCCAGTGCCTGATCGGGCGACACTGCTTCTGCACCCTCTGGCTGAGGACACAGACCCTGCACGTGGAGATCCTCGTCTTTACATTTCAATAAAACCATAGCGGGTGAAATAAGTGCCAGCTGCACTGGCTGCGGTGCCGCAGGGAGAGAGGCCGTGCTGGTAAACATGTGTTTGTTCACCGCATCCATCTGAAAAGCAAACAAAGCTCTGCTGCTTATGGCTCGGCAGCAACAGCCCTGCAGCGGCCTCAGCTTGTCATGAGGTGCCTTTGGTAGCTCCAGACTTGATTTTTCTTTTCTCTTTGTTTTTCTGTTGATAGCTTCCCATAGCAAGCTTTATTCTGCAGCTCTTGAATGCCTTAGGATGGCCCAACAGGATGTCCCGCAGTCAAGGATCAGGCTGAGCATGGCTTTTCTCCACTTCCCCAGCCTGCAGTAAGGCATAAAAGACAGCAAAGAACCCTCTTAGTGGGACTAACTCTCTTCTGTACTTTGTCCCCCTTTTTTTTTCTCCTGAGCTAATGAGTACTTAGGGCAGGGATGACGCTGGCTGATAGCTGGCCTGCCTTAAGCAGCGTCTCCCAGAGAAGCAAGCGGGGAGCTGTCGGCAGCCTCCTCTTGCCGCTCGGTGAGCAGACCTGCCGTAGCTCTGCAGGGACAGGAGCTCAGGGTGTCTCAGGAGGAGGTGCAGCCAGGAGCAGGCTCTTCCCCTGAATCTGGGCAGAACGCCTCGTGGGCCGCTTCGGTGAGTCAGAGGGAAGTTGGAGGGGGCTGAATCCTTCCTGTGAATTGGCACTCGTGCATCTACTTTCCCAGTAACTTCAAAGCTGAGTGATTCTCTTCCAGCATCCGCTTCAGCCTCTCCATTGCAAGAGTAAGGTAAAGCTGGGTTTCCACGCTGACGCCAAAGCAGCTGCAGCGCGATCGGCACTGCACGCTTCGATCCGCGGTGGGAAGGAGCCTGCAGTAACTGTTTGGCCGACGTGCGAGTGTGAACATGCCACACGTGTTTGCTGTGTCTGCAGACCAGTTTTGACAAACGAGGAGCATTTAGGGACAAACGTGCACAGACCAAACCCATCAGCTGCAGCGGTGTTGACCATCTCCACCCCTGTGGTTGTTGCAGTGCCCTTGGGCACAGCAACGCAGCTCCTCTGGAAAAAGCTGTAATGACTGAAACTCATCCCATGAACCAGTCTGTCACCCAGACCGTGTCTTTCCTGGGCTCCCCATCTCAGCAGAGCTGCTCGCTGGGATTGCAGCCTGGTGCATGCTGCTACTGGGAAGGTTTTAGGCTAACCCAGCTGTGCTGGAGAGCTGATAAAGCACTCGGGTCCAGCCTCACATCAGCTAAGCTGACGAGGCGTTGTGTCTTTGGCTGCTGGGCTAGGTCTGGAAGAAGGTCCGCATGCGCTTTTGGAGCACGCAGTGAAGTGGCGGGGATGGTAAGTTGGGAAAACCTGGTGTCTTGCAGGTTTTCCTAGCAGAATAAGAGTAAAAATGGCTCTGTCCTGTGCTGGGTGCAGTGTAACTGGATTTGGCAGTAATCGAGGGACCATATTTTAGGTAGTGCAGACAGGCAGTTGTACCAGAATTTTAAATTCTGGTTGTAAATACAGCACTATACCAGCACTTAAGCTATTATTGCAATAATCCAGTCTAACATCTTACAGCTGCCTTTTTCCTTAAGCAAATCACAAACACATGCAGCAGCTTCTGAGTGAAAGAAAACCAACACGCCTTCCATTGCGCGGATCCACTGCGTGTTGTTTTTCATCATCCTACCCCAGCTTTCTGGCCTGCGAGGCGTGGGTTCGGTGACCGCTGTCGCTTCTCGTTCATGACTAACATCCTCCCGTGGCACTGCTCAGGAAATGAGGCACCCTGCAGCTCGCTCGCTGCAGGCACGGTGGTCTCCCCGCTCCAGGAGATGCCTAGCTATTTTTTTTTTTAGGTGTCCGTTCAAGCCTAATGCATTGGGAAAAGGTTTTTGCTCTTCGTGGCTTGCAGACTCGGAGGCGCGGTCCCAGGCGGTGCTGCTCGCTTCGATGAAAGCCTGCGGAGCAAACGCAGCGTCTGCAGGCGGGGGATCCTTGCTGGGAGGAGAGGCATCCCTTGCGAAGCACGTGCCCGCGTGGTTAGCCGCTTTTCCCCTGCGATATGTGCAGATCGGGCAGTGGTCCGTGGTGGTGGTGCCCTCTCTTGTTCGAGGCACAGGGGATGTCATTGAGTGATTAAATACAACTTGTTTGAAGTCCCAGCTCCTAGGAGGATCGAGTGAACAAGGAATATCGCTGTGTTTGTGTGACAGAGAGGATAGTGGGATCTATGGAGCCCAAATACCATGGCTGGCCTCATCCAACACATGGGACCCCCGTCTCTTCCATGCCTGAACTTGGCTTTGCGAGGGCTGGGAGCTCAGAAGCTGCCAGGCTTGTTTTTCCCCTCTGTCTTCCTGCTCTCCCGTTCCTGGGCTGTGCTGCGCTAGCACGGGTACGTTTGATCTGCCCTGCTGTTTGCTCTGTCGGTTGGCAAACTTTCACCCTTCCCTCTCCTTATTTTCCCGGTTTTATCTCCGGAGCAGCTAGAGTCGCTGCAAACTGCCTCTCCGCCACACTGGGGGGATCTTCTGTTTAAGAAGCATCTCCTGGGGATGGGGCAGGACCCGTGGTTTGGGTGCTGAGCAGGGGAGAGGGCAGGGAGGGCTCAGACGAGGCTGGGAGAGGTGTCTGCTGCTTTCCTGTTCCACCTGAAAGCGGTCGCGATTTCCCACAACAGGGGAAATAGAATTGTTTAGCCCATTCCTGGAAACCAGCCCTGGTCTGGCCGGACAAAGCCCTGCTACATGCTAGCGGGAAGGGGTGCCAGCTGCCCTGAGCCCCCCGGGGGACCATGGCGCTGCTGGGCCCTGACTCTGGGGTCACCAGTGCTCCCCGGTTTGGGTCCGCTCAGACCTGCAAAGGGAAAAGAGTCATTGCTCTTCCTGCACCAGCTCAAACTGGAGGAGGCAGTGGGGCTGGGAGTGGCTAGTCTGTAAGAATGGGGTTTTTTTGGGTCTGATTGAGTAGTTTTCGTAGAATCATTAAGGTTGGAAAAGACCCTTAAGATCATCAAGTCCAACTGTTAACCTAACACTGCCAAGTCCACCACTAAACCATGGCCCTTTTGGCTCTTTGTCCCAGCAAATGGCGATTCCTGTCGCTGCAGTTGATGTAGCTGATAGACGTGTAACCTTAAATAAGTGTGTGATGCTGTCAGGGCTGCTTTGCACGACGTCGGGCTGTGAATCATTGCCCAATGCTGTCTTTGAAATCCAGGTCCATGACAGCAATGCATTGCTGAAACTGTTCTACCTAAAAGCTTATTTTGATTAGTTTTACCCTATAAATGCTTTTGGCTTCTGAATCTCTAAATGAATCGGTGTTGCAGGTGTGAGATGTTAAAACACAGCAGCTCCTTTACTCCATGGGATGTTACAAGCAATTCAGGGCCTTGCTTGTTCATGATTAGTGATCGTGGGCGTTAGGAGCTGGTTTAACCCAGAGACAGGGTTTCAAACAAGGAGGACGAGCCCCAGCTCAGGAGGTCTCTACTGAAAAGACTGCTCAGGAAGCCCAAAAGTCTGATGGAGCCCATGGCGGCCGTGACTCAATGCCGGAGGATGCTCCACCCTTCCCAGTGCCTGTTTCTTTCCAGTTCCCGTGCCGCGGTGCTCGCAGGTCCTTCACCAGCATTGAAACTCGCTGCGTTTCGGGATGGCTCTTGCCTCTTCTGCTGCGTTTGCTCCTCGGGGCAGGGATGGGGGTCTGTGGGCGCTCCTGCGATGCTGCAACCCAGCATTCCTCTCTGTCATTACTCCTATCGGCGGCCGATGGCCTCTGCTCCGGCTGGGGTGTGCCAGGCTTGCTCATCCCGGTTGGCAGACGGTCTTGAGACCTGGCTCCGTCTCTGCAAACTCTTGCATCAAATTGGTCCAGAGAGGATGTGCGCTCGGATGAGGCTCATCGGTTGGGAACGAGGGCAGAGCCTGAGCCAGGCTGATGCCAAACAGCCCCTTGCCGTCCTCCCGCAGCCACCCCAGATGGCATCAACAGGTACCGGCTTGTGCCGAAAAGCCGCAATGCAAGGAAGATGCAAAAAGGGAAGCTCCGCCAGCCTGG
The DNA here is from genome assembly GCA_020745775.1 of Theristicus caerulescens. Classification (NCBI taxonomy): domain Eukaryota; kingdom Metazoa; phylum Chordata; class Aves; order Pelecaniformes; family Threskiornithidae; genus Theristicus; species Theristicus caerulescens. The sequence continues at coordinate 166,756 of CM036580.1, forward strand.
GTCAAAGTTGCGGCTGCATGAGAAGTTGCTTTCATATATTTGTTGAAGGAGAGTTTGAGAAAGGAGGCATGGCTCAGATAAAAATCCCATATTAAAGCGATCCAGCTGCCACTAACGCAGTGCCGGGGGGGTCTCCCTTGGCTCGCAGATGGGTTGCTGCAGTGAGTGCTCTGTCTAATTTTTGTGGCTTAAATGACAAAGCGTCGTGCCAGTGAGGAGTCAGGTTGGAGGTATTTTTGATGCGGTGCCCGAGCTGTAATCTGGAAATCTGTTTACTTCATTCCTTCCAGTCAGGGGAATGGCACTTAAAAATATTTTTCTGCTTTTACCTGCACATGTAAGGATTTGTTGCCTAATAACAATGTGAGATCCCTTAAAGATCCTTGGCTAATGTGGTAGAACAGCTTGTAAATGGCTAGGTGTTTTTTCTTCCGCCTCTCCGCACTAGTGAAGCTGCTGAGGGTTTGCACTGCGATGCTCGTCTCCGGCCAGCCCTTGTCCCTGCCGTACCCCGGCTCCCTTGGCCCCTTTCCCAGGCCGTTACACACGCTTCTGCGCTTCCCATCCAAGGTTGATGCAATTTGTGCCCGGACTCCAGCTCCTGTCCTGCAGCAGGTGAGAAGAAGCACATCCGCCATCCTCAGCCCTGCCTTGCACACGTGTTTGCTTGAGGACTCATCGCTGCGCCTTTGGATGCGGGAGGCTGGATGGGCTTTGCAGCCCACCCGGAGGGACGCGCGCTCTGCAGCTCCCATGGGCCTGCAGGCTCTCCTGGTGCTGCTCCGACACCTTGGGAGAGTGATCGTCCTTCTCAAAAGCGTTGGGAAGGGCGATAGCGCGGTGTTGATGACCCTGGAAACCCAAACCTGGGTATTTGGGGACTGGCTTGTGCATCCCTTCTCCTCCCTTCTGGTTTCCCAGCTTCTGGATGCGATGGCAAAGATGCCCTGCGATGCTGGAGGTGCGGGGTCACAGTGTGGCCCCAGGGGGCTGGCGAGAGCCCCGCTGGGCTGAGAGCAGACCTGGTCTTGCTCTGTCAATGCTTTTTTTTTTTTAGCTTTGCTGCCAGGGATGTGGCTGCTCAGATGTCTGCTCCTAACCGCATTACTGGGAGCGCTGGTGGCCGTAATCAAGTTCAGCGTGTCCCCGGGCTTGCTCGCTCCCATACCACAAAGCGTTTAGGGGGCCCATAAGTGCCTGATTCCTCACGAGGAATGAGATTAGCATCCTGTTCCTTCGAGAGGGATTTTTTAAGTCCCTGACCTTCTTGAAACTAATATTTGTAGCTCCTTCTGCTGTCACACAGCTGGACCCTCCTCTGAATGCCTCATTGCAGTGACATGTTGTTTGCAGACTGGGAGTGTCTGGGCTCTCCGGGGTAGGAATTGTCATGCTTACGTGTTGCCTGGCATGGAGGAGCCTCCAGCCTTGGTCCGGGGGTGTTAGCAGAGGCTCCAGGAGGGTTTTACATCTAATCAAATTAATGGAGGAAGGGGTGACATGAGCTGACTTGCATCAGGTAATAAATAGCTGCCAGTCTCATGACACTGCCAGGCTTGCCAGATCTCCTTGCCCAGCTCCCAGGAGGTTGCAGCCGCTCTGGATCTTGCAAAAAAAAAAATGTTTTTCCAGCCTAGAAATGGAGGTGAGCGGTGGCAAGAGGGATCCAACCACGCGGCAGCACGGGGAGCTTCACCTGCTGCATCCATCCACGTGCAACCTGTAGAGCCACCATCCGTGGTGCTGGGCTCGTGCGGGAGCAGTGCTCTGTCTTCCTGGGAGGCTGTTAATCTGCTGTCTAATAAATCTCGTGGAAAGCAGCTAAATAACAGGGCTCCCTGGAGCTACAGAAGGAAATTATTTGTCTTTTTTTAATAGAGAAAGGGGTTGCTCGCATGCCACAACTAGATGTTATGAATAGGCTGATTTGTACTGGAAAAGCTTCTTAAAATGCAAGCGCGTTGCCAGAGGCTCTGCAGAGACTTTGTGGAGCATCGTTTTGTTTTGACATGTCAACAGTGGTGTTAATTGAGTGTGAGCCAGGAAAATAGGAAAACCTCCATGTAAATGAATGGGTCTCTCCAAGACTTAGCAGAGTCTTCAGTAGCAAGTCAGAGCGGTGCCAGGGGTGAGGATTTACTTAAACTTCAACAACCAGCCTGTTCCTTTCAGGCCATGTGGGTAAAGATTTTTGTTTTGCTTGGCAAATAAATTAACCAAAAAAATGCATTTTGATGGAGCAACAAAGATACTGAGAACGTGACAAATACTTTCACAGTATTGTAACAGTTTATTTTCTGCATTCTGAAAATGCTTAATGATGTTAGTCTCAAAACTCCAAAGACTTCAAGGCCTCTAATGAAATGTCACTCTTGTTTTCTGGGAATATTAAGGAACAGCTGAACTGGCTTGGCTTCTCCCCCAAATTTCTGTAAAGGCTGAACCTCCTGGGGAGCAGCTGGCTGAATACAAACGCGCATCCTTGGCCAGACAAAGCCCTGGTCTTGCTTCTAGGCCTTTCTTACACTGGGCATTCGTGTTTACATGGATTTCTGGCTTTGCTCCTCAGGAAAGTGTGGGGCATCTGAAGCCCAGCTGACATCCGAGCAGCAGCCCCGCAACCAGTCTCCCCCTCTGGGCTTTATGCGTTGGCCTCTAGCACTGGTTTCTGGCTCTGGGTTTGTCTTAGCTGGTGTGTTATGGCCAGCTCTGGCTACCGCTGTGGCTAGCGGAGTAATGTCCTGTTGGAAGGAGGCATTTCGGTGCCGTGATGCCGGGAGGGAAACCTGCCGCTGTGCAGACACCGAGTGACTAAGGCTTTCAGCAGGAGCAGTTGTCCTCTGAAGCCTTTTCCCTTCTGCCAAGTCCTGATGAGCTGTGAGTGAGTTTTGCAAGTTGGCGAGAGAAAAAGGAAAGTGATAAAGCATGAGAAAACACTTCAGCAAAATACTTCCTAGCAGTCTGAGTGGTTACTGAGGGTACTTAGAAAGAAACACAGCCTCAAAAGGCAAGGATCCTCCTTTGGGCTCAGGGTAAAGGAGGAAGAAGAGCAGATGCTGTCCCCATGTCCCTGTGTGAGCAGGTAACTTTCCATGCTCTCCTTTCTTCCCCGGGTGCCCCTCCTGCACCCCACCCCGGAGGTCCCAGCGCTCGTGCAGCCGCCCCACGGTTACTGGGCTGTGGCTTCAATGGCTGTTACACTGATTTTCGGGATGACTTGCCCAGTTTCCTTTAAGCTGGGTTATGTTTGGGGAATAGCAAACCCCTCCAGAGGATGCTCTCCCCTTTGTACAGTTGTTTTGCTTCTAACAGATGTGTTTTAGCTTCCCGGCCGTGTGCTGCTTTCCCTGAACACAGCTGTCGAACGGCTGCTCACGCAGAGCTCTCGGCCAGCAGCGCGCGGCTCCGTCCACGCTTCGCCATCAGCCACCTGCTTTGGGAATCTGCTGCCTGCCCCCGGTCCGCATCTGCAAGGCTCCGGTTAGTCAGACGTGGCTGGAGGCCAAAGCTGGAGACGTTTCCTGCTTGGGGTTAATGACTCTTCCAGTTGCAGCGATGGAGGCCGTGCGAGGGCTGCGTCACTGGTCCGTCGCACGCCGGTGGGAGACGGGCCGGCTGTGCCGCGGGGACATACCGAGGGGGAGGCATGGCACTACCTCGGGCTGGGTCTTCCTGGCACCGGTGACCAGCAGAAGTGAGTCACTCCTCTGCGTAAGAGCCAGCCCTTGCCTCTGCCTTGCCGTAGCCTCCCGGTTTCCCAGGTACGAGGGATCGATCAGAACCCTGGCATAAATAACAGCTGCTGGCGGGGAGGCTGGAGCCAAGCAGCCCTTTGCACAGCAGTCAGCTGGCTTATTTGTGCTGTTCTTCCCTCTCCTTGTCTCCTGCAGGTGAGCTTTTCCCATGTCTTTAAACCGGGACCGTGGTGGCTTCTGTGCTGTTTCATCTGGCAGCATCCCAGCCGAGGGCTCCGGTTGGTAATTACAATCGCACAGCCTTCCCTGCTAGCGTCGTGTGGCTGTTCGAGCTTTGCTGCTGTGACAGCTCCGTACAAACCCCAAAAAAGGATCATCTGAAAGCTGAAATTTCCTGACCTATGCATGGATTTGGTCCCTGGGGAATGAGATGATGGGAAACCTTAGATTTAGCGAAGCACGGCTGCCCAGAGCCAACCCCGGGGCTTGCTGGGGCGACAGCTGGGTTGTGCAACTTTGCTATAACCAGCTACAAAACTGGTTTGACCTTTCTGGTGCCCGCTCAAAAGAGGTCAGCGCTTCTAACACAAATTATTTTTTTCCAAGAGGTGAAGGCTAAATGTCAGGTTTGATGAATGAGTGACCTTTCATGGGGGTGGAGGGAAACTCCCGTGCACGCTCCACCCCGCGCACCGACGTCACTTCCATTATGGGGCTGAGTAACGTTTTCCAAGAAGTCAGAGGCAGTAGGTTGAAGCAGCGCCGTCATCCATGTGGGAATTGCGTCTGGCACAGACTTATTACTCTCTAATGCACATCAGTGACCAAATCATCTCTTGCTTTTTTAATTGAGAGCTGGAGAAAGCAGGAGGCACGATAAGGGTGGGGGGAGACCCCTCCGAGGTTGACTGGTTGCCATCAGCACCTGCTTTCCCCATCCTGCCTTGTGATGCTGGAGGTGTCAGCATCCCCATGCAGGGTCCTGGGAAGCTGTGGTAGAACAGGGGGCAACCCAAAGCACTGGAGAAGTATTCAACGGTGCATCAGGATGCCTGTAAGGCAAGGAGAAGGTTTGCTGAGGTCTCCACAAGGGTCTTCACCCAAAAGCAGCCCTGCTGCTTGCTGGAGAGAGATGCCCTGCATGACCAATGGAGCAGCCTCCAGTTTGGGTGCTCAGCGGGTGTTTTGCCACAGCCCGGTACGCGGCAGCTGTCAGCACTCCTGGAATCCAGCCCTTCAGGAAGGCAAGCCTGCTCGGGGCTGTCTGCGCCCTACTTCCCCCTGGGGACCTCGAAACCTGGTGGGACAGCGGCAGATGCTCAGCAGGGTGCTGGGGAGTTGGCCTGAGCAGGTTTCTGCCAAGCACGGGTGAGTCTCGGGCTTATCCCGGATCCAGAAGCTCCACCGTGCGCTGCTTTCCCAGGAGGAGATCCCCAAGCGCTGCTCTTGGCTATTCACCTCTGACGTGACCCTCGGTGGTAGCTGCAGCACTTGGGGAAAATAAACCCTCTGCCTGGAGGCACGTTTTGTGGGCTGATGGGCTGCGGAACGTGGTTTGCATCCGCAGCTCTCCTTGCTTTGGCCCTGCATTGTGGCACCTTCATCGTTCGGGGCTGTGAGTTTGCGTTGAAGAGTGGGGTGAGGACAAGCCAACCTGTCAGCCTCTTGCTAATCCAGGTTAGCCAGGCCTTGAGGAGAAGCTCAAGGAAGGCAAAGCACCTTAATAAAAGCTTTTCCTAGCTCTGTCCCAGCACCGTGTTAGCCTGATGCCAGCGTGGTGCTTCCCATCCACGAGCAGAGCTGCTGAAAGAACTAAATGACACGAGAAGGGAGGAGGAGACTCCACGCACTCAGCGCTGCGGTGATCCCATTGACTTTGAGCAGGCGTGCTCGGCCGAATGAGGACCCACGGTTATAGCAGCCATTCAGCTCTGCCTTATGCCATCCTACGCAAGCCGGCAGGTCTCGCGCTGCTGCGCGCTTGACAGGCTGAATGGTGAAATTTAAATTTATAGGAAAATATTACTGAGGTTGAAGGAACGAGCTGAGCACCTCTTGCCGTCGTCTTTCCTTCCTGTGCCCTTGCTCTCAGCGAGGGTGGCTGCTGTGTTCGCTGGTGCGTTCCTCCGGCTCCCTTAGCAACCCACCAGCACGCAGAGGGTGGCCAGGGCGTTGCGATATCTCCTCCCGGATCCGTAGCGAGGAGGTGGTGTGGGAACCAGACAAGTGGTACCTGAGCTGGCAGGCTATTTCGAGATCACCCCACCCCGGGCACAGCGCTCACGCCTCGCCAAGGGGCTGGAGCGAGCCGTGACCGGGACGTGCAGCCGGACGCTCTCCTTTGACTCATCGACCTCGATACGTTTTGAGCTGTCTCAGACCGTGTCCTGTCTGTCTTTTTAATTGCAGGTGGCTCCATGTCCCGGCTCCAGAGCTCCTGGGAGATGCACCAGCAGAGCGTGGCGTACGTTCCAGATACAGGTAAACGATAACCCTCCCCTGCGCAGAGGATGTTCTCCTTGGGGTTGTGTCTGTCTTTTCCTGGGAGCTTTCTCCAGGCAGCGTAGATGGCTAGGACTCCTATCTAAAGGTGCTAGGACCGTTGCCTGCGCTAAGTTTCAGGTGAGGTACAGGTGAAACCAAGATCGGAGAAAGCTCCAAGCTCCTGGGGTTGCTTTGGGAGCCACGCGTCCCCAGGTACTCCAGGGACATCGCTTGCCGGCCGTAGGGCCTCTGGGCTTTGTGCGCAAGCCCTGCAGAGCTGCTCTCCCCTGGCAGGCGATCAAGAGGAGTTCAGGCTTTACTGGGATCGAGCAATCAAGTCTGGTAGACTTACAGCGAGACTTAAACTGTAGGGTTGTTCTCTTGCTTGTTTCTGAACTCGCTTTTGCTCCAGACTCGCTGTCTGGAGTCGCTGAGTGACTGATAAAGGGTATTTTACCCAGGACAAGGCCAGCACCAGCTAAAAGCCTTTCAAAAGCAGACTAGACACAGCTAGGCAGCAGCTATCTGCAGTGCCTCTTGAGAAAACATTTAGCCATACTCAAAACAAAAGAACCCCTCGTTTGAAGCTCTTAAATCAACTTAAAATTTCTCATCCCGAGATGCACGGAAGGGGTGACTCTGTCCTGCGTATGGGGAGACCGGGGCAGAACTCGCGGGGTAAGCGGAGCTACAAACGCAGCCCGTCCTTCCGAGCTGCTGGATGGGACCACCTGAAACCGCGGCCTCGGTGTGGTCTTTACCGAGATTTGGCACCATGAAAACTTCTGACCTTTATTTTCCCCGTGCTTTTAGATACTCGGCCTTTCTAATAGGAGACAGACTTCTACCAGTGGATATTGTAAGCCAGGGGAAGTCTATTAAAAGCTCCATTTTAATATTCATTTCAGCGATCTGCGTTAGGAGCATTATTTCCTCCCTCCCTTGTTTACGTCCCTGTTGAGGATTTTTTTTAAAAAACGTTCACTTGACTCGCGTTTGGGATTTTTCTCACTTACGGGAGCCTGCGTGAGTGTGCCGGTGCCGCTTCCTGTCTGTGCACAAGGGAAATTCTGCGCCAGCGTACGGGCGGCGTGACCTCCTTCCCTGTGGTTTTGCAGCATCGATCTGGGTGAATTCTGGTCCCTTCGAGGCTTTCTGAAAACAAACGTGAAGGAGCGGAGGGAAAAACCGATCTGGGTTTGGGGTGGGCTATAGGGGTTCTCTCGCTGATGCACAGCAAACTACCGTAAGCACGCTCTGCAGTGCGTTTAAGGCTGCGGGTATGGGAAGGGGGGATCAGCCCTGGTTTTACTGGGTAGATGAGTAAATGTGTACGTATACTAAAAACTAGCTAGAACCTGCTTTTTGGTGGTGGTAGTGCACGGACCCAGAGGGAACACGGAAGGTTTTCTTGCCAGATTGTGTTGAACCCAAGGAAAAAATCCTTTATTTGCATCTAATTTGCATCTAATTTGCTTTCTGTATGGCTGTGACAGCTTTACAAAATAAATACCTGGCTTTCTCTTCTCTCCCAGACATGGAGACCATGGCTGCTAGCACTTCACTTCCTGACCCAGCCGGCGAGTTCGATAGGAACGTGCCCCGTATCTGCGGCGTCTGTGGGGACAGAGCCACTGGCTTTCACTTCAATGCCATGACCTGCGAAGGCTGTAAGGGCTTCTTCAGGTGAGTGAGAGTCTTCGGGGTGGAAGAATTTTACTCCATAACCAGCAAGCCTTGAGGAGCAGGAGATCTGATCCTCAGGGTGCTGCCTGGCTGCCGTTCCAGTTACCCGCGTCCCTACAAAGCCGGGCTGCAGCCAGCCCTGTGCCCGCGTTGCAGACAGCTGACATGCCTGCGACTCTTGATAATGGAGAGATCACAAACTATTTCCCTTCCCATGGCTTCCTGTGGCACCCCACTACCAGGAAATAGGTTGTTTTCCCCTTACCTAGAGATTTCCATCTGTCTGGGAGCCTTGCAGATGTCCACGTGCCGTACGGGCAGGAGCGTAAGAGCCTCTAGCACGCTATGGATGGCACGTGGGAGATTTACACCTGAAACCAGCAGTCTTTGAAAACTAAACTGGTATGATGGCCACAAACTTCTTTTCTTTAAAGCAAGCTGCCTCTAATGTCTGCTCTGAAGCTCTGCACGCTTGTGTACGGAGATGGATGGGGTCTTCTGCCCTCCTGCTGGAGTGGGCACCAAGCTCCTTCCAAAATCAGGCAGCCTTTCACTCCAACTCTGGCTCTTGGGGGGTTTAAAGTAGCTGTAGGCTGTATATGCAGCTGTTTCGAGGCTTTTTCCCACTCTCAGGTGGGGTTGAGTGGTCTCAAGCTGATTCTCAGCAAGGCAGAAACATCTCTGAAAGCTGCCGGGGTCTCCGAGTCTGGAGAGTTAGCAGCTCGATTTTACCCCTGCGTCTGTCGAGGCGATGCTCCCGTACAGACGGTGCCGAACCGTTCCCGTGGGCGTTCAGATCGCTTGCGCCGAGTGAGAGAATGACTAAGCGCTGGTGAAACGAAGCAAGATAATGACTGGTGTGGGACTGGCTGGGAAAGGCCTTGCTCAAGTATTTTGCACTGTAATGAGATGGTGGCACAGGTGGCTGTGGGATTGCGAACACCAGAGCGCACAGCTTTACACCTTGTTACAGCAACCAGAGCTTGAACTTTCACAGCAAAGTCACAACTCCTCCTCTCCCAGGAATTTCGGGGCTAGATGGGGGTTTTCACATACCACAGCCTTGCAGTCTGTTTTCGAACGGGGCAGCTTCGAAGCCCGGCCAACCTGAGCGACAACATTTTCCTCAATTACTGGCACTAAACGAGTAACGCTTCTTTCAGGCGCTCTCCTCTGTGGTCTGGTGTCCCTGACCTTCCCCGTCCCCATTGTGGCCACAGAGGTGATGGTCTGGCTTTTGACCTCTGAAATGGCCGGCGCTGCTTGACGAACCCTTCCTGGGGGCGATGTGGCTCTTGCGCTAACGTCGCGAGCCCTGCTGCTGCGTTTCCCCATCTTCATTGTCACGCCGTTGTAACCGTGCAAGACACACGACTGTGACAGTATTTCTGGACAGACATCTTAATGATGTGAAAAGCTCTCGTCTTCAGCTAGCCCTTCACGCCCCATATAAAGCCTTTATTTTCAATTTAAGGCTCTCACTGCTTTTTTTAATCTTGCTTTCCAGGCGTGCTCTCCCCACGCTAGGTCTTGGTGTGTTCCCTCTTGCTTGTTTACATGCCATTTTCAATCACTGAATTAATTAACGCTTGCTGCTCCCACAGTATCTAAGTGCTTTCTGCATTAAAATATAGCAGCACTGCTGCGGAAGAGCCTGGACCCCTAAAACTCCCCTAGAAAAGCTACGCGTCCCTTTGCCAGCACCTTGGGTTTTGCAACAGGTTGTGCTTGTGCGCCCTTGCTGTTTTTCAACTTCCAGCTTGCGCTCCCTGCGCGGGTCTTTGAAAAAATCACCGCGCTGGTATCAATTTCTGATGGTTCATTGCACTTACGTGGGAGGTCGGACTCGCAGCCTTGGCTGGAAGGGGCTAAAAGAGGGCGAGCGGCTGCGAATATCGAACTGCGGCAGCAAAACCTCGGGAGGGTTTCACAGGTTTTTTTGAGTGCGTTCAGGCTGCAGACACGACTTGGTCTCCTCTGCAGGATGGACCAGGACCGGTTCTTCTGTACCCGGAGCCTTGCGCAGCGTAGCGGAGGGATGCAGCAAAATGCAGCCTGCGCCCTGGCTCGCTGGCGTGGCTGCAGAGCTGCTGGAGGGCCTCCGGGCAGACCTCCCCGGCCTCGGGGACGTACCTGCGTGACACGATTCCCTGGTGTGAACTCCCCCGGGAGGTCCTGGGTTTAATGACTCTATAAAAGGCATTAGGAATTTACTGGCACCTCGGGGTGCTCAGACGTGCATGTAACCTGCAGCACAAACAGGCGTGAGGCAACCTTTGGCTGCTTGCTCCCAAGTCTGCTGTTTACTAACGCTGCCAACAGCAACAGCAGCCTTTTATTGAGCTCTGCTGTTTGCTCAGGAGCCCTTAAGAAGCAGCTAAGCCCGAGTGATTTATTCTGCTGGGACCTGGCTGAAGCATCCACGGTTTCTTCTGCAGTCCTACCTTTCCCTCGGTGCAATGACACTGGGCGTTAATAGCAGAGCTGCTTGGAACGGTGCTGGGTATTTCAAAACCTACGAAGTCCCCACCCATCCTGTCTGCATCACTGCATCGCTCCTGTAATCCTCCCCTGTTCTTTGCCGTGTCCTACGTGAAACTTTTAAAATAAATCCATCCCCTCTTCCTCCTTCCCCAGAGCTCTCTAAAGGTATTTCAGTGCAAGGTGGAGCTGTCTGGAGCTGGGATCAGAAGTTGGGGATGGAGCTGGGAGGATTTGGGGGAGAAAATGCAAATGGATGCAAAACGGGTGCCGGATTGCCGCAGCTCTGCTCCTGGCGTTGACTTGGCTGTTGGTGGATGGAGGGCTATGTAGGTGTAATGGGGGAGAAACGGGGGATTATCCGCCCCCAAACGGCCCGCGATGGCTGTGCGAGGTGGTTCTGCTGCAGCCTTGGCGCCAGAATGGCTCCTCGTGTCTTAGCCACGTGGTGGGTGATGGAAAGGACGTGCCAGGAGGGCCACGGCGGGGTTTGGTTATGAGTAACGGTATTTCGCGGGTTCTGCAAATGTGAGAGTCGTGTGTATCAAAAGCCCATTTTGCTGATAAAAAACTCAGAGGTAATTTGAAGATCCGCCCTGTCTGGTAAAGGGGAAGGGCCAAGCACAGCACTGATACCTGCCATATGATGCAGGTCTGGCCTGGGCTTCGCCCTCCCTCCGGTGCGGGCTGTCGGGGCTGCTATTCACCATCTGGTTTTTATGTGACTTCACATTTCTGATAACCTAGAAGCCATTTTATAGAGGCGCTGGGGTTCGCTGTCTCCTTGGTGTGCGAGGTAGGACCGTCAGGCGTGTGGCTACCAAAGAGCAAGGATGGAGCTCAGCTGCTGCGGTCGGGGGTGGTTAATGATCAGGAGTCCTGGCTTGCGGAGCTGGAATTAGGCAAATCGCAGTCCTCACTGTGGCTGGAGCGCTCTCCGCTGCGGACAGGATCTGTTGGGCAAGATAAAACCAGATGGGCTCCTCCTGTCCCCAAGAGATGGGCATCCTGCGAGCACCGGTGAGCGATGGATGTCACCCCGCCGTGCGCAGCGGCCTGTCCTTTGCAACGCTGCATTTGCACGCAGTGAGCGGTGCTGTTGGAGGGCACGCATGGGAACGCTGTCCCTATTTCCCCTGCCACCATCGGGTACAGCCGCCCCGACCTCGGAGCACATCGCTCCCCGCTCGGCAAACCCCACCTTCCCCTGCTGCTGGTTGCGGCCGTGTTTGCTCTCACCCGCGGGCTGGGTTTATGCAGGGAGGGATCTCGTTATTTTTAACATTCGGCAGCTTGCCTGGGACAGGGATCTTAAATGAGCCTTGAAATAGCTAGTTCTGGAGCTTTATAAAAATACACCAGGGCCGGACGGCGTGAGCTCCTGCTGTGGGATGGATGGCCGCTCCTTTGCGCCGCTGGTGTAACTCAGGGCCCCTTATAGCTGAGAGCCGTAGACCCTTGGGGCAGAGAAGCGGCTGCTTAGAAAAACCCTCTATTGTGCCCAGCCACCCTATATTCGAATAAACTGCAATTTTCATACCAAACCTATAATGTTGGCTTGCCCTCGCACACAGGACATGTTTCCCTGCCCGAGGGCCTCGTGTTTCTCTTGCTTGTTTGTACATTCCCCAGCCTTGCCCCGGGCTGCAGGGCAAAAGACAAGCTGCCTGCCTGCCCCAGATGCTCAAAACCAGAGTCGCTCACCAAAAAGCTGGGAGATTTTGGGGTGTTCAGTTCCAAATCCTGATTTGCCCCTGAGCTGAGCAACATTTGCCCCTGTTCCTGGGAGAGCAAAGGCCCTGCTGGTCTTGGTGGAAGGGGAAAATCGAGAGAAAAGCAATAACCTGAGAGCCAGCCGCTGGGCAAAACAGCGTAAGGGAGGTTATGGAGGGCTCTGCCACCCGTCTCTCCTGTATTAATCTTCCTAAATGCATTTATTCATCTGTGAGGTGAAGGGAGAGTAAAGCCTCTCTGTTTACATCTCCCTTTCTAAAATAGCCTCTAATTGCATGCTACGTGCAGCTCGGGTCTGCAGCCCGAGAACATATTTTATATTTATACCCTATAAGCGCAGGCCCGGCGCCGTTGCTGGGACGGAGGGGCCCCTCTGCCATCGCCCTCTCAGCCTGCCGTCGCCCGTTCGGAACGTCCTCGCCGGTGCCTGTGGAGCGCAGGGGTCGTGCGCCATCAGCTCGGCTTCGTGGAGGGACTTTATTGCTCAAAGAGCGACTCTTTCTAGCGGGAGACTCTTCGTGCCGGTGCTGAAATGCAGCATTAACTTGGCGGCAGATTGCTCGCTGTTGTACCCAAATTGCATCTCAGCTCTGCTTCTCCGCTGCGTTTACCTTTGAACATCCTCGCGTTGACTTTCCAGCCTGGAAACGTCCTGGGCTTGGTTTACCTCCATTCAAAATCACTTCATTTAAAGCAAGCAGCACCTTTAGAAATACTTGCAAATCCAAAGCTGTGCTTGCTGATGGCAGATCCTTGAGTAATTTTCTCGAAAGACGCAGCATCTCTGAGCGCAGAGGAGAAACCGCCCTTACTGGACCGGCTCAGCTATGCCTGTAACGTGTCATTAGTGGATGTCGCGCAGGATGGCCCCGCAGCAAGGCGAGTTTTCGCTGGGAGCTCTGGCTTTGACCCTTTGTACTTGGAAGATTTACAGTCCCGATTGCAGCAGCGGATTAACGTGGCACGGTGTGGTTTTGGTGGAAGAGAGGGTTATTATGTCAAGTGTTGTTTCTCTTGTATCCTGCAGTGAGCTTGCTTTCTTCTGCACACACAAACATGCGCTCCAGCCAGTTATTCTAGCAAAGCCAGGCTTTAAAGGCTGGTACAGATTTAATAACACGGGCTGCTTTGGTACATGCCGACCTCCACTCTGGTTTCTTTTGCTGCTGGTGGGGGTTTCTCTACAATCCTTCCCCGCTTCTTTTGGCCTTCAAAATACCTGTTCAGAACCAGAAAGCTGCTGAACCTGTGGCTGAACCCCTCGGCTGTGTCCTTGTAAGAAGCTGTCCTGTTCCGTGCTGTCCGGCAATGCCCTAACCTCTGAGAGCAAACCCGTAGGCGCACCCAGCCGGGCACAGCCTCTCCAACGCAGCGTTCTCGAGCCACCAGCTGAGCTGAACGGAGTCAGCTCAGAGATGCTTCCAGCATCCTCTTAGCCATCTCTCTCCAGCAGTTTGCTGTCCGGAGAGCTGGATTTGTGCTTGCGTCTCTTCCCCATGTTTGGAGCAGCCTCTTGCGCAGTCAAAACGGTGTTGATTTGACGCAAACCCATTTTTTTTTTCCTGTTCCTCTCCAGGAGAAGCATGAAGAGGAAAGCGATGTTCACGTGCCCGTTCAACGGTGACTGCAAAATCACCAAGGACAACCGGCGGCACTGCCAGGCGTGTCGGCTGAAGCGCTGCGTGGACATTGGCATGATGAAAGAGTGTGAGTATGCGGACACGCGTCCCGTGGGGCCTGGCTTCGCCCTGTGATGTCCTTTTCTGTCTTAATTAACGCCCGGTGCAGAAGGCAGGCACGCGAGCGCACAACCTGAAAGCCCTACAGGGATTCGAAGGGGATGCAAAGGGCAGGGGATGTGGTGGGTAATGATTGAGAGGGGCTCGTTTAATGATTGAGGCTGTTCCTGTGGTGGTTAGCGATCTGGGGAGTTGCTTTTATCAGAGCCAAGTCGCATTTGCTGGCTCTTGGGCGGCATCAGCTTAGCGAGAGCATCCGGGGCTGTTTCTAATTAACTCCCGGTTACGTTGGCTGAACTGACTCCCATCCTGCCTGTGCAAAGTCATCGTCCTCCCCGCCGCGTTCTTGCAGGCTCCTCGCTGCATCCAAACAGGGCGAGTTGAACGAGCTTCCCCACAGCGGCAGTGATTTCCATTAACGTGGAACCGGCTTGCGTTTTGCTCTGCCCGTACCTCTTGGGCTTTTTATTTTTTGGGCCCTTATTCTTGCAACGTGGGTCCAGCCACACGCACAGCAGCAACTTAAGTAAATAGCAGAGGGACGTAAAGTAGTTTTTAACCCAATCCAAACACGCTAATGTTGTCCAAATATTTATTTTCTTCAACTATATTTATAGATAAGCAGCTTTTAAAAATAAAATCTGTTTGACACACTTCCTCCTACATACACGCGCTTTCCACGTCCTGAGTCTTCAGGAGAAAGCTGGTGTTCGCATAGCGTTCAAACCAAAATAACAGCCTTCTGCTAGGAGACATTGCAAACAGGGCGTCACGGCGAATGATTGATGGGCCTGAAAATTTGGAAAATGGAAGCGGTGCTCATTTCCTTAGGTGGTGAGCAGAGAGCAAACAGCGTCTGATGTCGCAGGGTGCTACCAAAGCACCTGGGTCCGCCAAAAAATCAGAACTTGTAGGTGTTTGCAGGAAAAAATGCCTAAATTTCCAGTTGCCCCAACGATCAAGCAGATCCCTGATGAAGAGAAGAGCCTGGATCTTTTTTTTTTTTTTAAACTAGCAGCTGTGTCCCATAACGAAGGAGAAAAAGCCCATATAATACACCACACGTACCCATCTTTTGGGTGAGGACGAGGATGTGTGAGCCCGGGGTAGCTGGTCGGTGCGGTCCATTTGGCGTAGCCGCTGCTAACGAGGGAAATGTGTTGACTTGCACCGGTTCATTACCCAGGAAAGGCCGGAAAATTCAGCGGCAGCAACGCACAGAGTGTTTGCACCCCGGCCGGGGCCAGGTCCCGGGGATGTGTGTGCTTTCCACAGGAGTTAACTTGTAAGCGACCCCGTTAGCAAACTGTTACTGGATTAACAAAACCTAACCGAAGGAGATTAAAAATAGCCTTCCCGTGGACTTTGCTGCTGGTTAAATGAAGGGGAACGAGGTGCGCTGCTGTTATTTTTAGGTTGAATCGGGGATCTTGAAGCTCTTGAGGGGGGGTTGTGTCTTCCCCAGGCCGTCGTTGAAGGCGATGGATTGTCACAGGCGGGGCTGGGCCAGTTTAACCCCGCTGCCAACGGGATCTGAGTCCGAAGCAGAAATGAGGGAGTGAGATGGCGATAAAGAGGAGGAGGAGGAAGAGGGCAGACCCTGGCAGACCTTGTGCCTGTGTTAATTTGGGGTTTGGTGCCGGCAGACCCTTCTCCATCCCCAGGGTGTGGGGTGGTTGGATGGCCTGGATGATTTTAGACATCATCTCCAGCCCAAACCACGCAGGGCTGAGACCTGCGGCAGCGTGGCCGTGTCGAGGGTCCCTTCCCCAGCGCGTCATCCAAGTTTGGGTGCAGCCGGACCAGACGCTGTGGTGATGGGCTTGGAGGAGCCAGTGCCCGTCAGGGAGGCGCAGCAAGGAAGGGATCGCCTGTGTTCGAACTCAGAGCAAAAGTCCTCAGCCACCGGCGCTCCCTGGGGAGCTGGGGACAGCGTCGGGGCGGCCACCGTCCCCTGAGGGGGGACCAGGGAGGAGAGGACAGAAGCTGGAGGGCAGCCGAGGTTACGGCCATACGGCTGGAGCCGGATTTATAGCCCCGCCGCAACGCCTGGGTTCACCCCACGCTGTCCGCAGCCAACGTTAGCAAATAGTTGTGGTTTTCTTCCTGTCTTATCTGCGCGGGGTAAAGCGCAGGGCAAGCTTGCGGGGCTGAGCGGCGGGCGATCGGCGGAGGAGAAATCCACCTCGCAGCCCGAGCCGTGGCACTTGGGAACGCTCCTTTTGCCGCTCTCGGGTGCCGTTTCCCTTCGGATGGCTCCGAGGAGGGCAGGTCTCCAGCCTAGGGATGCCTCGGCTGCCCTGTCCGCTTGCTGCTGGTTTTTCCTAGGATGATGTATTTAAAGTGAGGCGAAGGGTTTGTTGCTGGACTATCCTGCCTGCTTTGGGTGGCAAAATGCTGAAGTTACCCCTTCTGCCCTGCAAAATTCCCTTTCGCCAGCTGCCGGGAGCTCGGGAAGGGACGTTCGTCCCTCGGGGCTGTGATGGGCAAAGCACTGGGGCATTGGATGGACCCGGGCTCCGCAGCCACGCGTAACCTTTGGGTGATTCACCTCTCTTAGCGTCTCTGCCCTTTCTCCCCCAACCTTTAACAGCTCTCCAGCATTCGCATGCAGGGACAGGGGACAGGTCGTCTGTCCTGCACGGCCTAAAGGTGTTGCTGCAAAGCAGGAAGATAAATTATGCATCACCCAGTCGAGCAGCCGGAGGGACCCATGGGCTCCTTGGGGCTGCAGCAGTCTCACTGAATTTATTCTCTCTCCACCACCTTATTTGCTGCTGGGGAATTTTTTTCTGCTTGTCGTGGTGCCAGTCAGCTGGGAATCAGTGAATCTCCTTGGGAGGGTCCCCAGCCGTGTCCTGGGCAGTTTGTCCCTCTGCAGCCAGGTCCTCGGACATTGGTGAAGGTGGTGGCAGCTAATTCCCCTCCCTGGTGCCGCAGCAAGGTCTATAGCTCGCCCAGGGCCAGCTCCCCACGGATCTTCTCTCCCCTTTTCCAAGGAAAACCCTTGCCGGGATCTGGCTGTAGTCAGAAGCAGCTGATGCTCAGCATCCTCACCACGAGGCTCAATTTATGAGCTCAGTGCTGAAAATCCCCAAAAAGGAGGAGGAAAAAAAACCAAGGCATCGTCTCGGAGCCAGGGAAAGGAGCAGAAACTGGAAGGAGATTGTGCGGAGAGAGGGGAATTCCCCGAATCGGTCAAGAGAGGAGCGGAGATGCTCGGGGGAGCAGGCAGCGCGAGGGCAGCAGTAGCCAGCAGGGTTAGGGTTGCTTAGGGTGAGCAAGGAGGGAGGTGGCGTTTCCAGCTCTCCTCCGCTTCCCCGAATAGGCGGTGATACTTAAAGCAAAAAAAAGTCCCCGCTGCCCCAAATGTGGAATGTGTTATTCCCCCGCCCGAGAGCTGCTGCACAGCAGCGTTGTGCAACGCCGGCCTCTGGGATCCGCGCTGATGCCGGAGACTGGCCAAGAAGCGAAGCAGGAGCATGAGAGAGAGGGAAGAGTCGTGGCTGTTTGGGAAAACGTCACTTGGTGGCGGCCGGCGTTCGCAGGCTGGACGCGAAGCGTCTCTGCTCCCCGTGGGCTCGAAGCACGTGCTGTAAATGTCCTCTGTAATTAGAGCAGGCTTGGAAGCCGTCAGGGGCTGAGCATCTGGAAAGCCCTCTCCGAAATCTGTGCGAGTATCGCTTCGGGTAGCCGTGTCTCAGCTGCGTCGGAGGGACATGACCTCCTTGGCACAGGGAGAGCAGTGGCCGGGGGCCCTGCAACTGCTGTTGCTGCTCCAGTTTGCTCCAGCGCAGGTCTGGGACCTGCGATTTAAATCGCTGCTGTTTGCCCATCGCTGCAAGCTTTCCTCCTCTCTGGTTTCCGTGCAAACCCACGTGCTGTAGGAGATGCAGCCAGCTCATAGCATCCCATTTACCCCCCCTCCCGCCATCGCAGTGTTTGCGTTCCTGTTGTGCAACACGGCTTTTCTGGCCGTGCCACCCCTTGTCCCAGCCCTGTGGCCGCTGGCTGCGCTGCCGATAACACCTGCGGGGCTCTGGCCGCCTTTGGAAATGCTCCGTCTTCCGATGACGAAGGCGCCTTGGGGCGGTCGCAGCCAGGGTTTGGAGCAGGTCAGCAGGGCTGAAGGGTGCGGTTTGGGGAGAAGCAGCAGGGATGAATTAGGCTTCGCTCCCCAGCTTTAAAGGGTGCACGGCAAGCCCCGCGTCCCGGGCATTTACGCGTGAACCGGTGCAGAGCGATCCTGGGCATCCTTGGCAGTTAAGGGAGGCTGCAACGCCCTGCAGGCAGCTCAGGGGCAGATTCCCCATCTCAATACGTGCGCCTTGTCCCTACAGCGTATCAAACTGCTTCTTTTGCTTCTTGACCCTCATCTTGCCGTGAATCACCCCAAAGCTGCTGCTGCGAGGGGTGCTTCTGCAGCCGTCCTGCCAACCAGGGGACACCAGCTCGGCTTCTGACGGCCACCACCGTCCCAGCGAGACCCCAATGCCACCGCACTGTGACGGCCGTGCCAGGCAGGCTGTCCCAGGGCGGGGGAACAACCGCGGGGCTTTTTGCCCCCCCGGGGCTGGACAGTGGCCCCGGCTCCAGCTGGGGCAGGCAGAAGCACCCACCATTCAAACTTCAATGAAATACTCAAGAGACAGTATCAAGAGATACTCAAGTGAACACGTTTCAAGCCTGAAGTTTCCTAAACTTTCATTTTCTTTATATTTGGCTGCTCTTTCCTCGCCTGACGAGAGCGAGTCTGTCTTTGTGCTGCTCAGCATCACCCTCCCGAGCCCCGGGTTTTGGCTGGGGTTGCAGGGTTGTATCCTCGCCCAGCTGGCTGTATCTTCATGTGCTACCCTCGGTGTCGGCCGTGGCTTCCCCTGCTGCCCTTGCGGTGTCTCGCAAAGAGGGCCAGCGTCTGTCTGGAAGCGATGGGCAGATGTTATCTCAGCCTCTGCATGGGCTTTGGGGTCAGGGCAGCCCACAAACGCTCAGCCACGCCGCTGGTCGTGCCAGGAGTCCGTGGCTGGATGTCTCCAGCATTCAGGAGATCGGATCTGGGGCGTGAGCCAGGATCCTGAGTGGAAGGTGCAAGTGTCGAGCCGCTTCCCGATCCCGTATTCCCCCTCGAGGCAGGCAGGGACATGGTGGGCAACGTCCATCCTTCTGTGAGTGCAAAGTAAACGAGTCGAATCCTTTTCCCCAGGACTTTATAAAGCAGGCAAGTCACTGCGCTGACATCCCTCGTCCACGTTACCACCGGTCCTACCGAAAAGCCGTTCCTCCGGCACGGCCAAGCAAAGCGCGTTTCAGGTTTGCTGCTCCCTGGCATCACCGGGAACGATTTCACCAGAAACACCGGGGGTGTTCTCAACCCGCAGTGCCGATGCTGGGCTGTGTCTTGGCTTGCACAAGCACCGCTGTGTCATGGCACGGGCGTTCACAACACCAGATGAGCTGGAAGGGAATCGCAACTCCCCTTTATTGGATTTTTTTTTTTAAACACCTGTGGGGCTTCCTTTGGGTTTTAGTCTCCCGTGGGCTCCAGCAAGTCCTGTCAGAGCATTAAACGCCAAACCCAGGACCTGCTGCTAGCCAGAGCCGCGGCCGGTTTCTGTCAGCATCGCTGGCAGTTTGGCAGTGGATTCACAGCAACGTGCAGCCCACGTGCTCTGCCGAGCCCCGGTGCAGCCGGCAGCCCTGGGACGTACGGGGAGAGCTGGCTGCCTTAGGGGATTGTACTGGGGAGCACAAACCTGGCCAGCGTTTGTTCCCCTGCTAAGCGATGCTTTGGGAACTGCTTTTGCTTTCCATCTCCTATCAGAGTGAGAAATGCTGCCGCCTCGCTGCTTCAAACCTGTTGGAGGGCTGGATTTCCTAAAGCTGGCTGGGAAATCCCAAGGAGGTTTCCCTTGCAGTCTTGCCCCAGCACAGAAACATCCTTTCCTTTCCAATCAGCTCTGCGGATGCTTCCAACTTTCGGATCGATTCACTTGCAGGATCTGAGATTTGCTTGGTGTAGAGACCTGCAATAATCCCTTCTGAAGCCCCGATGCGTGGGACAGACCATGCTGGCAAAGACTTTGAACACCACGGCCACCGCCCAGGTGCTCGGCTCTTTGCCCCGTCCTCGTTCCCAGCCCCGCATGGCTCTTTCCCCACAGATGCTGCCTCATCGATGAACACTTTCCCTTCTTGCCTGCAGCGCCCAGATGGATCTGATGCTTTTGTAATAAGAACCGGGATGGGAGATGGCAAAATCCTGATTTTTCTCCCCAAGCAGTCGTGCTGTCCCCCACGGAGCTGGCCGTAACCTGCTGATCATGGCAGCAATCTTTCAGCCCGAGCTAGTCCTTCCCGTGCCTCCGAGGTCTTCCAAGTCCCCTCTGAGATTGTGCAAGTTTGAAAACATATTGGAAAAATGCCATCGGCTAAAGGTGGCAGAAGGGAGCGGGGACTGCAAACAGTTCCTTGCCTCGAGCCCTGTGACCGTGGCTCCCGCTGCCCTTCACCAACCTCTCGTCCCAAATTCCACCTCGACTCGCCCAGCATCAAATCTCTCCGCAACCCAAGGCAGGCAGCAAGCCGCCTGTCATCAGATAACAGGCTTGGGTTTTTTTAATGAGTGGTTAAAGGGCTAATAACATCTTGAGGAATGGGCTTTGCTATTTTTAGGACCCGGTGGCTGGCGTGTATTAACGAGCTTTCGTGAACGTGTGACTCTTCTGAGGGCGGGGGGTTGCAGCTCCCTGTTGCTTTTCTGCTCTGCCAACCCTGTGAGGCTATTCAGGTCTTTAAGCTCTTTTTATAAAGGTCAGATTTGAGCCCAAATTGCCTGTGGATGCTCCCCTTCCCTAAATAAATGGGCGAAGCCTTGCGTATCGCCTTCGAGTCCAACCCTTGGCCGCTGCCGAAGGCTGTCACCCATAACAGAAACCATAAATACCCAGCCCTGGGAGCGGGGGTATGTTTATACGTCCCCTTAGCTTAAAAACACTTGTGATGCTGCAGAAGTGCTGCTGGATACCCCGACTATCGCTGCTGCGGCTTGGTAGCCGGCCACGGAGGCTGAGCGGTGCCGCATCGGGCTCCCTCTGTTGTCGGGCGCCGACAGCGGCACGGGAGCCGTGATGAACCCGCTGGCCTGCCTCTTGCAGGATGAAGATTTCTTTCACCTGAGAACACAGAGCAAACACCAAGGTTGCAGAGCAGACATGTGGCAGCGCTGACGTGACCTTATTGCACCCAGTCCTTGCCTAAAAGCACCCAAATGGGCTATAAACTGTCCTGGTCTCGTAGCGGGAAGCCGTGACCCGGCAGTCGAGGACAGGAGCAGGCCGGGGTTGATGCAGGTTTAATAATTGATTAGCAAGGTGATGGGGATGCTGGCTGCAGTGGCCTGGGGTTGCTTCGCTCCCCGTTTCCCTGTGCCTGTTTCTGACGCTGTCCCTGTCCCCGCAGTCATCCTGACGGATGAGGAGGTTCAGAGGAAGCGCGAGATGATATTGAAGCGCAAGGAGGAGGAAGCGCTCAAGGAGAGCCTGAAGCCCAAGCTCTCGGAGGAGCAGCAGAAAGTCATCGACATCCTCCTCGAGGCTCATCGCAAGACCTACGACCCCACGTATGCCGACTTCACCAAGTTTCGGGTACGTCCGGGGCACGCCAGCCCCGATTCCCATGCGCAGGATCAAGCGGTTCCTGCCCGGATGCCCCAAACCCGTTTCATCTCTCGCTAGAGAGGAGTTAAAAATCCCAGTGCAAGAACCTTGATGCTGTTGGCAGCAGGCAAACGCCTGCCATCAAATTGCTCTGCCAGTCCCGTTCCTCACGTCCTGCTCTCTCTTCCAGCCCCCTGTGAGAAGCAACCCCAGCAACAGGGGGGCAGCGAGGTCCCCCTCCATTCTTAACCAGGATTTGTCATCGGAGGACTCCACCGACCTCTTTGGCTCCGATGCCTTCGGCACGTTTCCAGGTACCGCGCTCACCTCTCCGTATGCGATGGGGGTAGAATTGCAGCAGCTTTACCTAAGTCTGGCCATTCAGACCCTTGTTTTACCTCTTTTGGGGAGCTTATTTAACTGTAAGACCCTCCTGGGGGTGTTGCAAAGGCTTTTTGCGAGCAAAAAGCATTAAGTGCTTGGCTGGATCGTGGCCCTGCAGACCTCTGTGTGTCTGAGCCCTCCAGGATGGCCAAGAGGAGCGCAAACATCAACGCTGGGCTGCATCGTCGCTGCTCTGGCTGCAGTTAGACTTGATTGCAGCACAGGAGAGGAGTTAAAAGCCCCAGTGGAAAAATCTTGACGCTGTTGGCGGCCAGCGAACGCCTGCTCTCCCAGCCCCGTTCCTCACGTGCTGCTGTCTAAACGCAATGCAGAGCGCTCCCGGCAGGACGGATGCCGTTCCCGCTGCGGGCCGGTGTCGCTCTCCTCACCCATAATGTCTTGCCTATAACCGAGCTACCTCTGACCACCTCCCTCTCTCCAGAGTCTGTGGAGCCCCAGATGTTTTCAAACCTGGTCCTTTCCGAGGAGAATGACGAGAGCTCCTCGGTGAACATCGACTTCTCCCACCTCTCCATGCTCCCGCACTTGGCCGACCTGGTCAGCTACAGCATACAGAAGGTGATCGGCTTTGCCAAAATGATCCCGGGATTCAGGTGAGACGTTCGCTCCCGGATCCGATGTCTGTGGCGGTTCTCCACTCTCAGGAATCTCGTCCTACCCTTCACAGCCAGATCATTTTTCTCTGTTTCATCTTCACAGCTGTCCCTCAGGCTCTGTTCCCTTCCCAGGTCTGTTCCTACTTTCATGTTTTTCTGTCTCTCCTCCTTCCTGGGGTTACTCCTCTCCTATTTTACCCTGATTCACGCAGATTCTGCCAGCAAAATGCTTGAGCTCCTAAGAAAGATGCTCGAGACCATGGGAGCGGGCCCATCCTGGTTTGTGAAGGACCTCAGGTCCTGTTTACCTCCAGGCTGGTGCCCAGGGTGCTGGGTGGTGCCATCAGTAAATGTAGCTGCAGAAATACCTCCTGCTTAATTATCTAGAAACCCAGGGTGAGGGAGAAGTGGGGGTGCCCCCAGCAAAGGGACCGGGTTTCCGACGGAGAACCTGGTGCGCGGGTGGCGCGGGCTGTTCCTTCGCTCGCCGGACAGGTCTCACCTCGCCCTCTTCCCCCTGCCCAGGAACCTGGCAGCAGAGGACCAGATCGCCCTGCTGAAATCCAGCGCCATTGAGGTGATCATGCTGCGCTCGAACCAGTCCTTCACCCTCGAGGACATGACGTGGACCTGCGGCAGCAATGACTTCAAGTACAGGATCAGCGACGTCACCCAAGGTAAGGGCTGCCGGGCACTCTCCTGCTTGCTGCAGGCTAAGAGATGTCATCCCAGCCTTCAATTCAGATGCAAAAATCCCACCCTGAGTAGTCTGGAAGCAGGGACGTGTTGGCAGGCTGCACGGCTGCGGAAGACGGCAGCACCAGCAGCTCGGCAGTGCCACAGCTGGGCTGAGACCCCCGTCCCGGCGTCAGCCGTGCTCTGTCTATCTCCCAAACCCCACGCTGTGACACGTGTGCACCCTGCAGCCGGACCAGACGGCTGGAAAGGGCCATTAACTCCTGGAGAAAAGCAAAACCGGAGCGTGGCTGTGGCTCAGAGCTGTCTCCAGCCCCTCTGCCCTGCAACGGGGGTTGAGTTCAGTTTGCTCCGAGCTGCCGTGAGGGCTGGAAAGCCGCTGTGCCTTCCCGCTGCCGCTGCTCTGCAGCCAGGAAGCCCTTCTGCTAGGAAAGGTGGTGAATCCTGCCCTAAACCTCCCCCACTTTAGGATTTGGGGACCAGCACAGAGAACAGGGGGTGCAGATGAAATATACGGGCCTTAAATCTCTCCCTGCGCTTGGAAGAGCCGTAGAGTAACCTGGGGATGCCGAGATCCTCGGTGCAAGGGCAGAGATCCCAGCAGAACCAGAGCGAGCGGGGTGTTGGGACCAGGCACGGGGCAGCTGGCGCCCACTGAATGCAGGGAAGAGATCGGCTTGCAGAGAGGGCTCTGGGCACACAAGGTGGGGCTGTGATGCTTGTGCAGGACACGGGGCAGCGTGGAAGTGACAATAAGGAGGCAAAATGTCTGCAGGTTAACTGTCTTTATAGATTTCAAAAGCAAAATCTGCTCTATCATCTGCTTTAGAGAAACTGCTGGGGAGAAAAGTGCAATTAAAACCAGTGTGTTTTAAGCTGTTCAAAAGCCATCTTTCACTGTCCCAGCTCTCTGCTGCACTGAAAGAGGAGCTGCTGAGCTCCACGCTCATCCCTCGGCTGGGGGAGGTCTTGTTCCGGAGCAGGCTGCGCTAAAAGTCCTTTTCTCTTCCCAGCTGGCCACAGCATGGACTTGCTCGAGCCGCTCGTGAAGTTCCAGGTTGGCTTGAAGAAGCTGAACCTTCACGAAGAAGAGCACGTGCTCCTCATGGCCATCTGCATCCTGTCCCCAGGTAGGAGGACGCTCATCCCCCAGGGTCGCTAACCTGCCGGGTTTTGGCCGCATCCCCAGAAATGTCACCTTTCCCTGCCTCTCCATCACGGCGGCTGGGAAAAGGGACGGGAATCACCCTGCGTCCCCGGTGTTTCCTAGATCGCCCAGGCGTGCAGGACACCTCGCTGGTGGAATCCCTCCAGGATCGCCTCTCGGAGATCCTGCAGACCTACATCCGCTGCAGGCACCCTCCTCCCGGCAGCCGCCTGCTCTACGCCAAGATGATCCAGAAGCTGGCCGATCTACGGAGCCTGAACGAGGAGCACTCCAAGCAGTACCGCTGCCTCTCCTTCCAGCCCGAGCACAGCATGCAGCTCACGCCGCTGGTGCTCGAGGTCTTCGGCAACGAGATATCCTGACTCCGGCTGCGGGGTTGAGCGCCCACCAGTAAAGGGATAAGTCAGCCTGGCTTCCCCGAGGCAGCGAGCGGAGGGACGGGACCCTGGGCAGGAGTTTTGTACATAGACGGTTTGGTTTCACACTACTGGAGGTCCTGCTTTGTCTTCTCATCCACAGCGGCCGAGGTTTGCTCGCTGCCGAGCAGTGACGGACCCAGATCCGTGTGGTTTCTCCCCGCTCCATGAGCAGCTTTTCCGCTTCCCTGCTGTCTGCGAGAGCTGACTTAACCCTTTATGGATATTTTGAGGCTGGGCTGCCTCCGATCACTGCTTGACCTGAAAAATCAGGCTGCTTGGAAGGAGAAGCACTGGGGTGTGTTTGTGTGGGGAGACGGACTCACGGCCGTCCTCTGCTCCCCTCCTAAAATCTGCAACGCTCACCGCGCCCGTGTCAAAAAGGGAGACGCCCGTTGAATTGCACCCCCCAAATCCCTGCCAGAAAACTCCGTGGGCTGCATCCCCCCACGCGTGACCAGCTAAAACCGCTCCTGTGAGCCGCCGCCAGGCTGGGACGAGCCAAAGCCGTCTGTGTCAGCCCCGAGAGGGGGAATTTGTCCTCGGCCCTCAAAGGAAACAGCCGGAGGAGCTGTAATTTGCGTTCCCAACACTACTGCCGGGCTTTGGGGCAGCCGGGATATCTCGGGGTGACTCCTCTGCTCTCCGAGCTGAACCCCTTTGCTGCGGCTCTCGGGCAGGGCCCCCCGCAGCCCGTGACGGCATCGTGGGTAACGACCGCGGTCCCAGCTCGGCTTTGGCACCTTGGGGTGGCCGGGGCCCTGCTGGAACTGGGCGCCGGAGGCTGCTCGGTGCCGCTTTCCTCCCTCGGTGCCTGGGAGGCGACCCCCAGCGTGGGGGGTCCGGGAGCGGGGAGGCTCCTGGGCACCTTCCCAGAGGGGACCCAACTCGCTGCCGGGTAAATAAAATAAAATAAAATAAACTCTTGCTTGGGAACAGCGCCTGGGCTGGTTTTGGTGGGGGGCTGTGTGTCCGTCTGTCCCTCTGTGGGCTGTGCAGGACTGTGTCTCTCTGTCCATTAAACTTTATTAAACAGAGCAGGTGTGTATTAAATAGTTGTTTAATATCGTTATCAATGATAAAGGGGGGGCCTGGCCAGGCCGGGTCGCTGGGCCCGGGTTTAACAAGGCTCAGGGCCGGGTCCTGCGCTCGGGGCACAACAACCCCAGGCAGCGCCGCAGGCGCGGGGAGGAGCAGCTGGGAGACAGAAAAGGCCCCGGGGGCGGTGGTCGAGAGCGGCTGGGTGGGAGCCGGTGCCCGGGTGGCCGAGAGGGCCAGCGTCACCCTGGCTCGTGTCAGGAGCAGCGTGGCCAGTGGGCTGGGGCAGGGATCGGCCCCTGGGGAGGCCGCGCCTCGAATCCTGTGCTGGGTCCTGGCCCCGCAGCACCAGAAGGACACGGAGGGGCTGGAGCGTGGGCAGAGCAGGGCAGCGAGGCTGGGGAAGGGGCTGGAGCACGAGGCTGGGGAGGGGCGGCTGGGGGAGCTGGGGGTGCTCAGCCTGGAGAGGAGGAGGCTGAGGGGAGCCCTCATGGCTCCCCCAGCACCCGAAGGGAGGCTGGAGCCAGGCGGGGTCGGGCTCTTCTCCCCAGGAACAAGCGATGGGACGAGAGGGAGCGGGCTCAAGCTGCGCCAGGGCAGGGTTGGGTTGGATACGGGGAAAATCTCTTCCCCCAAAGGGCTGTCAGGGCCTGGCACAGGCTGCCCCGGGCAGGGGCTGGGCCCCCACCCCTGGAAGCGTTCAAAAACCCGGGGGGCACGTGGCGCTCAGGGACCCGATTCAGGCCTTTTCCCACCCAAACCGACCCCGCCCTCCCCCGGCCCCGCCGTTCCCGCCATTCCCCGCGCGCCGCGGGGGCGTGGCCGCGCACGCGCCCTGGGATGCGCAGCGCCCTGCGCCTCATGGCCGCCGCCACCGGCACCGGGGCCGGGCCTGGGCCCAAACGGCCGCGTCCCGGGCCCGCCCCGCGCATCGGCACCCACGACGGCACCTTCCACTGCGACGAGGCGCTGGCTTGCTACCTGCTGCGCCTGCTGCCCCGCTACCGGGTACGGCACCGTGCGGCGGGGCCGGGGCTGCGGCCTGCTCGGGCCCCCCCGCCACCGGGCCCGCTCCCTCCCGGGGCCCCGGCAAGGGGACAGGGGCGCCGTGCAACACCCCGACCCCTGCCCGCCCTCGAGCCCCGGCTCCCTCCTCGGGGCCACCCTTAGAGGTGCAGTCCCCCTTCGGGGTCCCCCGTGACCTGGGGGCATCTCTCGGGGCTCCCGGTCGCCCCTGGGGGCCACCCTTAGGTCCCCAGCCGCCCCTCGGGGTCCCTAGGGGCCACCCTTCGGGTCCCTGGTCCCACTTGGGGGTCTCAGGGGCCACCCTTAGGTCCCCAGTTGCCCCTCAGTGGCCGTAATTGCACCTGAGGGCCACCCTTCGGGTCCCTGGTCCCACTTGGGGGTCTCAGGGGCCACCCTTAGGTCCCCAGTTGCCCCTCAGTGGCCGTAATTGCACCTGAGGGCCACCCTTCGGGTCCCTGGTCCCACTTGGGGGTCTCAGGGGCCACCCTTAGGTCCCCAGTCGCCCCTCGGGGTCCCTAGGGGCCACCCTTCGGGTCCCCAGTCCCACTTGAGAGTCCCTGGTCCCACCCGGGGGCCACCCTTAGGTCCCCAGTCCCTCATTGCGGCCCCTGGTCACACGTGGGGGCCACCCTTCGGGTCCCCGGTCCCACTTGGGGGTCTCAGAGGCCACCCTTAGGTCCCCAGTTGCCCCTTGGCGTCCCTAGGGGCCACCATTTGGGTCCCCAGTCCTACTTGGGGGTGCCAGGGGCCACCCTTAGGTCCCCAGTCTGTCTTTGGGGTCCCTCTTCGCACCTAGGGGCCACCCTTTGGGTCCCCAGTCCCATTTGGGGGTCTCTGGTCACATCCAGGGACCACCTTGAGGTCCCCCGTCGCTCCTTGGAGTCCGTGGGGGCCACCCTTCGGGTCCCCAGACCCACTTGAGGGTCCCAGGGGCCACCCTTAGGTCCCCAGTCCATCTTTGGGGTCCCTCTTTGCACCTGGGGGCCACCCTTCGGGTCCCCAGTCCCAGTTGGGGGTCCATGGTCCCACCCAGGGGCCACCCTTCAGTCCCCAGTCCCTCCTTGGGGTCCCTAGTCACAGCTGAGGGCTACCTTTTGGGTCTCCAGACCCACTTTGGGGGTCCCTGGTCCTACCCAGCGGCCACCCTTAGGTCCCCAGCCCCTCTTTGGGGTCCCTTCTTGGACTTGGGGGCCACCCTTTGGGTCCCCAGACCCACTTGAGGGTCCCAGGGGCCACCCTTAGGTCCGCAGTCCCTCTTTGGGTCCCTCTTTGCACCTGGGGGCCACCCTTCAGGTCCCCAGTCCCACCTGGGGATCACCCTTCAGTTCTCAGTCCCCCCTCGGGGTCCCTGGTCTCAGCAGGGGCAGCTCTCGGGGGTCCCCGCTCGCTCCTGGGGACCACCCTGGGCTCCCCAGCCTCACTCCACCCCCCGGCAGGACGCGGAGGTGGTGCGCACCCGGGACCCCCAGCGCCTGGCCCAGTGCGACGTGGTGGTGGATGTGGGGGGCGAGTACGACCCCGAGCGACACCGCTACGACCATCACCAGAGGTGAGGCTCCCCCACACCGGACACCAGGGTCCCCCAGACATCGGGGTCCCTCGGGGCTGACCCCACGGCCCCGCAGGTCCTTCACGCAATCCATGCGGAGCCTCCGGCCCGACAAGCCCTGGACCACGAAGCTGAGCAGCGCCGGGCTAGTCTACTGCCACTTCGGCTCCCAAATCCTCGCGGGGCTCCTGGGGCAGCCGGAGGACGGCCCCGTCGTGACGGCGCTCTACGATAAGGTACTGGGGGAACTGGGAGGGTCTCGGTGGGGTTCTGACCCCGCCGGTGCCGCACAGCTTTCCCCAGGGCTTCTCCTTGGCGGGGGTCACCCCAGAAAAGAGCGCTCTGGGGAGGGGGACCCCATAAAAGAGGGGACCAGTTTGTTCCAGCTACTGGTGCGCGGCTGCGCTCCCAGCCAGGCTGACCCCCGATGTCCCCCGCTCTGTCCCCAGCTGTACGAGAACTTCGTGGAGGAGATCGACGCCATCGACAACGGCATCGCGCAGGCGGAGGGGGAGCCCCGCTACGCCCTCACCACCACCCTCAGTGCCCGCGTGGGCCACCTGAACCCGCGCTGGAACGACCCCGATCAGGACACCGAGGTGAGGACGGGGGACGTGGGGGGGGCGCAGCATGGGGCCACCCCGCCTGGGGCCACCGCTGACCCTCCTCCGCGTCCCCAGGCGGGGTTCAAGCGGGCGATGGAGCTGGTGGGGGGCGAGTTCATGGACCGGCTCGACTACTACCACCGCGCCTGGCTGCCCGCGCGGGCGCTGGTGGAGGAGGCCATCCGGCAACGCTTCGAGGTACCCACCGTGCCAGTTCGGGGGGGCCTGAAAGTTTGGGGAGGGGCGCGGGGTGAGGAGAGGCCAGGTCCCCTCGGGACAAACCTCCCTGCACGGCCCCGGGTGCCCCTTGCACCCCACAGCCCTACGCACAGCCACGCACCCCCTCCTGCACCCCTACACACAGCTGTGAACCCCTCCTGCACCCCTACGCACAGCCACGCACCCCCTCCTGCACCCCTGCGCACAGCCACGCACCCCCTCCTGTTCCCCATACACCTATGCATGGCCGTGCACCCCCTCCTGTGCCCCTATATCCTTACATACGGCCATACATCCCCTCCTGTGCCCCTATATCCTTACATACAGCCATACATCCCCTCCTGTACCCCTATATCCTTACATACAGCCATACATCCCCTCCTGTACCCCTATATCCTTACATACAGCCATACATCCCCTCCTGTACCCCTATATCCTTACATGCACCCCCCTCCTGTGCCCCTATATCCTTACATACAGCCATACATCCCCTCCTGTACCCCTATATCCTTACATACGGCCGTACATCCCCTCCTGTACCCCTATATCCTTACATGCACCCCCTCCTGTACCCCTATATCCTTACATACAGCCATACATCCCCTCCTGTACCCCTATATCCTTACATACGGCCGTACATCCCCTCCTGTACCCCTATATCCTTACATGCACCCCCTCCTGTGCCCCTATATCCTTACTTACAGCCATACATCCCCTCCTGTGCCCCTATATCCTTACATACAGCCATACATCCCCTCCTGTACCCCTATATCCTTACATACATCCCCTCCTGTGCCCCGTACCCCTATGCACAGCCGTGCCCCCCCCTTCTGCTCCCCTGTACCCCTACACGTGGCCGTGCACCCCCTCCTGTCCCCTATATCCCTATAGGTAGCTGTACACACCCGTATCCCACGCACCCCGCACCCCATATCCCTGCACGTGACCCAGCTGCACCCTAAGATCCTCATGCACCCCCAGACCCCCCTCGTGCACCCCAATATTCCCCCGCCCGCTCCCGCACCCCCAGAGCCCCCCGTGCCGGCTCGGCACAGTGCCCGGCGGCGGCTGCACGTGGATGGCGGGGGGAACCGAGGCACGGGGCGGTTCGGGGGCCGCGTGGGCAGGACCCCCGCGTCCCCAGCGCGTCCCCCCCGCCCAGGTGGACGCCAGCGGGGCGGTGCTGGAGCTCCCGCAGGGCGGCTGCCCCTGGAAGGAGCACGTCTTCAGCCTGGAGCAGGAGCTGGCGCTGCCCGATCCCCTCCAGCTGGTGCTTTTCCCCGACCGCAACGGGCAGTGGCGGGTGCAGAGCGTCCCGGCGGGGCCGCACACCTTCCAGAGCCGGTGAGACCCGTCCCCGCGCCGCGTCCCCCCGCCACGGCAGCGTCCCGGGGACGGGTTTTCACCCGCTGCCGCCTCCCTCTCCCCTCCGCAGCCTCCCTCTCCCCGAGCCCTGGCGAGGCGTCCGGGACGAGGCGCTGTCCCAGCTCGCCGGCATCCCCGGCTGCGTCTTCGTCCACGCCAGCGGCTTCATCGGCGGCAACCGCACGCGGGAGGGGGCTTTGGAGATGGCCCGGCGGACGCTGGCGCAGCGGCACGGGGAGGGAACGCAGAACGGATGAGCCCCCACCCATGGTGGTCACCCCAAAAAGGACCCTTGCCCAGCGCGGGGGGTTCCAGGGACCGCTGCTGGGGGTGGCTGAGACCGTCCCCGCTCGGCACATGTAATGGGATCCGGCTGCGGGGGGCGTCACTGCTCCCAGTCCCGGTGTTGAACTGGTGCAAACCCAGTCAGAGCCCAAACCAAGAGACTTTGGACCCGTTTCTCTGAAGATTGTCCCTGTTCCTGCTGCCAACGGGTTCCCAATACCAGTAAAAACCAGCGTGTTCCCAGTGCGTTTGCTGCTCAGGCAGTGGGGGGGCTGGTGGAGGGGAGGGGGGGGTCCTTGGGGTGCAGGGGCTGTGAATTGGGGTGCAGGAATTGCCCCTCCCCGTGCTGGGAGGGGAACCCAGGCGTCCTGCCGCCCCCCCCGCCACGAAACCGCGCGTCCGGCAGCGCGAAGGGGGGGCCGCAGAGCCCCCCCCTCGCTTCCAGCCTCCTGCCGCAGGGCGATGCGGGCGGCCTGGCTGCTCCTGCTGGCGCTGCCCGGCTGCCCCTGGGGCTGCCGGTGCCCGGGGGGGGCCCCCCCCGGGGCCGCCCCCCACCAGCAGCCGCAACGAGACCCTGGCGGGGAGCGGGCGGCCACGGGCGCCAGATGTGGCGGTGCTGGCGGCCGTGGGCGGGTGGCTCGGCGCCGTCCTCATCTACGTGGGCCGATACGTCCGGAGGAGCCGAGCCGAGACCCGGTTGCACCTCGAGTACCTGCGGGCGCTGCCCTGCGAACCACCCAGCCCCGAGGAGGAAGAGGAGGGCGAGGAAGAGACGCTCAGCACCGTCCTCTGAGGCACCGTGGGCGCCAGCCATCGCCAAACCGGGGAGCCCCCAGGGGGTGAAGCAGCCCCAGCGGCTGGAGCGGGTTCGTACCCCGTTGTTTTCACCCCATATCCTCGTGCCAGCCCCCTCCGGGCTCGGCGCCGCTCCCCGCGCAGCCCCGCTGAGGGGTGGCTGCTGCCCTCCTTGCCCCTGCGCGGGGTTTTCCTTGCCCCATGCCAGGGCCTGCCGTTGGGGAGGATTTTGGGGGTCCCGGGGTGTTTGCGGAGCTGAGGATGTGGGGGTGAGTGGGGCCCCGTGCTCTCCCCATCATCTCTGCACCCCGGGCTTTAGCAGAGCGATTACAGCGTAATCCCAGGGATTAACTGCGTGTAATCCCGGGGTTTAACCACGCTGCCCCACCATTAATCCCTGCTCTGGGCAGGGGGTGGCCCATCTGCTCCCTGTGACCACTTCGGCGCTGGCTGGGCTCACACAGGCCGGCACGAGCACCTGGGGCCAGGGCCCAGGCTGGGGCAGAGCCTCCAGCACCGTTCACCGCCCAGCTGCAGCCCCAAATGGGCTGAATTTTGGTTTTTTTGGATCCAGAGAGTTTTTGGTTCGCTTTGGGTTGTTCTTCCCACCCTCGAGGCAAAGCCCAGAGGCTGCACTCACAGCCGAGGACCCCTCGGCCCCCTCTGCCCTCACCTTCCCCCTTGGGGCCAAAACAAAGCCCCCAGGGTCCACAGGCTGCAACTCCACTGCGGTAGGTGCCTTAAATCCGTTTTAATTAAGGCACAGGGAATGGATGTTCTCCTGCAGGTTCATCCCGAGCTATTTTTGACATCAAAAAGCAGCACTGGAGCCCCGGAAGCAGACCCAGACCCGTGGGGCTTCGAGAACTTGCCCCCCACGAAACTTTCAGCCCCTCAGGGTAAGGAAAGAGCGAGGCACGGAGAAGGCGAGTGGCGGCGGGGAGAAAGAGCCGAGACCCCGAGGAGGAATTGAAGGCACCTGAGGCCACGCTGCGCGTCCCAGGAGGAAGATGATGGAGGCTGCGGAGGAAGCGTCCCGGCTTTGGAAGACGCCGTTGAGGATCCGGGTGTTGTCACAGCTCCGAGAAGAGGGGCTGCTCCCGCACGCTGGCGCTGGCCATGACCGTGACGGGGCTGCGGCTGGGGCTGGCGCAGGGGACGTGGGCGCTGACGAAGAAGAAGGGGACGTGGCTGATCTTCCCCGTGGACCAGCACTGGAGGAGGAAGAGGATGCGAGGAGGCAGATGAGCACAGGACACGGCAGGGGATGACAATCCAAGCGTCACCCTCTCCTCCTCCCAGCAAGGACACCTTCCCCACCCTCTCCTCTCTGCAGGGACACCGGGGACGTTTTTCCACCCCTCCAGTGATCGATCACCCCGAGGGAGCCCCAAGAGCCGCTGCCGAACCCGGGGGCCGCACTCACCACGGTCAGGAGGGCGCCCTTCTTGAAGCAGGGGTGGAAGGCGATGAGCTGGGGCTGGGCGCCACGCTCGCCTCGCAGGAAGCCACTGCGGGGGAGAGGAAAAGCCACGGTTACAGCACGACCGCCACGGTTACAGCACGACTGTGTGGCAGCACTTGGTCACACCGGCAAAACACAGCGCTTTCGGCGTAGCTTGCGGTTAAGCAGAGATGTTCAGGCCCCGCCACGATGCACCGGGCAAGGGCGACCCGAAGCAAAGGGTTTTGAGGTGGATAAAGGACGATATGGCCAAAACGCAACTGGTTGGTGGTAAAACGGTGACACCGCGCGAAGCAGGAGCACAAGATGGCAGCGTCTCTCCGCTCCAACGTGGGTCTGCTCTTCCCCTCCACGCCCCGGGGGATTGCTGGTATTCAACCCACCCCAAACCCGCCGCTACGCACCACGGCAGGAGCTCAAACACGGGGCTGTTGCGGGTACGAAACACAGCGATGACCGTCTGGCTCCCGGGAACGTCGGCGTGCCCTGCAGGAGGGAGCGAGAAGGAGCAGTGAGGCTTTCCCTTGTCCGAGGGACGGCGCAGACGCACAGACAGGCCCCCTCGACGCCGGAGCGGGGACACGGAGGTCAGGTTTTTGCAGGGAGCGGCTGGGCGCTGCGGAGACTGGGGCAGGCAGCCACCGAGGCGGGGGAAAGCTGGCTGCGGACCGCGTTTTCCTCGCGCCGAGGTGCGCAGGAACCCGGGACGGGGCTTTCAAAGCCCCTTCAGTGATTTAAAGCTGGCTCCGAAGGCGCGGGGAGGTAGGTTTGGCCGAGAAGGGTTTGGGCAACAGATGAGGCGACTCCTTTGGAAACACCCCAGCCTTTCAGGTGTGACGTGGGGGCCCCGTCTCTCCAACGGGAAGGTTATTTTCCATCCTATCGCAGTCTCTGCACCAAGATCCTCGCAGGACCTGCCTGGAGGTGCAGAGGACAGGAAGGTGCCAGCTATGGGAGTCCCGGTACCCTCAGGTTTTCCCCCTACCCGGTTTCTTCCCCACCAAAAACAGAGTTTGGGCCCAGCAGCTTCGGCTCTCTCCCCGCCGGCGGCGTGCAGGGAGGCAGCAGCAGCCCCAGCACCATGTTTCGGTGCTCCCTCAAAGGTCCGCTTTGTCTCGGAGCAGGGCCCGTCCAGGAGAGCCTGAATGGCTCGATTATCCCAGGGGCTGCTCCTAGAAACGGAGCCAAGAGGCCCAGTCGGGCTCCAGGCGCAATGTGGGCACTGTGGGAACGCGGAGACCTTGCAGGGGGGTTGGGAAAGGTGATTCATCCAACTGGAAGTGGGGAGGGAACTGGGATGCATCCCTCTCCGAGGGATACGGGGGAGCGGAGTCACAGCGAGGAAGGATGGAGGGCGGGTGCTGCCTTCTCAACCCAACTCCTCGCCTCAGCGGGGTTTGCGCCCCTTCTGCTTGCGGGCAGGGGGATTTTCAGGCAGAGCCCGGCGCTGGGGCAGGCAGGGCAGAGGCAGCGCTTACCTCTGATGATCACCGCGAGTCTCTCACCGGTGGGGTCCCACACCATGGAGTGGACTTCTCCTCCGATCCTGAAACCGGCGTGAGCGGCAGTGAGATCCCCCCGCCCAGCCAACGTCCCCAGCGCCGCGGGGCTGCTGCCGAGGGGGGCACGGGCCCCCTCCGCCTCCCGGGTGTCACGTTAGGGCGACGGGCGCAGCCAGACCCACCTCTCCTCCCCGTAGAGCGTCTCGAAGGTGGTCTCCGACAGATCTGCCACGATAGAAGCTGTTTTCGAGCCTCCCACTTGCCCTTGCATCTCCCCTGAAACAAGCGGCCTGGTCACTTTTTGTCTCCTGCTCGAATTGCTACATGGGTCATCTCACTCTGTAAATCACACTTTTATTTCCAAAGCGATACGTAATTTATCTCTGTTTCTTAGAGCAGCTGTGGAGCAACGTGCTGCTACCCCAGCAGCATCTGCCCGTGTCTGGGATGGAGGACAGGGGAGGTTTCTCCTCAACAAACATCAGGACCAGCCGCCTCCATGGAAGAAGCCACGTGAGCTGGGCATTTAACCCCCCGTAAAAGTTTCCCCGCAAACCGTTTGTGACTGTAAGATCGTGACTGCGAGCAAGAGGCAACGTGAGGGGAAAAAACTCAACGCCATAGAGATTCTGTGCTTTGAGAGACCCCTGAGACGCCCTTCCCCTGCGTGTCCCAGGTTTGCCTCTGTCCTTTTGCGCCCAGCAGGCTGGGAAACGCAGCTAATGAACAAAAAACCTGTCTGGCCAAGCCCAGCCGCAGCTAAGAGCAAGAGGATGGCGTGGGGGCCAGCCACTGGCTCTTGGAGAGCTTCGCCTTGGGCAGACTCACCCCGGTACTCCGAGAAGGACAAGGAGTAGATGACGGACTCGCCCAGCACCGTGAAGAGCAGTCGGCTGCCGTCCGGGCTCCAGCACCCCGTCTGCGGGACACAGAGCCGCGTTAGGGGTGGTTCGGAGCAGGCTGGAAACGGGGGAGTTATCCTAAAACAACGTATGTGCCCCCGAGGGCCTCAGAGGCAACATCTGCCCCACACGGGTGGGAAATGCCCCCATCCTACCTGGCAGCGTCCTTTGATGGTGGGCCACCGCTCGCACGTCCACATCTGAGCCTCCCACACTCTGGAAGAGAGGCGAGCCGAAGTGAGCGGGATAAATTCCTGGGATCTGCCCCAATTCTGCTGCTCCAGGAGGAGTCCGAGATGTCAGACCCGATTACCCACCCGTTTTCCCCCCGCCACATCGGATGCAGTAGGAATGGGAGCAGTTAGGACACAAAGAATCCAGATCTGCTTGGTTTTGGAGCAAACAAAAATGATAATAAGGGCTGAAATAAAACATCTCGCAGGCGGGGAGCTCACCTGAACACCGCGGAGGGAGTGGCCGCCAGGACCTTGCTGCCATCGGGTGACCAAGCCAAGTAAGTGACGCCACCGCCCCCAAACCACTGCAGCTGGACGCAGTTTTCGGTGGACACGTCCCACACCTGGAGGAGGGGACAACGAGGAGGATAAGGACAGCGGGACCGAACGCTGACCGGGACCCGAACGCTGAGCGGGTAGTTAGCACAGCTTTAGGGGTGGCTTTGTGTGGATTGGGGAATACAGACTGATGCTTTCAGATCTAAACGCTCCAAGTTCAAATTCAGGAGCTGCCTAACCCGTCCCCTGAGGAAATGCCGCCTGTGCCCAGCGGTCCCGCAGCCGAACCGTCCCTCAGTGACCTCGCGGTGTGTTCACAGTGCCGCTGTCCCAAACGCGGCCCCCGGGAGGTACAGCCCCTTACTCACCAGCATGGCCGTGTCGACCGGTGACGCCGAGAGCAGCAGCTCCCCGCTGGGAGCCCACGCCAGGCTGGTGACGGGGCTGTGCCCGGGGTAGGACAGCACCTGAGCGCAGCCGGATGACGGTCTGGAGGGAAAGAGAGAGAAATTGCCGTGGTCGATCACAGAAAGGGCCGGCCCACGTGCCACCGAAAGCCAGCGCTGTGTCCCCTGGCAGGACAGGCACCTGCGTGGCGTTAACCTAAAGCCAACCCAAACGGCAGGGCCGGGGAGACGCGCAGGGCCCTCACCTCGTGGAGAGGGAGGTGGGATCCAGGTGCCACACCAGGACGCAGCTCTGGCAGGCGACGGCGAGGATGGAGGCGCAGAGTGGTTTCCAGGCCATGGCGGCCACGTTCCTCTGCAGGCGATGCTTCAGCGAGGGGATGGTGGCGCTGCCGGAGAGGAGGGAAGCGTGACAAGAGGAAAAAGGGGGGATTGGAGTCCTCACGCCGCCCAGGGAGGGCTGTGGACTGTCTCCCAGTGTCCTCTCTCCAGTTCTGACCACGGTGGGGGCCTAAAAGCGTGGAGTGGGAGAGGGGATGTGCGCCACCGTGACCTGCTTCCATCGGGGGGGACAGAGGAGATCCCAGCCAGGTGACACCGGCACCGCGCAGCGAGCCAGAGCACACCTCATGCGATTTAGCGCCATGCCCCGTGCTGCCCACGGCCCAGCCCCGGGGTGGGAGATGGCACTTGCTGGCTTGAAATCCCAGCCGGGGCAGAACGCCTCGGCGGGGAGGCGCGGGGACGGCTGCAGGACCAGCCGGCAGAGTCTTCTCCTCAGGAGGGCTTTACACGCCCTGGGGGAGCAGGGAGACCTGGAGGAGAAAGGAGACTCAACGACGCCCAAGAGGCTGCTGTCCCTGCGATGGCAGCCGGGCCGTGTGCCGCCGCAGCCAGCGCCTGCCCCCAGGAGCAGGGAGGGAAGGAAAAAAACAAAGCTTAAATAAGGCCAGAGATTTTCGGAGGCGTCCTTGCAGAGCTCCTGCTACGCAGCAAGAAGTTCTGGGGACAGACGGTGCCGGCGAGAGCAAAGCCCGAGCGAACGCCGAGGCAGCGCAGGGCAGAGACGCTGGGGGAATCCTCGGTGGGTGCTGGAGGTGGACGTGAGGGGGCGAAACGGGGAGCAGGGGGTCTGCAGAGGCACCCCCCGAGGAGCAGCGTCTCCAGGGACGTGGCCAGCGGTGCCCGAGGAGCCGCCCAGCCCTCACCTGTTGGAGTTGTAGACCCGAATGGAGTCATCCAGAAGAGCCACAGCAAACTTGCTGGTGTGGGGGTGCCAGGCGAAGGCCCGGATGGTGCAGCCGGCCCTGCAGGGAGGGACGGGGCAGGGTGAGGCACGCCAGCTGCCGCACCGGCGTTTCAGGCTCTAGGCAGCGGTGATGGGCTCTTGGGCATCGGGCACGACCACCCAGCAGCCCCCTAAGGCCAAAAAAGGCAGTTCCGAGTCACCAGTGAAATAAAACTTACTTTTCGCTGCTGAATGGGACCATTTTCTCTGATAAATTTCCCGTTCCTGGCAATTATTTGCAGGGCTCTGCCGAGGGGCCGGTTAACAAACAGTCTAGGGTCGGTATTTGAAGGAATTTTCCAAGCCCTGATCTAGTTTAATGCCGTTTGCTCCACGTGCAGCGCGCTGGGGCGTGCTTTGCCTCTCGCTGCCGTACACAAACTGGGGCAGCCAGAGGCAACGGGGCAATATTTGCCCTAACACACGTCTAACGGGGAGGCTGAGTATGTAAAAAGCGAGGTGATCCTGGCCTTGTACCCCCACCCCTTTCACGCAGCTCCGCAACCCCGTTTCGCAGGGTTTCACAACACGCGGGACTCACCAGTCCACGGCCTGGGAGAACGCTGCGATCATGTCTTCGCTGGTTAGCTTCAGGGGAGAGGAGTTAAAACTGAGCGGCAGCACACACAACAGCAGGAGTGAGGACCCTCCCAGCATCCAAACCCCCCCTTCCCTCTCCCCCCACCTCGATTTCACTCCCTTTTGGAGCACTTTGCTGTCCCAATGCCTTTCCAGCGCCCATTCTCCTCCCTTTGGCGAAGGAAACCCGCAGTGTTTATAGCCGGGCACCACCAGGAGGAATATTTTGCTGTGTTTTCAGCTGGGAAGCACCCACCCGCCATCAAAACCAGCCTCGCGGCGCAGAGTCGGCGGCGCAGGACGTGCCGCATCGTCCCTGCCTTCCTGAGAAGTCCCGAAAAGACTCACCGAGAGGTGGGGGAACAAGGAGCCGTGCAGCGAGGAGAGCCAGTGGCACACGGCCAGCGTGTAGCTCGAGCCCGTCTTCACCCACTGCAGCCCTGCGGAGAGAAAAGAACCATCGCTGCTTCTGTGGCCTGCAACAAGAGGGCAGAGGAAGCACAGGCAGCTGCGACAGGCAGGGACGGGCACAATGGAAAAGGGGATGAAGGGAATGGAAGGATCAAAGCGAGACGCAGAGAGACCCGGGAGATGTGCAGCTCCTCCGTGAGCAGCCCAGACTCACCCTCCTCCTCGGCGCTGGCGATCTCTTTCAGCACCCCGCACAGCCCCACGTCCCGCCTGCGGTGGAAAGCTGGGTCAGCCTCCTTCGCCCCACGCGTTGGCCACGCAAAGCCCAGCCGCCTCTCTCCCCCATCCCCTCCAAATCCCCCTCACCTGCTGAGAACCCCTCGAAAGCCTCCAAACCAGCTCTCCCCTCAGCTGGAGGCACTTACCCCGGTCACAGCGACTGCTGGACCTGCCCCCAGCTGTGCTGAGCTCTCAGCTATATTATGACCCCCCCCAAACCCTCCCAGGAAGCTCAGATTAGGGTGTTGCGCAGCACCATGAAGGTCTTGGAGGAGGCTGTGCCCTCCTGCTGCTCGTGGGTGAGCGCTGACGGAGCAGCGAGGCCTCTGCCACGCTCCTGGGCGAAGAGGCTGCAGGACAGGTACGGGGAAGGGGGTCTGAGTGCGGGTATTATGTGAACGGGGAGCTCCTGGCTTTGCCTCCCGCAGGCCCGGCTGTTTCGGGGGGGGGTTTGCACTCACCAGGCGCTGAGGCATCTCTTCCAGAGGGACTCGCGGTGGTGGATGAAGGCCGGGCGGGTGCTGTGCTCCAGCCGGCTGTGAGCCTTGAGGGTTTCCTTGGGCAGGCTGAGGACGGGCAGGTCCGCCAGCTGCCAGCACAGAGACCCCGCCGTGAGCGAAGGGGGGAGCTGGGGAAGGGCTCCCCCCTCATTGCAGAAAGCAAATAGCGATGTGAGAAAAGGAGGCGGACAAAGATGGGGCGAAGGGATGAAGAAACCCCCTAAGCGTGAGCCTGTCCCCGTCGTGGCTGAGGGTGACCCCCGAGGGGGGCAAGCCCCAGCAGGAGAGGCTGGAGCCGCAGCTGGGGGGGGACGGGTCACCCCGAGCCTGGCAGGGCTCACCTGGCTCTGGAAGGCGAGCGGGAGCTGCTCGTAGAGGCGGCCGCAGACCAAGGCGTTGTTGAACTCGTAGAGGGTGATGTCCCCGGGGGGCGGCGGGGGCGGGAAGAGCCCCAGGGAGCACATCCCGCTGCGGGGGGAAGGCGCTGAGGGGCTGGGAGACGCAGCCCCCCGAGCCCCCCGCCCCGGTAACTCCCTGCCCAGCGAAGCCTGTGAGGAGCAAGGGGTGACCCCGGGGGGGATCCCCCCGTTCCCCCTCCGCCCCTGGGGGTGCACAGGCCCCGGCCCCCCCCCCCCCCGCCGCCTCCCCAGGCCACCCTGCCCGGGTCCCGGCGCCTCCCGGTCCCGTGGCCTCCCCGGCGCCCCCCTACCCCGGTCCTGGCGCCCCCCGGCCCCGCCGCCCCCTCGGCCGCCGCCATTTTGCCCCTCACCCTTTTCCCGCCTCCTGCGGACGGGTCCCGGCGAAGGCCAATCCCCAGCGGCGGCGGGGGTGGGGGGGAATTAAAGGGGCCGCGGCGACGGTGGGGGCGGCAGGGCGGGGCGGCGGCCCCCTCCCGGGCCCAGCTCTGCGGTGACCGAATGTCGCGTTCCGCCCTCGCCACCGAACCCCGCTTCGGTGAATTCGGGGCTCCCCGGCTGTAACGCGGGTGGATAAATTGGTGGGGGTCACCTTTCTGGGGATGCGTTGCCCCTTTAAGAGAGGCGGTGAGCCCTCCGCGGGGGCGGGGAAGCGGCGCGTGGTGCCGGAGCGGGGCTGGGACCCCCCCACGTGTCCCGCACCCCCCCCCCCGTGGGGGTCCCCGGGCTCCCCCGCGTCCCGCACCCCCCCGTGGGGTCCCCGGGCACGCCACGACCCTCCCGTGCACGGCCCCGGGGCGGGGGGGAGGTCCTCGCTTCCGTGGGTGCCCCCCTGTGCACGGGTCCCGTGGGTGCAACCTTGACCTGCCTGCGGGTGAGCCCCGTGGGCGCCCGGGTCCTTTCCCCCCCGACGCGGTGCCCGGGTCCCCCATGTCCCCCCCACCCCATACCCTGGTCCCACGGGTGCCCGTATCCAGTGGGTGCCCATGTCCCCCCCCCCCATACCCGGGTCCCACGGGTGCCTATGTCCCCCCCCAGCCCATACCCACATCCCATGGGTGCCTGTTTCCCGTGGGTGCCCGGGTCCCCCTCACCCCATACCCATGTCCTGTGGGTGCCCATGTCCCCCCCACCCTGTACCTGGGTCCCACAGGTGCCTGGGGCCCCACCCTGTACCTGGGTCCCACGGGTGCCCGTATCCAGTGGGTGCCCATGTCCCCCCCCACCCCATACCCAGCTCCCTTGGGTGCCCAGGGCCCCACGCTGTGCCTGGGTCCCACGGGTGCCTGGGGCCCATGGCTGTCCATGGCCCCCCCCCCACCCCGTACCCAGGTCCCACGGGTGCCCATGTCCGCCCCACCCCATACCCGGCTCCCACGGGTGTCCGCATCCCCCCCTTTCACCCTACCCAGGTCCCACGGGTGCCCACATCCCCCCACGCAGGACAGTGGGTGCTGCGCTCCCCCCCAGCCCAGCCCCCCCCGCCTTGGATGGC
The DNA here is from genome assembly GCA_020745775.1 of Theristicus caerulescens. Taxonomy (NCBI): domain Eukaryota; kingdom Metazoa; phylum Chordata; class Aves; order Pelecaniformes; family Threskiornithidae; genus Theristicus; species Theristicus caerulescens. The sequence goes on from CM036580.1 coordinate 208,152, forward strand.
TCCCAGCTCCTCTTTTTGGGCTCTCAATTTCCCTTCCCCTCCTGTTTTCGGCTCGCTTTTATTATATTTATCTCTATGTTTTCCTTAGCGGCCGCAAAAGTTATTTTAATTTTTTCAGGATATTAAATAAAGGCTGCGGCGGGGGGGGCTGCGGCGGGGGGCCCTGCATTCCTCACCCGTTACGGAGCGAGCGGGGTTTGATAGGAGACAACGATTTGGACGGCGCCGACATCAGAGCCACCGCAGGGCTGGCGTGGCCCCGTGGCTTCGCTTCCCTTGGACGTGGCGGCGGGAGCTGAACCCCCCAAAAATTAACCCACCCCCCCGGGGCAGGAAAATCTGGTGCTGCCAAAGAGGGGGGGGGGGGTCCCTGATGGGGTTGGGGGGGGGGGGGGCGTTGGATGGGTTTTGGGCTCCGTGGTTTGGGAGGCTCCGGGCGGTCGAGCCCTCGGTGGCCGCCGGGCCGGGGTTTGGCTCGGGGACGCGACTGGATGCTCTCGTTGGCACTGGCCCACCCACGGCGAGCGGCAGCGGGGCTGGCGGTTTGGGGGGGGGGGGGGGAAACACCCTGAAAAGAGCAAACCTGTGTCCGGGGGGCGAGCGGAGCTGGGGGGCTGGAAGGGGACCTGGCACCCGCCACCCCAAATTCCCCCCGGAGCCATCCTGGGGACGGCTCTGTCACCCTGTGTCGCGGCACTGGGCTCCGGCCACCCCGTTGGCATGGGGACCCCTCCGTGCCTCAGTTTCCCCCCTGCGTGGAGGGGCAGCGTGTGCCCCCCCCATCCCCGGGGACCCCTGGGTCCTGGCCAGCTCTGCAGAGCCGTGGCCACCGTGACTCAGCCCGGGGCCAGCGCACGTGGCCGGGGGTGGCACCGGGGGCTCCGCCACGCTGGCACGGGGACCCGCTGCTGTCCCCATCCCCGCATGGGGCGGGGGGTGCTGGCAGCCGCCCCCCCCGCGCTGCGCTGGCACAGGAGCCCGTTTCCGCCTCCCTTTGCCTTTTTCCGTGGCTTTTTTGGGTTTGGTTTGGTTTTTTTTTTCAGCAAAACCCCAGAAAAGCCCCAACCCGGGGCTGGGCGCATCAAAGGGCTGGCGGGAGCCCAGGGCGGCGGGGGGGGGCTGGGGGCCTTGCCAGCCCGCGGTGCCCGAAATCGGGGTGTCCTCGGTGACACGTGGCCTCGCCACGTGCCCACGCGTTGCCACATGGCCGCTGGCCACGATGCTGCTGTGGGGAAACTGAGGCACGGGGGAAGGCTTGGCGGGGCCGTGCATGCGTGTTCCCGTGCACGCGTGTGTTTGTATGTTCCCGTGCATGGATGTCCCTGGGATTGTGGACGCGTGGTGGCGGGGGGACACGCGTGTGGCTGGCGGGGGTGGGTGCGCAGGGCTGGGGCACACGCGTGTGTGGGGCGAGGCTGGCGTGGTCGCCGCTGCCACGCGCGGGTGGAAAAGTCTTGTTGGGGCCCCGAAGGCGGCAGGGGTCCCCCCCCCCCGAGCTGGGGACATGGGGACACAGGGACAGAGGGACATGGAGACATGGGGCTATGGGGACACAGGGACATGGGACCAGGGGGACATGGAGACACGGGGGCAGGGGGATATGGGACCACAGGGTCCTGAGGACATGGGGCCATAGGGATGTAGGGACATGGGGCCACCAGGATATGGTGACACAGGGACACAGGGGTCCTGGGGACACAGAGCTGTGGGGACATGGGACCGTGGGGTCCTGGGAATGGGGGGAAACAGGGCAGGGGACCACAGGGACCCGGGGTCCTGGGGCTATGGGGACACAGGGACGTAGGGCAACAGGGTCCTGGGGACATGGGGACAGGGGACCACAGGGACACGGGGTCCTGGGGCTATGGGGACACAGGGACATAGGGCAAGAGGGTCCTGGGGACACAGGGACAGGGGACCACAGGGACACGGGGTCCTGGGGCTATGGGGACACAGGGACATAGGGCAAGAGGGTCCTGGGGACACGGGGACACAGGGGACCACGAGGAGCCAGCGGTGTGGGGCTATGGGGGCACAGGGACCCAGGGATGGGGGACAAGGGGACAGAGCCAGATTGACCCCAACCCCACTCAGCTCCTGCCACCCCCTGGAGAGGGGGGACGCGGTGACCCCGAGCGGGGCCACGTCCCCTCCGTGCCTCAGTTTCCCTTTGCGCACCGAGAGCCGCAGCGGAGGAGGAGCGCGGGAGGGAGGCAGAGCCCATCCCTGTGACGAAGCCGCTCGGCCTCAGCCCGGCTGGCGCAGGAGAAGGGGGCACGGCTCCGCTTTCACGCCTTGGCAATCCCTTTATTGCTTGGTTTTGGGGGGGCAGCCAGCTAAAAAAGGGGGGGGGGGGGGATACGTTACATTAGCGCCTAACGAACCGGGCGTGCTAACGAGGCCGGAGGAGAAGGGGCGAACCCTGTCCCTGAGCTCTGTGCGGGGGCGCGAGGCGGCCGGCGAGGTTTTGGGGGCGAAAAGATGGCGGGGGGGGGGAGAGAAAGAGGGGGGGGTTCACCTCAACACCCCCCCCAGCGAGCCCCAGAGCGCTCGGAGAGCCCCCCATAATTTAAGACATAAATTATAATTGCTAACGAGGAGCTGCCGCCGGCCCCGGGGAGGGGGATGCAGGGGTTTTGGGGCGGGGGGGGGGGCAGCACCCCGCAATAAATATCCCCAGCGGCGCAGAGGAGGATGAGGATGGAGGAACGAAGGCTCAAATCTCCAACAAACTGCTGGCCTCGGGGCTACCGGCATCTTTACCGGGAGAAGCCGGCGGCTGCCGAGGAGAAGCGGGGGGCTGCTCCCCGCTACCGCTGGGGGGGGGTTTGGGGGGCCCGGCTTCGGCGTGGGTCTTCTGGTGCTTGCTGAGATGATCGCTGCGGGTGAAACGCTTGCTGCAAAGGAGGCAGGTGAATTTTTTCTCCCTGGTGTGGGTGCGGACGTGCCGTTCCAGCTCGTCGGAGCGGGTGAAGCGCTTGCCGCAGAAAAGCCAGTTGCAGACGAAGGGGCGTTCGCCCGTGTGCCAGCGCAGGTGGGCTTTCAGGTGGGAGGCTTTGCCATAAACCTTCCCGCAGCCCGGAATATGGCAGCTATGAACCGGCTTCCGTCGGGAGCCTCCCGGCCCCCCCAGACGCTCCAGCTCTTGGCAATTGGGGCAATCGCAGGCCGGACGCCCCCCTAACGAACCGCCGCGTGGTCCCTTAGGGGTTTCGCCCGGGGTGGTTTTAGGGGTTGGGGGTGCGGCGGGGTTACTGGTGTAGGGCGGGGGGTTGAGAGCCCCAAAATCGGAGCCGTAAGTGGGAAGCGGGGGGCTGAGGGTGGGCTGGCCCTGCAGCGAGCCCTGCAGCCCCTCGGCGCCCGCCGGCCCCCCCAGCCAGCCCCCATTGGGGTGCACGTCCCACCAGGAGGGTGCTGCCGGCCCCGAGCCCCCCGGCAGCCCCCCGCCGATGCCGCCCTTGTACCAGGAGCCGTAGGGATGCGGCATCTCCAGCGAGGGGTAGACGCCCGGCAGGCAGTCGCCCGCTGGGTGCCCCTTGGCCGTCACCACCACGGGGGCACCCAGCACCTCCTGGGCGCCGGTGGGTGCCGGGAAGGGGTGGCCGAAGGGGCCATAGTCGGGGCCGTAGGGGCCGGGCGATGCCTGGGGGCTGGCGGAGGGCGAGAGCAGCCCCGGGGCGCTGGGGAAGGCGGCGGTGTAGGAGTCACCCATGGCGGCGGCGGGGGCGATGGGTGGGAGCACCCCGAGGTGGCGGGGACGGCGTCAGCGGGGGCACGGGGCCATGGCGCCCGGCGGCCTGTGGGAAGAGGGAGATGGGTGTTAGGGTGCTGGGGGGAAGGAGATAAAGGGGGGCACCCGGTGCTGGAAGGTGCCCAGTGCGATGGGGCACCCAGTGCGACGGGGTAACTGGTGCAATGGGGTACCCAGTGCGATGGGGTAACTGGTGCAACGGGGCACCCAGCAGCGTGGAGCACCCGGTGTTGGGGTGTCAAGCACCACGGGGCACCCAGTGTGATGGGGTAACTGGTGCAATGGGGCACCTGATGCTGGAAGGTGCCCAGTGCAATGGAGCACCCAGTGCGACGGGGTAACTGGTGCAATGGGGCACCCAGCAGCGTGGAGCACCCGGTATTAGGGTGTCAAGCACCACGGGGCACCCAGTGCGGTGGGGTGCTGAGCCCCGTTGGGTGCCCGGCATCACAGGGCGCGCAGCACCCACGCTCTGGCTATGCCCAGCCCCACGGTGACACCCATCACCTCCCCCCCACCCCCGGTGCTCCCCGCTCCTCCGTGCCTCAGTTTCCCCCCCGCAGGCTGAGAACGCCCCGTCTCCACCCATGCAGCAGAGGCGTCCTCGCAGGGGCTTCTCTGAGGGCTAATAGCAGGGTTGTGCCGGCGGCGGGGGGCCCCCTCCCCACCACCCCCCGGCCTCCCCCCGCTCCCAATCTCGGCTCCTTCTGCTTTTATGGCCTTTTAATCGAATTACGCTGCGGCCGCCCCCCTCCCCGGGTGACTTCCTCTGCTTTTATGCCCTTCATGGCTTTCAGCTGCCGCGAGCTGAGACCGGGCGTCACGAGCTGCCCCCCGCCCCAGCACCCCCAGTTTTTCCCTTTATTTTAATTTTTTTTAAATTTCTCCCTCCCCTTCACCCACTTTGTGGCTTTTCCAGCTTTTTTTTTTCTTTTTTGGGGGGGTCCCCCCGCCTTTTGCCGTGGTTATTGCGCCTATTTTTAAGCCGGCCCCGGCTGCGGCCGCAGCGCGCTCCCGGTTTTCCAAGGATAACAAGGGCCAGGCCTGTGCCCCGGGAACGCTGCCCTGCCGCGAGAGCCGAGGTAATTAAAACCAGGGCAAGCGTCTAACGGAGGCACGCTTAAAATAGTGTAAACCTCCCATAAATCAGCTCCGCTTGCGCTGGGAAATTAGGAGCAGGGCAGGCGCCCCGGGGAGCCGGGAGCTGCGGGCTGAGAACGGCGCGAGCTCGGTGCACGAGTGGCTGCTGCAGGGCTTGGCGGGGGGAGAGCCGGTGGCTTCGTGGCCTCTGCTGTGTCGGGGACCTCGACCCCTCCAGTGTCGTCCCCCCCCCGGCTCTGGAGCAGCCCCCAGGGTGGGATGGGTCCAGCCCCTGCTCTGGGGGACCCCAATTCCCAGTCCCTTGTCCCTGATCCCCAGTATCTGGTTCCTGGTCCCCAGTCTCAGGTCCCCAATCCTTGTCCCCAATTCCCAGTCCTTGATCTCCAGTCCCTGGTCCCCAAATCCCAGTCCGTGATCCCCTAAGCCCCCAGTCCCTTGTCCCCAGACCCCAGCCCTTGTCCCCCGTTCCTTGTCCCCAATCCCAGGTTCCCAAGCCCCATCGCTGGTCCCTGTCCCTGATGTGCCACCGTCCCCAGCCCTGACCCCAGCGGGTCCCCCCTCTGCCTCAGTTTCCCGTGCCACCGCCAGCCCCTGGCCTCGCTCGGCCCCAGGCGTCCGGGCCGCCCCAGGGCCCTGGCTCCCCCTGCTCGCACGGTGAAACCGTCCCCAAGGAGGGGACAGTTTGGGGCGGAGGTGGCACTTGGCACCGTCCCCGTGTCCCTGTCCCCTCCCTGGGGACGGCGGGGTGCAGGTCCTGCTGGGGTGGGGGACACCAGGGTGTCCCCTGCGGGCACAGGGACAGCGGGGGCAGAGGATTGGGCCCCGCTCGGGGATGGGGGACGCCAGGTCCCCGTCTCCTGGTCCCCACGGCTCCCAGGGACCGCGGTGGCCTCTGGTGCCAGCCCGGTGTCCTCCCAGAGACCTGCCTGTCCCAGGGTGGCCCTGTGCCAGGGACGGACGTGGCTCCATCACCGTGGCCTTGGGGACAGATGTGTCCCCAAGGGGTGCGGGACTCCTGGGGACAGACGCGTTCCCATCAGCTGGTCTGGGGGTGCCATGGCCCTGGGGACAGATGCGTCCCCATCCCTGGGGTGCCATGGCCCTGGGGATGGATGTGTCCCCATCCCTGGGGTGCCGTGGCCCTGGGGACAGATGTGTCCCCATCCCCAGGTCCGGGGTGCAATGGCCTTGGGGATGGATGTGTCCCCATCCCCGGGATGCCATGGCTCTGGGGACAGATGTGTCCCCATCCCCAGGTCCGGGGTGCAATGGCCTTGGGGACAGATGTGTCCCCATCCCCGGGATGCCATGGCTCTGGGGACAGACGTGTCCCCAACGGCAGGTCCTGGGGCACCGCGGCCCCATCCATCCCCTGCCAGCACCCAGGGCTCAGCACCCCGGGGTGCCCCGGTGCCGCAGGACCCCAGGGGTCCCCGGGCTGGGTCCTGGTGGCCGGTGCGGCGGTGGCAGCGGTGACAGGGTGGGGCTGGGGACATCCTGCCTAGGAACAGCCACAAAGTCCTGGGGCTGAAAATATCCCCGGAGCCACCGAGCCCCACGCCCGGGCGCCTGGGTCCTCTCCAGGCCGAGTCCCATGGTGGAGGGGGGGTCCCGCTTTGCCGGGGGGTCCCGCATCCCAGGGGACCCCTCCTGACTCGAGGGGGGTCTCCTTTCCCGGGGGGTCCCAGGGGCATCCCCCAGCCTGGGGGGGTCCCGTATCCCGGGGGACTCCCCTGTCCCGGGGGGGTCACTGTCCCCAGAGGGTCCCTGTCCCGGGGGGGCTCCCCCATCCCACGGGGTCCCGGGGGTCCTTGTCCCGGGGCGGGGGGCTCCCCCATCCCGGAGGTTCCCTGTCCTGAGGGTCCCGTACCCGGGGGTCTCCCCATCCCGGAGCAGCTCCCGTTCCCAGGGGTCCATGTCCCCGGGGAGGGGGGGGTCCCCCATCCCGAAGGGTCCCTGTTCCCCCCCCTCCAAGAGCTCCCGGGGGTCGGGGCTGTCCCGGGTCCCTCCCCGGGCTCCTCACCGCGCTCCGGGGCTCCGCGGGTCCGGGGATGCCGGGGCTGGGTACCGGTGGCGGGGATGCCGATGTCGGGGTGCCGGTGGCCGGGGGTGCCGGTGGCCCGGGGTGCCGGTGGCCCGGGGCTCGGTGCGGGAGGGAGGGAGCACCGCGGCGGCCGCCCGCCCCGCTGTGCCGCTGCGGCGGGGCTGGGCCGGGCCGGGACCGGGGCCGGGAGCCCTGCCCCGAACCGCCCCTCGCCGGGGGGGGCCGGGGGACCGGGGGGGTCGGGGGAAGGGAGGGCAGGGGGAAGGGGAAACGGGAAAGGGAAAGGACAGGGAAAGAGGAAGGGAAAGGGGAAAGGAAGGGAAAGAGTGGGAGCAAGAAGAAAAAGGGATTGAAAGAGGGAGAGAAGTTGGGAAGGAAAGGAGGGGAGAGAGGAGAGATAGGGAGAAAGGAAAGGGAAAAAGAAAGGGGGAAGGAAGGGGAAACCAAGACATAAGGAAAGGAGAGAAAAGAGAAAATAAAAGGAAAAAGGAAATAAAAAAGGAAAAGGAAAAGATAAAAGAAAGAAAAGAAAAAGAAAAGAGAAAAGAAAGAGAAAAGAAAATGAAAAAGATGTGAAGGGAGGAAGATGGGGGGGCTGGGGGACGGGGGGGGGGGGAGGGAAGGGCAGGGGGGGGGCTGCACCGGTGGGAGGGGAAGGGAAGAGGCTGGGGGGGAAAAGGGGAAAGGCAGAGGGGGGAGAAAGGGCCGGGAGGGGGAAGGGGATGGGGAAAAGGGTGGGAAGGGGAAGGGGAGGGAAGGGGAAGGAGGGAGTGAATGGGAAAAGTGCTGGAAGGGAGGAAGGAAAAAGGCGAAGGGGGGAAGGGGGGGGGGACGGACCTGGGGGCACCCGCGGCCCTGTCACCCTGTCCCCCCCTCAGCCCGGGGTCTGCAGGGGTGACATGGGGAGAAACCACCCCAAAACGGTGCCGGTGGGGATGGAGCAGGGATGAGGGTCTGGGATGGGGGGACAGGGACAGGATGGGGACAGGGCAGGGGTGGGGACAAGACAGGACCCGGGATGGAGTTGGAGGTACCAGGGATGGGGATGGAGCAGAGATGGGGGCAGGATTGGACCCAGGGTGGGGATGGGATGGGGATGGGAGCAGGGATGGGGACAAGAGGGGACCAGGGATGGAGCTGGAGGTACTGGGAATGGGGCTGGAGGACCAGGGATGGAGCTGGGCGTACTGGGGATGGGGTGGGATGGAGCAGGAATAGGGGGACCAGGGATGGGGACAGAGGGAAGGAGGGGTGGGGATGGAGCAGGAACAGGGAGAAGGACCAGGGATGGGGATGGGGTGGGATGGAGCAGGGATAGGGATGGGGGGACCGGGGATGGGGATGAGGGTCAGGGCATGGGGACAGGGATGGAGGGACAGAGCTGGGGACAAGGACAGGGGACACTCGCAAGGGAGCGGGGTTGGGGACAGGGACACAAGTGGCCCTGGAGATGGGGCTGGGGATCCCCCATGCCTCAGTTTCCCCACTATGGGGGGTTATTCCCCTTTTTTACCCCTTTCCTTCTTTCCCCCCCTCTTTTCTTCCTATTTTCCCCTTTTTTATTTTCCCCCTTTCCTATTTTTTTCCCCCGACACGGCCGTTTGGGAGCCAGCGGGGCCCTTTCCCAGCCCTGAGTCAGGGCTTTCCGCTCCGGAGCCGCCGGCGCCGCGGCCGCCCGCCGAAGGCCGCAACCACCGTCCCCCCCCCGGTCCCCCCCCCTTTCGCCGGGGCTTCCACTGCCCACAAACTGGGAGCAAACTGGGACGGCCGCTCCATCCCTCCTCGTCCTCAGCCGGCGGATTGGGGGCACCCCAGGGGGTTTTGGGGGGGTCACAGGGGTTTGGCTCCCGCCGGCGTCGACCGCGAGAGTTTGGTTCACCGGGGTGGGGGGGTTGGGAGCCGCCCGAACGCCTGGGTCCCCTGGATGGGGGTGCAAATTGGGGGTTGGGGCCTTCCCCCAGCTTGGGGGTGGCAGGGACCCCCCCCCGTGTCCCCCGGGGCCCTTCAAAGCTTGGCGGTCGCCCGCCGAGGGGAGCCGGGGGGGATGCGAGGGCTGGCGGCGGCGGGGGCTGATTACAGGGCGGCGCCGGGCTCGGCCGCCCACGGGCCCCACGGCCGCACTCGGGGCCCCCGCAATTACCCGGGTATTTATACCCCGGCCGGACGCCTGGGTTCGCTCCCGGGGGCGGGGGGAGACGGGGGGGGCTCCTTCCCCGGGGCTCATCCTCTGGCTCTGCTTCCCTCCAGCCACCCGCCGCCCCTCCAGCCATCCCTCCAGCTCGCCCTCCCTCCAGCCACCCCTCCCTCCCTCCCTCCATCCCTCCCTCCTTCCTCCATCTCTCCATCCCCCCTTCCCTCCCTCCATCCTTCCCTCCATCCCTCCCTCCCTCCCTCCCTCCTTCCCTCCACTCCTCCATCCCTCCCTCCATCCCTCCCTCCCTCCCTCCCTCCACTCCTCCATCCCTCCATCCCTCCCTCCCTCCTTCCCTCCATCTCTCCATCCCCCCTTCCCTCCCTCCATCCTTCCCTCCATCCCTCCATTCTTCCATCCTTCCCTCCATCCATCCCTCTTTCCTTCCCTCCATCCCTCCACTCCTCCCTCCCTCTCTCCTTCCCTCCATCCCTCCACTCCTCCATCCTTCCCTCCCTCCCTCTCTCCTTCCCTCCATCCCTCCACTCCTCCATCCTTCCCTCCCTCCCTCTCTCCTTCCCTCCATCCCTCCACTCCTCCCTCCCTCTCTCCATCCCTCCACTCCTCCCTCCTTCTCTCCATCCACTCCTCCCTCCCTGCATCCCTCCCGCCATCCTCTCCTCCCTCCCTCCCGCCATCTCCCCTCCCTCCCTCCATCCTCTCCATCCCTCTCTCCCTCCTTCCCTTTCCCCCTCCCACCTCCATCCCTCCCTCCATCCCCAATTCCTGACTCATTTACCCCAATCTGTCAGATGGGCTCAGGACCTGACATGAGTTTGGGGGGTCTCAGTCCCCTGACATGAGTTTGGGGGGTCTCAGCCCCCCAACATGAGTTTGGGGGGGGCCTCGGCCTCCATGACACGACTTCGGTGGGTCTCAGCCCCCCTGACATAAGTTTGGGGGGGCCCGAGCCCCCATGGCATGAATATGGGGTGTCTCAGCCCCCATGGTGTGAGTTTGGGGGGGTCTCAGCTCCCCCTGACATGAGTATGGGGGGGTCTCAGCCCCCATGACATGAATATGTGGGGGATCTCAGTGCCCATGACGTGAGTTGGGGGGGGGTCTCAGCCTCCATGGCACGAGTTGGGGGGGGTCTCAGTGCCCATGACATGAGTTGGGGGGGGGGTCTCAGCCTCCATGGCACGAGTTGGGGGGGGTCTCAGTGCCCATGACACGAGTTGGGGGGGGTCTCAGTGCCCATGACATGAGTTGGGGGGGGGGTCTCAGCCTCCATGGCACGAGTTGGGGGGGGTCTCAGTGCCCATGACACGAGTTGGGGGGGGGTCTCAGCCCCCATGACATGAGTTGGGGGGGGGTCTCAGCCCCCATGACATGAACTGGGGGGGGGGGGTGTCTCAGTCCCCATGGCACGAGTTGGGGGGGTCTCAGCCCCCATGGCACGAGTTGGGGGGGCTCTCAGTGCCCATGACATGAGTTGGGGGGGTCTCAGCCCCCATGACACAAGTTGGGGGGGTCTCAGTGCCCATAACATGAGTTTGGGGGGGGTCTCAGCAGGACAGAGGTTGCAGCTGGAGATGTCCCCATCCCCATGCTGGTGCCTGTCCCCCGGGGCCGGGGGACACCCCCACAGCCCCACCCTGCCGTAACCGCGGCCCCCCTGCGCGGCGCGCGGGGACCCAGGCGTCCTGCGGTAAGCGCCAGCAGCTGGGCCGGGGGCACCGCGGCCCTTCAAAGGGGAGCGAGACTCAGCCCGCGAATCGCTTCCATGTGTGCGCGGGGGGGGCACTGGGGGCACTGGGAGAGGGGACTGGGGGGACTGGGAGCACTGGGAATAGGGACTGGGGTACTGAGAATGGGGAGCACTGGGAATGGGACACTGGGGATACTGGGCATGGGGATTGGGGGCACTGGGAGAGGGGACTGGGGGGACTGGGAGCACTGGGAATAGGGACTGGGGGTACTGAGAATGGGGAGCACTGGGAATAGGGAATGGGAGCGCTGGGAATAGGGACTGGGGGTACTGAGAATGGGGAGCACTGGGAATAGGGAATGGGAGCGCTGGGGATGGGGACTGGGAGCACTGGGAATAGGGACTGGGGGTACTGAGAATGGGGAGCACTGGGAATGGGACACTGGGGATACTGGGCATGGGGATTGGGGGCACTGGGAGTGGGAATTGGGGGTACTGGGAATGGGGATTGAGGGCACTGAGAATAGGGAGCACTGGGAATGGGGCACTGGGAATGGGGTACCCCCCCCCATAGCACAGTGTCCCCAAGGCCCCCCCCAGCAGCACACTGTCCCCAAGCCCCCCAGCCTGGTGTCCCCAATGGCACGGTGTCAACTCACCCGGTGTCCCCAAGCCCCCCAGCCTGGTGTCCCCAATGGCACAGTGTCCCCTCACCCGGTGTCCCCAAGCCCCCCAGCCTGGTGTCCCCAATGGCACAGTGTCCCCCCACCCAGTGTCCCCAAGCCCCCCAGCCTGGTGTCCCCAATGGCACAGTGTCCCCTCACCCAGTGTCCCCAAGCCCCCCAGCCTGGTGTCCCCAATGGCACGGTGTCCCCCCACCCGGTGTCCCCAAGCCCCCCAGCCTGGTGTCCCCAATGGCACAGTGTCCCCTCACCCGGTGTCCCCAAGCCCCCCAGCCTGGTGTCCCCAATGGCACGGTGTCCCCTCACCCGGTGTCCCCAAGCCCCCCAGCCTGGTGTCCCCAATGGCACAGTGTCCCCCCACCCAGTGTCCCCAAGCCCCCCAGCCTGGTGTCCCCAATGGCACGGTGTCCCCCCACCCGGTGTCCCCAAGCCCCCCAGCCTGGTGTCCCCAATGGCACGGTGTCCCCCCACCCGGTGTCCCCAAGCCCCCCAGCCTGGTGTCCCCAATGGCACGGTGTCCCCCCACCCGGTGTCCCCAAGCCCCCCAGCCTGGTGTCCCCAATGGCACGGTGTCCCCCCACCCGGTGTCCCCAAGCCCCCCAGCCTGGTGTCCCCAATGGCACGGTGTCCCCCCACCCGGTGTCCCCAAGCCCCCCAGCCTGGTGTCCCCAATGGCACGGTGTCCCCCCACCCGGTGTCCCCAAGCCCCCCAGCCTGGTGTCCCCAATGGCACGGTGTCCCCCCACCCGGTGTCCCCAGTGGCACCATGTCCCCAAGCCCCCTTGGCCGATGTCCCCAAGCCCACCATAACACAGCATCCCCCTCCCCAGTGTCCCCCTGACCCGCAGCAGGCCGCCAGCCGGGGGACCCCGGGGGTGGCCCCGCGTGCCCCCACCCCGCTTGGCGGCGGCGGCCACCACGTCCCCTCTGTCCCTCGTCCCCCCCGCCACGCTCCGGCCCCCGGATGTTTCTCTTGCGGTCGGAGGCCCCAAAATAGCGGCGGCCCCAGCGCGTGTGGGTGCGCCAGCCACGGCGTGCCAGCACCCGCGGGCTCCAGCCGGCCGCAGGGACGGGGAGGGGGGGGAGGGATGGCGGGGAGTCTCCGAGGGCTCGTAGCAGGGTTGAGCATCCCCCCCTCCCAGCACCCCGCGGGCTCGGCTTCCCAACCACTGTGAGGGACCCAGGCGTTCGGGTGGCCCCTTGGCACCCCGCCACCCCCCCCAAGTTCAGGGGGGAAGATGAGGGTTTGGGGGGGGACCCATAAGGTCTGGAGGGACCCATAGGGTCTGGGGGGACCCATAGGGCTTTGGGGGGGGAGGGGAATAGAGGGGATGGGGGGGGACCTGGGGGGTCCCAGGGGGACATGGGGGACCTGGAGGGATGCATGAGGTCACGGGGGACCCAGGGGGAGATGGGAGAGATGGGGGGGGGACCCAGAGGGACATGGGGAGGGACCCATGTGGTCACAGGGGACCCAGGGGGAGATGGGGGAAACTGGGGGGACCCAGGGGGAGATGGGGGAGATTGGAGGGGACCCATGGGGTGATGGGGGACCCAGAGGGAGATTGGAGGGGACCCATGGGGTCATTGGGGACCCCCAGGGACTGGGGGCACCTGAGGGATATGGAGGGACCCAAGGGGACATTGGGGATGTGGGGGGACCCCCGGGGACACGGGGGACCAGGAGGGACTGGGAGGACCTGGAGGGAGCCGGGGGCCGGGGGGGGGGGCTCTGGGGGTCCCCAGGCCCCGGGGAAGCCGGGGGCAGAGGTTGCCCCGGGGCCGAGCCGTGCCCACGCCCCTGGCGCTTCCTTCCCACCCTCTAATTATCCCCCGGCCGGGCCAGAAATAACTGCGGTGGCCACGGGGGACAGGCCTGGCCCGTGGGGACACGGGGACGGACCCTGGGGACACGGGGACGGACCCTGGCGGGGCGGGCGTGGACCCCCAGGATGGCCGGACAGAGCCCAGGGTGGCAGGGCGGACCCCGGGGGGACAGGTATGGACCCCAGGTACCATGGAGAAGCCCCCCCGGTCTGCACCCCGTCCGTCTGTCCCCCATCTGTCCCCCCGTCCCTCCGCCCACCCCGTCCCCCCCCCCCCCGCCATGTGGCTCTCATTGCGCTGCGGTGCAGAAGCCGCATCAAAGCGGTGGCAGCGGCGGCCGCGGGGCTGGCATTGGGGGGCCTGACCCCCCCTCCAGCTGCCAAAGGACCCCCCCCGGGGGTCCTGGGACCCCCCCAGGTTGCCAAGAGACCCTCCCCCAGATCCTGCACCCCCCCGAAGCTGCCATGGTGCCCTGGGTCCCCCGAGGCTGCCAAGGGCCCCCCCATGGCAAGCTCGGTCCACCCTCAGGTCCCCCCCAAGCTCTGTGACCCCCCCCAGGCTGCCAGGGACCCCCCAGGGTGTCCTGGGACCCCCCCAAACTGCCGGGACCACGGTGCCTTGGGTGCCCCCAGGTGCCCCCCCAAGCCCTGTGACCCCCCCCCAGGCTGCCAGGCCCCCCCCGGCCCTGAGACCCCCCCCATGATGCCCTGGGTCCGCCCAAGCTGCCAGGGGACCCCCCCTGGGCCTTGGGACCCCCCCCGGGCCTTGGGACCCCCCCCATGATGCCCTGGGTCCCCCCAAACTGCCGGGACCATGGTGCCTCGGGTCCCCCCAGGTGCCCCCAAGCCCCATGCCCCCCCCCAAGCTGCCAGGGACCCCCCCCGGCCCCGAGATCCCCCCATGATGCCCTGGGTCCCCCCAAGCTGCCAGGGATAGCGGTGCCTCGGGTCCCCCCAGGTGCCACCAAGCCCCGTGCCCTCCCCAGGCTGCCAGGACCCCCCCAGGGTGTCCTGGGACCCCCCCAAGCTGCCAGGGGACCCCCAGGGTGTCCTGGGACACCCCCCCCAGCCCTGAAACCCCCCAATGATGCCCTGGGTCCCCCCAATCTGCCATGGACAGCAGTGCCTTGGGTCTCCCCAGGTGCCCCCAAGCCCTGTGACCCCCCCAGGCTGCCAGGGGCCCCCCCCAGGGTGTCCTGGGACCCCCTCAAGCTGCCAGGGATTCCCCCCGGCCCTGAGACCCCCCCTGATGCTCTGAGTCCCCCCAAGCCACCAGGGACCATGGTGCCTCGGGTCCCCCCAGTTGCCCCCAAGCCCTGTGACCCCCCCCAGGCTGCCAGGACCCCCCCAGGCTGCCAGGACCCCCCCCCCAGGGTGTCCTGGGACCCCCCCAAGCTTCCAGGGGACCCCCAGGTGTCCTGGGACCCCCCCCCAGCCCTGAAACCCCCCAATGATGCCCTGGGTCCCCCCAGTCTGCCATGGACAGCAGTGCCTTGGGTCCCCCCAGTTGCCCCCAAGCCCTGTGACCCCCCCAGGCTGCCAGGGACCCCCCCAGGGTGCCCCGGCCCCCGGGCCATGCCCTGTCCCTCTCCCGGTCCCTGTCCCCCGGGCGGGCCGGGCCTGGCTCGCGCCACGCTGCATTTCTGCGGTTCCCAACCCAAAATTGCTGGGAGTCGCCCGGCGTCGCCCTGATTCCTCCGCGGCCGCGACCTGCGGGGGGGCCGGGGGGACGCTCCGGGGGGGCCCGGGGACTGGGCTGCTCCCACTGCCCCCCCTCCCCACCCCAGTGCCCCCATGACCCACCCCAGTCTCCCCATTCCCTCCCAGACTGGTCCCAGTGCTTGCATTACACACCCCAGCGCCCCTGCCCACCCCCAGACTGGTCCCAGCACCCCCATTTCTCATCCCAGTGCCCCCCTTCCCTCCCAGACTGGTCCCAGTGCCTGCATTACACACCCCAGTGCCTCCGTCCCCTCTCCAGACTGGTCCCAGTACCCCCATTCCTCATCCCAGTGTCCCCATTCACGTCCAGACTGGTCCCAGTGCCCCCATTACCCACCCCAGTACCCCCATTCCTCATCCCAGTGTCCCCATTCACTTCCAGACTGGTCCCAGTGCCCCCTTTCCTCATCCCAGTGCTCCTGTTCCCCCCAGGCTGGTCCCAGTGCCCCTGTTCCCCCTCCCAGTTTGCCCCCATACTGGACCACCCCTCTGGCCAGAGCTGAGGGCTCCTCAGTCCCCTGTCCTGTGTCCCCAGCAGTAACGCAGATGGGGACAAGGATGGGGATGGGAAAGGGACAGGGATGGGGACAGGGAACAGAGATGGGGACAGGGACAAGGATGGGGACAGGGATGTGAAGGTGACAGGGATGGGAATGGAGATGGGGACAGGGAACAGGGATGGGGACAGGGACAAGGATGGGGACAGGGGTGGGAAAGGGACAGGGTTGGGGACAGCAAGAGAGCTAGCACAGTGACAGGGACAGGACAGGGCTGGGGAAAGAGAGAGGTTTGGGGACAGGGACAGGACAGAGATGGGGATGGGGAGAGGAACTGGGACAGGAGAAGGACATGGATACGATTGGGGACAGGACAGGGTAGTGTTGGGGACAGGGGTGGGGACAGGAGCAGGCATGGGACAAAGAAAGGGCCTTAACAAGGTTGGGGACAGGACAGGGATGGGGACAGGGACAGTGTTGGGAACAGGGACAGGACAGCGTTGGGAATGACAGGGCTGGGGCTGGGGACAAGGACAGGGCTGGGGACAAGACTGTGGAGAGGACAGCGTTGGGGACAGGAGAGGGTTGGGGTCAGGACAGGGTTGGGGACATTGTTTGGGACAGGACAGGGCTGGGGTGAGGATGGGGCCAGAGCTGCAGACCCTCTTGGGGACAGGGCAGGGACAGGGGTGGGGACAGCACAGGACACTGTTGGGGACCAGACAGCGTTGGGAAATGACAGGGCTGGGGATGGGGACAAGGACAGGGTTGGGGACATCGTTGGGGACAGGACAGGGTTGGGGACAGGACAGGGCTGGCGACCCCGCTGGGGACTGGACAGGACAGGGTTGGGGACAGGACAGGACAGGGCTGGGGACAGGACAGGGTTGGGGACCCCGCTGGGGACAGGACAGGGCTGGGGACAGGACAGGGTTGGGGACCCCGCTGGGGACAGGACAGGGTTGGGGACAGGACAGGGTTGGGGACAGGACAGGGCTGGCGACTCCGCTGGGGACAGGACAGGGCTGGGGACAGGACAGGACCCCGCTGGGGACCAGACATGACAGGGCTGGGGACCCTGCTGGGGACAGGACAGGGTTGGGTACAGGACAGGGCTGGGGACAGGACAGGACCCCGCCGGGGACAGGACAGGACAGGGTTGGGGACAGGACAGGGTTGGGGACAGGACAGGACCCCGCCGGGGACCCCGCCTGGGGACAGGACAGGGTTGGGGACAGGACAGGACCCCGCCGGGGACAGGACAGGACAGGGTTGGGGACAGGACAGGGTTGGGGACAGGACAGGACCCCGCCGGGGACAGGACAGGACAGGGTTGGGGACAGGACAGGGCTGGGGACAGGACAGGACCCCGCCGGGGACCCCGCCTGGGGACAGGACAGGGCTGGGGACAGGACAGGGTTGGGGACAGGACAGGGCTGGGGACAGGACAGGACCCCGCCGGGGACCCCGCCTGGGGACAGGACAGGGTTGGGGACAGGACAGGACCCCGCTGGGGACAGGACAGGGTTGGGGACAGGACAGGGGACAGGACAGGACCCCGCTGGGGACAGGACAGGGTTGGGGACAGGACAGGGCTGGGGACAGGACAGGACAGGGTTGGGGACAGGACAGGACCCCGCTGGGGACAGGACAGGGCTGGGGACAGGACAGGACCCCGCTGGGGACAGGACAGGGTTGGGGACAGGACAGGGGACAGGACAGGACCCCGCTGGGGACAGGACAGGGTTGGGGACAGGACAGGGCTGGGGACAGGACAGGACAGGGTTGGGGACAGGACAGGACCCCGCTGGGGACAGGACAGGGTTGGGGACAGGACAGGGTTGGGGACGGGACAGGACAGGGTTGGGGACAGGACAGGACCCCGCTGGGGACAGGACAGGGTTGGGGACAGGACAGGGTTGGGGACGGGACAGGACAGGGTTGGGGACAGGACAGGACCCCGCCGGGGACAGGACAGGACAGGGTTGGGGACAGGACCGGACCCCGCCGGGGACCCCGCTGGGGACAGGACAGGGCTGGGGACAGGACAGGGCTGGGGACAGGACAGTGTTGGGGACAGGACAGGACCCCGCCGGGGACCCCGCCTGGGGACAGGACAGGGTTGGGGACAGGACAGGGTTGGGGACAGGACAGGACCCCGCTGGGGACAGGACAGGGTTGGGGACAGGACAGGGCTGGGGACAGGACAGGGCTGGGGACAGGACAGGACCCCGCTGGGGACAGGACAGGGTTGGGGACAGGACAGGGCTGGGGACAGGACCGGACCCCGCCGGGGACCCCGCTGGGGACAGGACAGGGCTGGGGACAGGACAGGGTTGGGGACAGGACAGGGCTGGGGACAGGACAGGACAGGGCTGGGGACAGGACAGTGTTGGGGACAGGACAGGACCCCGCCGGGGACCCCGCCGGTGCCGGCCGGGCCAGGCGCCCCCCGCCAGGCGGCAGCAGAGACCCGCACCCGGGGGCGGCACCGACCCGCTGCGGCCACCGGGGGGCGCCGGGACTGGGGAGACTGGGAGGGACTGGGGAGACTGGGAGGGGCTGGAGGGGACTGGAGAGGACTGGGAGGGGCTGGGACGGGACTGGGGAGACTGGGAGGGGCTGGAGAGGACTGGGAGGGGGCTGGGACGGGACTGGGGGGGGACTGGGAAGGGCTGGAGGGGATTGGGGGAACTGGGAGGGGCTGGAGAGGACTGGAGAGGACTGGGAGGAGCTGGGGGGGACTGGGGAGACTGGTGGGGAATGGAGAGCACTGAGAGGGGGCTGGGGGGGACTGGGAAGGGCTGGAGGGGACTGGGAGGGACTGGGGAGGGGGACTGAGGGGAGACTGGGAGGGGACTGGGGGATGGGGGGACTGGGGGAGGACTGGAAGGGACTGGGGGGACTGGGAGGGGACTGGGGGGAGACTGGGAGGGACAGGGGGGACTGGGGGAGGACTGGAAGGGACTGGAAGGGACTGGGGAGGGACTGGGAGTGGACTGGAGAGGGACTGGGAGGGAGACTGGGAGGGGACTGGGGAGGAACCGGGGGACTGAGGGAACTGGGAGGGGACTGAGGTGCTAAGGGGTGGGGGGCTAACGGGAGGCAATGGGGTGCTACTGGGACAGGGGGCAGTGGGGTTAATGGTGTGCTACTGGGGAGGGGGGGGCTACTGGGGAGGGGGTCCTGATGGGGATAATGGGGGGGGGGGTGATTGGGGGGGTCCAACTGGGGTGAGGGGTTACTGGAGGGTGGTCCCGATGGGGGTAACGGGGTGGGGGGTAATGGGGTGGGGGGTAGTGGGGGGGGGTCCTAACGGGGGGGGCTACTGGAGCGGGGTTAATGGGATGAAGATCCTGATGGGAGTAATGGGGTGCTGGGTGCTAATAAGGGGGTCCCCAATGAGGGGGTGAGGGTCTGACGGGGTGGGGGCCCTGCGGTGGCTTGTCCCCCACTGTCCCCCGCAGTGGGGCAGGACGGGGGCTGGCTGGGGAGGAGGAGGAGGCAGCCTTCGCCCCGGTGTGACGAGCTGGCCGGGCCTCAGCTCTGGGGACAGGATGGGGACCGTCCCCGCGTCCCCCAACCCGCCTTGCGCCCTCCCCACCGCCGGGCCCTTTTGGGGCAGGGGCTGTGACGCAGTGTCACCGGCCCCGGGGACACCACGACGGGGACAAACTAACCAAGGAACCCTGAGTTTGTCCCCTTCCCCGGTGGCACGGCACCGTTGGCGAGCCAAGAGGGGAAACTGAGGCACGGGGCTGGGCGGACACACGCTCTGTGTCCCCAAGTGCCACTGCTGCGGGTCAGGAGGGGAAACTGAGGCACGGCGGGGGACCGGTCCCATCTGCGGCCGCTGACGCCGCAGCCGGCGGGACGCGGGCCCGGATGAAAGGAAGCGCCGCGTTCGCTCGGCGCGGGGGGCACGGGGACGGGGACCCCCCTTCGGCTGCGGCGGAGGCGACTTCAAGGCCACAGCGGGGTTTGGGGTGAGCGGCGGCCGCTTCCCCGCCGGCGCGGGGAGGGGACAAAGCCACCGCTTCGCTCGATGGCAAGGGCTGTCCCCTCACCCCAGCTCCGGCTGCGTGCGGTGCCGGAGCCAGGAGAAGGAATTGTCCCCAAAAATCGCCGGCTGCGGCGGGGTTTGGTTTTATTTCGCCTTCCCGGGTGGGTCTCTGCTCTTCGCCCGGCGTTGTTTTAACGGCACCGGGGGCTCGGAGGCCGGTGCCGCGCCGAGAAGCCGAAATAAAACAGTTCCGCTGGAAGCGGGGTGAGGTCGCGGTAAGCGCCGGCGATTTTCCAGCTGCGGGATGAAGGGAATTAGGCCAAAAAAAAAGTGGAAAAGAAAAAGGTCACGGTGAAGACGGCATCCGGGCGGCCGGCGGGGCCTCGGTAGCGTCTCCAAAATCAACAGCGGGGCCGTGGCGGGGGGCTCCCCGCGCCGTGGCCCCCCGGCGCCCGGGGACTTCAAAGCGGGGCGAGTGGCTTTGATGCTGGAAAGCAAAAAAAAAAAAAAACCAAAAAAAAGACAAAAAGACATTAAACGTCACCTCGCGTCCCCCCTGGGGTTTGGCAGCGGCCGTGCCCGTCGCCCGCCGCCGGGGTGGCCGCGGCCCTGGGGACCCTCGCGCCTCGTTTGCCATCAAAACCCGCATTTTTTGTAAACCGGGGGCTTTTTCCTGTGAAACCCCCCCAAAAAAGCTCCCCCGCCATGCCCAGAGCTGGGTTGATCCCAGTAGCTCACGACGGAGAAGGGGAAGAGGCCCAGGCGTCCTGGTGGTGACAGTCCCTGTCGTGACAGGGCTGAGTGCTGTGACAGGACGTGGGGCATGTCGTGACAGGGACAGGACGGCCCGCTGTGGTGACAGGGCCCTGGGGATGTTTACACAGCGACGAGGGCCTGCGAGGACATGTCGCAGCGGGATGGCGGCTGTCGCGACAGGGCTGAGGTGGCTCGCGACAGGAAAAGGTGACGGGGGAAGCGAAGAGCGGCGCTGTCGCGACACGGCCGGGGTTACCGAGCCGGCGTGGCCGCCCCGGGGATGCCGCCCGGGCTCGGGGGTGGCCGGCTCCGGGCACAGCGGCCGGCGCCGGCGGGGCGGAGCCAGCACCAAAATGGCGCCTTTTCCGCCACATTCCCGGCGCCGCCAAGCCGTCCCTCCAAGGGCGCAGCCCGGCCGCTCGCCCCGCCTCCTCGCGGCGCCCATTGGCCAGTTTGAGACGGACCGCCGTTCTCATTGGCTCGGCGCCCCGCCGCGGCCGACGCCTCCGAGCGGAGATTGGGCAGCGCGCCCGTCAGCGTGCGAGCCCGCCTTCCCCCGCAGGGCGGCCCGCGCGGCCGCTTGGCGTTCCCCGCTGCCAATCACTCCTCCGCCCCGCCTCCCCTCTCCCATTGGCGGCGGCGCGCGTCCATCACGCCGCGGCCCACGCCGCCGCGGCCGCTCCCATACGGGGTCTCCCTGCGAGCCCGCGCGGGCGCCGATTGGCCGCCGCCGCCGCCGGCCCTCCCCCCGCGCTGCCCCATTGGCCGCCGCCCGCCGCGCTCCCCCTCCCCCACGGGGCGGGGCGGCGGGGGCGGGGCACCTCCCACCTCCCTCTCCCCTCCGCCGGCCCGCCCTCGCTTCCCATTGGCCTCCCCCCACGTCACTCGCCCGCCCGCGGCGGCGCCCCATTGGCGGAGGCGCTGGCGGGGGCGGGCCGCGGGGCCGGGGCCGCGGCGCGCGGCTCCCTCCCTCGGCAGCCCCTTGGCGGTCACCGGCGGGGTTAGGCCGCCTCGTCAGCGAGCCGGGCCCGCCCGCCCCTCCTCTCCCCCGCCCCGCCGCCGCTCGGGCTCGCCCCCCCCGGCCACCATGAGCGGTAAGGACGGGCCCGCCGTGCCGGCGGGAGGGGGGCGAGGGGCGCACGGCCGCCCAAACAGACGCAGACGACGGCGCCCGCCCGCTCGGAGGGGCCAGAGGCGGCCCCGCCCCAAGCCGGGCCGGGCCCCGCCGGGCCGGGCCGGGCCTCGCCTCGCCGCGCCGGGGGGACCTGCCGGGGGAGGGACCCGGGGGAGGGGGAAGGCCTCGGGGGAGGGACCCGGCGGACGGGCCGGGCCGGGCTGGGAGCGGAGGAGGGGGCGGCGGGGGGGGGGGGGTGACGGGGGAGGCCCCGGTGATCGGGGCGGGGGGCACCGGGGGAGGGAGGATCCCGGGGGATCGGGCGCGGAAAGGGGGATTTTTGCGGGGGGAGGGTGTAGGCCTGGCGGGGGGGGGGCGGCTGTGAGAGCAGGTACCGGGGGAGGGGGGCGCTTCCTCACCGCCACCCCCGGGAAGGCGCCTTGGGGGGGCGGATGCGGGGGGGGGGGAGCCGTGGCGGGGGGTCCGGGGGGGGGGGGGGAGCCGAGGGGGGGGGGAGCCGTGGGGTGGGGGGAGCCGGGGAGAGGGGTCCTGGGGAGGGGGGAGCTGGGGGGTAGGGGGGACCTGCTGGGGGTGTTTGGGGGGGAGGGAGTCCAGGGAAGCGATGCTGGGGGGGGACCCTGGTGAGGGGTGTGGGGAGGAGTGGGGGACACAAGGCCCAGGTCCTGGGGGGGGGTGTGCTAGAGGAGGAGGATGTGAAGGCCCCTGAGCGGTGGGAGAGGAGGGATTGAGGGGAGCAGGGACCCCCGTGCGGTGGGGTCACAGGGAGCACGGACTGGGGAGTCCTGGCCAGGGGATCCCTGGGGAGCCCCGTGGGCTGGATCCACGGCAGGGGAATCCCGTGGGCAGGGCAGGCAGAGGGCCTCCGGGGTGGATCCACGGAGGAACGGGGCAGGAGGTGTGCTCCCAGGCCAGCGGGGAAGGGAAAGGGGAGGCCCGGGGAGGACCTCGACGGGGGCCAGGGAGTGTCCCGAGCGGGTGGGGAGGAGCTGGAGCCTGGAGCTGGGCCGGGTCCTCCTCCGCCTGTCCCGCTGCCAGCTCCCCTTTGGCAGCTGCCTCCGGTTCCCAGCCCCTTCGCGCCAGTGCCCGAGCAGCACACTGTCCCCCCCGGAGCGCCTGCCAGCGTGCCGTCCCCCCTGCTCTGGCCAGCCCTCCTGCCTTCCCTGCCCGTGGCTCCCCGTGTGTCCTCGCACCCCTCATCCCCCTCTCCTGCCCAGAAATGTCTTTAACTCCCACTGTCGTTTCCCACCCGTGCAGACCAAGAGAGTCCCGAGGAGATGGCAACAGTGAAGCCCGAGAAGGGCGAAGGAGATGCCAGCAGTAACAGCAGCGCAGGCGGTGGGGAGGGCCAGGTGAGTGCGGGGAGGGAGGAACAGCCCCAAGCTGGCGGCCTCCTGGCTCCGCTTGCCCTGGGGAACTCGCCGTCCCTGTAGCAAAGTCCAGGGCCGGGCCGAGGTGTTTGTTTGGCCCAGCCGAGCGTTACGCCGGCTCCTCTCCCTGGGCAGAGGAAGAAAAGGGCGAGTGCGCGCCGGGGGATCGTCACGCTGCCAAACGCCCCGCCGGAGCGCTGACCCGCAGCGCCCGTGGCTTCCCCTCCTCCCCCAGCTCTGCGCAGTGCCCTCGAAAACATGACAGTTCCTCTGCTCCCAGTAAACACCACAGCCCCGACTGGCCCTTCTCCAGGTCGGGGTGCCCAGGAACGACTGTACTTCCCCGGAGTTGTTCTCCTGTGGGGAGATTCACCCGCTTTGGGGTGGAGGAGATGTCTCTTCTTGCCTTTTACATGCAGACTCCCTCCCAGAGGGTTTTTCCCTGTGGGTTCAGTCTGTCCTGGCCTGACAGCCCTGTGTCTGGCAGTTGTATTTTTCCGGCTGTGGGTGGGTTTTCTCAGGAAGGAGTGTTTATCTTTTCCAAGTATGCTCCTCCCTGCTTTCTCTTTTATTCCCCCCCCCCCCCTTTTTTTTTATTTTCGGCCTGCCCATCGGGCCGCCTCCCATTTCCTTAACTCCTCCTCTCCTTCCCAGGAATCGCAGCCTTCCCCGCTGGCTCTGCTGGCAGCTACCTGCAGCCGGATCGAGTCTCCCAACGAGAACTCCAACAGCTCCCAGGGCCAGCAAGGCGGGAGCGGCGAGCTGGACCTGACAGCCGCCGCCGCTCAGATCGCCCAGTCGGCCAACGGCTGGCAGATCATTTCCGCCGGCTCCAGCACGCCCACGGCCTCCAAGGAACAGGGCAGCAACGGCAGCAACGGCGGAGACGCCTCCAAAAGCCGGCCCGTGAGCGCGGGGCAGTACGTGGTCACGACCGCTTCCAACCTGCAGAACCAGCAGGTGCTCACGGGCCTGCCGGGCGTTATCCCAAATATCCAGTACCAGGTCATTCCCCAATTCCAAACCATCGATGGGCAGCAGCTCCAGTTTGCCACCACCCCTGCCCAAGTCAACGTGCAGCAGGATGCCTCTGGTCAGCTCCAGATCATCCCCGGCACGAACCAGCAGATCATAACGAGCCGAGCGGGGACGAGTAACCTCATCGCCATGCCAAACCTGCTGCAGCAGGCCGTCCCCATCCAGGGCGTGGGCTTAGCCAACAACACCCTCTCAGGGCAAACCCAGTACGTGGCCAACGTCCCCGTGGCTCTGAACGGCAACATCACTTTGCTGCCTGTCAACAGCGTGGCCGCCAGCCTGGCTCCCACCTCTCAGACGGTCACGTTGAGCAGCTCCGGCTCTCCGGACAGCAGCTCCCAGCCGGCCACCTCGGGCGCTGCCATCAGTTCCACCAACACGGCCACATCTCACGCTAGTTCCGGCGCCTTTTTTACCAACGCCAACAGCTATTCCACCACCACCACCACCAGTAACATGGGCATCATGAATTTTTCCACCAGCGCGACGGTGGGAACCAACGTCCAGGCGCAGACGCCCCAGAGGGTCAGCAGCGTCCAGAGCTCGGACTCTCTGCAGAGCCCAGTTTCTGGGGTGGCTTTGCAGCCGGGGCAGCAGAAAGAGGGGGATCAGAGTCAGCAATCGCAGCAGCAGCAGCAGCAGATCCTGATCCAACCTCAGCTAGTCCAGGGAGGGCAGACAATCCAAGCCCTCCAGACCACCCCGCTCTCTGGGCAGACCTTTGCCACTCAAGCCATCTCCCAAGACGCCTTGCAGAACCTGCAGCTCCAAGCCGTCCCCAACTCCGGGCCCATCATCATCCGAACGCCCACGGTGGGTCCCAACGGGCAGGTGAGCTGGCAGACCATCCAGCTCCAAAACCTTCAGGTTCAAAACCCCCAGGCCCAGACAATCACCTTGGCCCCCATGCAGGGAGTGTCGCTGGGGCAGACGGGCAGCACCAGCACCACGCTCACCCCCATCGCCTCCCTCCCCAGCGGCACTGTCACGGTCAACGCTGCCCAGCTCTCCTCCATGCCAGGCCTCCAGACTATTAACCTCAGTGCCTTGGGAGCGTCTGGGATCCAGGTGCATCAGCTTCAAGGGCTGCCGCTGGCCATAGCAAACACTGCCGGTAAGTTGTTTGGTCTCGGTTCCTTTCCGTAGCTGGGCAGAGGAAATTGAAGGCGAAATGATGTTGCCTGGCTGCACGCAGCTGGCTCCGTGCGCTGTCTGGATTCTGCGGGGTTCAGGGTGCTGGCACGGTCGTGCCAGGGCTAGAGCTGGGGGTGATCGATGCCAAACCCAGTTGGCAAGCAGGCCGGCGCTTATGCTGGCCCTGGGAAGGAAGTATTAAGCCTCTGCTGATCGCCAGGAGACACTGAAACTCATTTTGGGGAGTTTCTGATCTAATTAATTCTCTTGGGAGGCTGATGGCATGAAAAGAAACCGAGGAGATGCCTGTGAATGGGGAAGGAGGGAGATGCGCGGAGAGGAGAGGCGGGGGAGGAGGGGGACGCTGCGTGCGGCGCTACGGGTGAAGCGTGGTGTTGTGCGAGGCCGCCGTCCTGCCCCAACGGCTGCCCAGGGGTCTGGGGTCGGGGCTGGGGCGAGTCCAGCTCAGCTCCTCGGCTGTGGGAGCCCGCAGAAAGAGTCACAGCCTTATAAAACTCCGGAATAACTTAAATCCCCCTGCCCTCCCCCTAGAAAACAAACAAACAAAAAGCCTTGGGGAATTTCCTTGCAGGGGCGGAAGAACGGGCTCTTTAAGTGTATATTTAGCCTAAAGTTGGGTGCTGGTGTGGGACGCTGTGATCTCATCCTGCCCGAGACGGGCTCGCGTTCGCGGCTGGCGCAGAGCTCCCTGCTCAGTTCCCCCGGATCAGCCCCGTCGTCTCCCAAAAGCTCCCGCCAGCCCCGGGGGGGTGCGTGGACACGGGGTGCGAGCTTGAGGCCGCTCGGCTTCCCCTTGGAAATGCCGTGCCTGCCTGTACGAGGGGGCCGTAAGCTCCTGCTGCGGAAGAAATCGGTGCCGAAAAGGAGCTCTGCTTGCTTTTCCAGTGTTTTTCTTTTATTTTTTTTTTTTTTTGTTCTGGCTCCAGCCAAAAAGGCAGTTGCTAGATTTAGTCACAGCTGAGAGGCAGCAAAAAATGTTGCTCAATCCGACTCGTGCTTCCTTCTCGCGAGAGGAGGCGGCTGCTCTCCCGGAGTTGTTTTGCAGCAGTATTTTGGGCTGTTGCTACAGCAGCTTGGCTTCCAGGCGTCCGCGGGTTTATTACAGACCGTGCCGCAGTCGGGATTAGCCTGATCCTTGGATTTCCCCGAGCGGAGAGACCCGCTTGTGCTAGAGGACGCTCGTTTTTGCACCCAGAGGGGAGCTGATGGTGCGTCACCGCTTTTATACGTGGAAACGCAGGTGGCGGAGGGCCCCTTTCGTCTTCGGCGGGATCCCCTCGCCCCGCAGCCTGGCGGGGCCGCTTGCGTCGAGGCGTGCTTGTTTTGAAGGCGCGGAAGAAACGCATGGGCGACTCCTAGTTCCTGTATTTGTGCCTGGCTCTGCCCTCGGAGGTGGGGCAGGGAGGAACGCTCCAGAGACCACCCATCCAACGCGCTCACGCTGGGGAGCCGCCTCCTCCTCCTCCTCCTCCTCCTTTTTTAGCTCAGCAGCATGTTTAGCTCTTGATCCGCAGCGACAAATTCACCGTCCGACGCTGGCGGCTGCACCAAGAACCGCGGCTGAGGGCCTCGCTCTTCCTTAGCTCGGAGGATGTGACGTTCAAGCACCGCTTTGATGTTGTTATGTTTGAAAAAAGCAGAGCAGGGTTCAGGTTTCGAAGGGCTTGCGGGGACCCACCGAGACCCCCGCTCGATGGGGCCATGTCAGGCTCCTAGGATGAGGTCGCAGAGGCTGCGGCTGGGACAGAAAGCTTCCTCGCTCTGATCCATTCGCACAATTTGCGTGGTTTAACTCCAGGCTGGAGGAGTTTATCTCTAGCTGGGTCCCTCAGACGTGGTGATGGGTCTGTTTGTCCCCCTGCCACCTGCAAAGAGCCCCTCTCCGGTGGGTGCTGAGCCCCCCCGGACCCTGCACTGGGTGCGTCGTCTCCATCCGCACCACGGCCACGTAGCTGAGCCATCCTCTGCCGCATTGGGGGGCTGTGAACGCGGATCCCTCCCGCTCCGAGCTCTCTGATGGCAATTTAAGGGAGCGGTTTGTTACCGACTCTGCCCGTGGTCCAAATCGCTGAACGTTTCCCACGAGGAGCCTCCCCTTCGGCCCTGCGAGCACGCACCACGTGTGCTGGAACTTTCTGCGCTCGCTTTCTGCTCGAGGCTAAGAGTCGGGAGGGTTTTTTTGTAGCAGAAAAAGCTCCTCTGCTTCTGAGGGAGGTGAATGGAAAATAAAAACTGGGTTTTGTTTGGGAGGGGAGGCTGGCAGCTGGTCTTCCCAGCCCCTTGGGTTTTGCCACGTGTTACGGTGCGGTGGGGAGAAGGGGGTGCGCAACGAGGGGTTTCGGTAGCTGAGCGTGCACCCCAGCTGCCTCCCGGGCTTGCGGCCACCGCGTTTCCTACCACTTCCCTGCAAATTTGTCATAGCTGAGCTGCTTCAAAGAGCTCAGCTCGGCTTCCTTCGGGGCTGACAGCCGCCCCGGTGTCCCGGCTTGGCTGCTGCGGGGCTGCGGGAAGCACGTGTCTCCT
Organism: Theristicus caerulescens; assembly: GCA_020745775.1. Classification (NCBI taxonomy): domain Eukaryota; kingdom Metazoa; phylum Chordata; class Aves; order Pelecaniformes; family Threskiornithidae; genus Theristicus; species Theristicus caerulescens. The sequence goes on from CM036580.1 coordinate 235,595, forward strand.
TTCCTGAAGCCCGCTCCGGTCCGTGGGCAGGGGGACTCCTCTGGGCTGTGCCTTTCAGCCCCTCCTGAGGGCTGGGGACGAGCCGCTGATGAGATTTCTGCTTTTTGCTTTCCTTTCTGTGAAGCGGGGAGGGGAGAGATCCCCCTGGAGAAAATGACACCTAAAAAGGTCTTTAAAAATCAGATTTTTTTGCTCCTCACCATGAGGCAGAGCCTGGCGCTCTGTGCGAATGTAACTCAGTTTGTGTTTGTATTAATTAGGTGGTTGCAGGCTGCCTCCTCCTCGGCGTTAGATGGGCTGTGCATTAGCCCCGGTGGCAGAGACATGAGAAGGAGAAGGCCTGTGACTGTAATGGGCTGGTATGTGGGCAGACAGGCCTTGCAGCCGGCTCTGCTGCGAAGGAAAGGCAGCCGCAGAGCCGGGGAGGGGATTTCCTCGGCTGGCATCGCCCCAAAAACCCACGCGGGGGTTTGGGTGCCACCGCTCCCCACGCGAGTGGGCAGCAGGGCTGCCTCCGGGATGAAGGAAAGAGGTTTTGGGTGCTCTTCTGTGGGTGTAGCAGTGCCAAGGTGAGTGTTGCAACACTCGGGATACCTCGGTGGGGTCCTCACCCCAGAGAACAGCGTCACCCAAATGTCACCGCAGTGCTGGCCTGCTCGGGGAGGGGACGTCCTGCACGAGGCCCCTTCGCGCGGAGGCTTTGTGGCAAGCGGGGTGGGAGCGATTTTGAGAAGTTTGCGATGCCGGGGTTTCTCTTCCCCTTTTGAGCGAGCTTTAGGGAGGAGGAGAGGGATGTTTTTTAGCTCCGTGTCCGTACAGTTTTGCCAGCAAAGTGGCTCTGCCCCACGTACCTGTCCCTGGCAGCGTCCTGCTGCTTAGTGCTTCATGCCTCGGAGATAAAGAGCCCTGCCTGGCTGAGGTATGTGCTGGGTAAACAGGCGTCCGCCGGTGGCTTCCCATTAGGTCAGCGCTGGAGTTAAACCCCTCATCCGAGGCCCTTGTTTTGTGCAAAACAGCCGAGAGCTAAGGGGTGTTTTATTCCAGGGGAGGATGGAGCTGGGAGGGTGCAGGGGGCACTGGTGGGACTGGGGAGAAGTGCCAGCCCCCAGCCGTGCCCCTGCCCGGGGGTGTTTTGTCAGGACGAGCTCCGTCTATCGTTTGGACAGGGGCTTGTGGTCGAATCGAGCGGTGGGACGTAGCAAGGACATCCTTCTGAAAGAAAAAAAAGCCTTCATGGGGGAAGTAACCCTTTGAAATCTGTTTACCAAATGCATCCCCAGCTCTCTGCTGCGACTTTGTTCTTACAGGGCTCTTCCCAGCCGTCGGAGCACTGACACAAAGACCTGATTGTCTCCTATTTTCTGTTTTTAAGGGAAGCTTTGTAGCAGGGCCTTGATGAGACATCCACATGGCATCATCTGCGGAGGGGAGGGGAAAATCGGAATCAATCTCGGGCCAGCAAGCCCTGACAGGATCTCTCCTTAACGTGCTGTAATTGTTTGTTTCATTATGCCCATGACATCACGTCAGAAAATAATTATATTGTGAAATTTCCTTCTCTAAACTCTAGCTGGGCTGGACTTTAAATACCCTCCCGGCTTCCTTGGCTGACCTCTCTCCTTGCCATAATAAAGGGGGTGGTTTACTGAAAAAAATTACACAAATCCCGAGAGATCCCGGGGTCTGCTTGGGAAAAGGGAGTGATCCCGATATAGAGCCGGTGTTATTGCAGCGCAGCTTTGTCTGGGTGAGGTTGTGCCCTGCACAAAGTTGCTGTGGGTCTGGGGCTCCATGGGGCAGCCCTGCTGCTCCTCCTCCTCCTCCTCCTCCTCGAGGCCGGGGCTCAGCCGCCCAGGAACGGGAGCGCAGCTTGGCAGCCGTGCTGGTCTGACTGGTTGGGTGCTGCGCACCCTGTGACTCCTCGTGGAAGAGTTTCCTCGCCCGGCTCCGGACCGTCTCGCCGGGCCCTAATCTTCCCCTTCCTTTTATCTGTGCCGACCTCAGCCCCGCTGCCTCCTCGCCGAGGAGCGTGGTTTTTATCGTCCCTTCGCAGGAGCTGGATCCTGGGCCCCAGGAGTAGGGGTAATTTCAGCATGGCTCCTTTCCAGAGCGTCGGCTCTCGGGGTGCTGGCTTCCCCTTCGGAGAGGCTCACGCCCTCCAGCCATCTCCCCATCCCAGCGCAGGACGTCTAGGTTAGATGCCATGAGCGATGCAGGCGCAAATTCCCCCTCTCTGCAGAGGGACACGATTAAAAACACGGGCTTTGAGGCTCGGAAAAAGCATCCGCCCTTGACTGCGGTGGGCGAGAGGAATACAGAGGTTCAGGTGCGGTGAGAAATGCCTGCGGGATTTCGCCGTCTGCTGGGTTGCTTTGGGCTGGGCTCAGGCCGCAGCCCTCCTCCTCGGTGGTCACGGGGATCGCCCTTCCCCGTCTCAGCCGGGCATTTTCCTCCTCCTGTGCTCCTCACGCGTCATCAGGGACTTCTCTTTTTAACTAGCCTGATTTCTTTTTTGGCGTGGTTTGGTAGGACCTGCCTATGCTACGAGGTGAAGGTGCTCCGGCTGCCGGAGCTGCCGGTTGCTGGTGGTCTGGTTTGCCCTGGCAGGGACGCCCCAGTGAAGGCTTTGGCAGAACTAGAGGCTTCATCCCAGTTTTGCCGCAATCCAGACTGGAATTAAAAGGGCAAAGGAGATCTGCGTTTCCGTTTGCAGTGCGGCAGAGGTATTTAGCAAGTCCTGGGGGGGTCAGGGATCTTGCAAATTGGACGAGGTGACTTCCTAGCTCACCTCCGCGTCCGCCCGCGCGTCACGGGGCTGGGCGGACGCGGCTCCCGCTCCCCCTGCAGCCCACCTTGCTCTTGACCCGACAGCTCCATCCCTATTTATTTCTTCTCCAAAGGAAGCGTAATTTATTGTGACGCACAGAAACCTCCAACAATTAAAGGATATCGCCCAACTTGCCGTGTGGCTTTTCAAGTCATTAAACTCTAGATTAAAACGCAAGTACTCAATGTGCTGCAGTCCGACTTCAAAACTGCACCATCTTACGCAGCCGGGCACCGTGTGTTCCCCGCTCCGCTGTCCATAACTCCGAAGAAATATTAAGCGAGAGCTTGGCTAATTTACATGAATGACTTCCTACTGCAGATTAACTCATTTTGCAAATTAGTGAGGAAATCAAACGAGATAAAAATCAAGGGGACTGCATTACAAAACCTACTTTGTTCCTTTGTGTAGCAAGTGCAGCTTAATTGTCTTTGATCTGTCTGGAGTAGAGCGCGGTGGCGTGTTTTGGGGAGAGCAGTGAGCATCAGCGAGGCAACGCTGCTCGCTGCCACCCCGGGCTTTCAGACTCTGCCAAAAAAGAAGAGGAGGAGGAAATGGGGAGAACTTGAGTTGTGAGCTACAAAGGTTTGATTTTGGGGTTGGTTTTTTTCAGGCTCATGCCTGCCGTCTGTCGTCCGCCGTGAGCAGAGACGTGCCGAGAGGTTTGGGGAGCCCCGGGGCTGCGTGACACCGGGTTTTGCTGCCCTTTCTTTTAGCCTTAAAACTTCCTCTTGCCTCTTCTCGTTGCGTCTGGAAGCTGACATCGGTTTGTCGTGCGTGCCCCGCTCTGCGTGGTGACGACTTACCCCCCTCTTCCTCTCCTGCCTCTGCAGAGTTGCAGCTGCCAATGTTGCAGAGTTTGCACAAGAAACTGTTTTTTTTTTTTTTTTTCCAGATCCTCCCTAAAAATGAACATCGAGTCTGTTTCCCCTCTCCTAAGGTCAGCTGGGGTGGATCTAAAAATGCTCCTCTCTTCTATCCACAGGGCATTTCTCACCTCGTTTTAGTTTGCTAAATAAAACGACTAAACCGAAGCATTTTTCCTCCGACGAGCAGTTAGAAGACAAGAAACACCTTGTCTTGAGAGAAGTCACAAACCAAGACTCGGGTGCTTTGGTCTTTTTTAGTGTGAGACTGGCAAACGTCTACCCCTCTTCTCGGGGGTCTCGGAGGTGGGTACCCCCATCCCGTGCTGATGGAGCAGGGGCTCCTTCGGGCAAAGACAGGTCAGGTACAGGAGCCGGGTGCAGCAAAGCGGGGTCAGCTCCTGCCCCTGCCGCCTCTCTTCGCAGGCAAGTCCCTCCCAGGGTTTTCCAAGCATTAAACCCCCTCCTTGCTCTGCTATTAATATATTTTTTCAGGATTTCAATGACCTGAGCGTGGACCAGGGGCTTGGCAGCCTTCATGAAAGCTTTGGTCTTAGAAGTAACCTATATTAGTGGAGATAATAAACGTAAATTATCCAGCTGGTTTCTCTCCACCAAGCTTTCTCCTGAAACTGCAATATTCTGGAGACTTCGGCGCGTCCTGATATGTGAAGAATGAAGCGTGTACGTACAAGATCTGTCTTCTCTTGCCGTAATTTATTTATACCTTAATTAGATGCGAGCCATAGATTACCAGAAGGAGGATTTGGGTTTTTTCCCCTCCATATGACATGCCAACAGACTATAAAACGCTGCGTAGGCTTTTGCATGTTTGAAGATTGAAGCCATTCCAAGACATCAGGGCTGGATTCTCCCCCTCCCAAGCGTATTTTGGGGAGAGCGCGTGTGTCTTCTCCTTCCTTTTAACAGCAGCTCTCCCCGGACGGCACATACGCGACGGGGAAATCTCTAATCTGTCGCTGTAAGGCAAGCTGTTGTCGTTGGCTTATAAAGCTTAAAAAAAAAAAAAGCCCTCCCTGGTTCCCTCCGTGCTGGTTTTAGACTGTAAACATATGTTGCAAGAGCTGGAGGGGGGACTGAAAAGGTCTTGTCCTAAAATTGCTAAACTTCGCGGGGAGCGCAGGAATGTTGCTGATGAGGTACGGGAGGGCCCAGCCATGAGTTCTGAGCGGGGCTCAAAATTGTGTCCCCTTTGGGGGGGACAAATAATTTCCCTCCTACCCGGCGTCGTTGTTGAACAGCCAGTCCTGGCCTGGTCGCTGTCACTCGATGGCCAACAATGTTCCTTACCGCCTTGGTGTCCCGGTGCGAGGGCAGGCAACCATCGCCGTTGCGGTTATTATTGCTACCACCCCGTCCCGGGGCTGAACTGGTCTGAGTGTGTCGGTCACGGGTGTTATTTGCAGCATCTTTTGGCTGTGATTCAGCCGAGCGTTTCCTCCTGCCCTGGTGCGGACTGGAGGGCACCATCCGCAGGGTGTTACGGTCTTCGGGGCCGGCACCGTCCTTTCACACGCGACGCCGGGGTGCGGACACGTGAGCACAGCCCCTCGCCGTAACACGGACGACATCCCGCCTTCTGCTTAGACAGCGGCGTGTGCCTCGTCCCCCTGCGGACAAACCAGCCGCGGCGTGACGTAAGTAGAGACAGGGCGAGCGGATGAGTCAGGGTTTGTTTCCTTGATTGCAACCCGTCTCTCCTGGTCGTTGCTTTGATGCTCTGGCTGTCTCAGTCCTCGATGGCAAAGGTCTTGCCCAGCGCTGCCGTCTCCCAGGAAATCTGGACCCCTGCGGACTTGGGGGGGGCAGAGCAGCCAGCCCTAATTCCAAGCCTCCCTGTTTGCGTGCTCCTGCCTGGGAGAGTGGAGCTCCTATTGATGCCGCCGTGGCCCAGAGGAGTGAAATCGGAGCTGTTCCTCTTGCTGGAGGAAGCCCAGACGTGGAGCATGGCCTGGCTGCGCACATAAATCCCCCACCGGCCGCGCAGATCGTTGGCAGTGCCACCACAGAGCTGCTGGGCATCGCGGCCCTGAGCTGGCCGGTGCCCCAAGTAGCCGGGCATCTATTCCTGGTGGCTTCTGTCCTTTCCTGAGCGTGGGCCCCTGCCCCAGCTCCTCCGCTGAGCTTTGCCAGGGCACCACTGACACCTGCTGGTAACTGCAAAGCCGTGGGGCCCGGGGAAGGCTGCCCGCTGCCAGAAACTCTTCGTCATTCCCCCCTCGTTGTGAAACTCCTTGCCGGCCGCAGGAAGAGAGCCCAGCCTGCAGCTAATGGACATTTCGGGCCGGCCTAAGTCTGAAGTTCATCCTTCTTCAGTGCCAGCACCTCTCCTGCCGATGCTTGGTGTGCTGCCTCCTGCCTAGAAGCTGCTACATGGAAAACCAGGTTTTTAAAGCAAATTTCACCGCTTTGCTGAAGGCACTTGTCCCAGCAGCGCTTCTCAAAAGGCTGCGGTGGCCTCCTGTGGTACCAGCGCTGGTGGCAGCGTCTCGGTCCCCATGCCGGGGAGGTGGCCTTCGTTCCTGCAGCCCTGTCATGACGCGGCTCTGGAGGACGCCAGCAGCAGGACCGTGGGCTGTTTTTTGGGAACGCCGGCTTTGGAAACCGCAGCCTTGTGACATTTGTGCTCCCCATTTAAGAAGCAGCTTCCAGGTACTGGGAAGAGGAGATGGAGTGAGTGAACCAGCGTCCCCCAGGGCACCACGACGTCCCTCGCATCCCGATGTCCCCATCAGCCTCTGTCAGGGCTGGCTGGCACCGTCCTTCCCGTTAACTCGTCCTCGCTGGAGCCAGCCGGGCAGCTGCTGATCAACAGCATCAGGAAAGCCCCCAGATGGTGTTTTTTGGGGAAGACTCATCCCAACACAGCCTAATTTCCCGGCAGAGGATCTCCGGAAAGAGTGGCAGAGCGCAGCGTCATTTGCTCTTGGGGAGAAGCGCGTGCATTTGCACACACACGTGTTTTATCTCAGCCCCGTGTTCAACCACCACCACGTTCAGGCAGTGATCTCAACCCTGGCTGCCTGCTTGCGAGGAAGTTGGTAGGAAAAAGGTGAATTTGGGGCTCAAATCGCAGCCTGTAGCCAGCCAAAGATGCCACCGCCCGTCCGGCGGAAGCGTCTCGGCTCTAAATCTGCCGTTAGACCTATTGGCATATGTTAATTGCAGCTGAAAAGAGATTACTCAGCCTGCCGTCTCTGCACCCGCTCCGGCTTTTCAGCATGAAAATAATCAAGCAGCGGAGCTTGAAGGGAAATAAAACACTTGTGAAGTGTAGATGGGGTTATTGGAGAAGCAATTAGATGACAGCATAAGCGTAGAGCAATAAAATGGCAATGAAAACTGATAGGCTTAAAAACTTCCTACCCCTCAACCCCCCCCGTTACGAATGGTTTATGTTTGTCTGCATTTGGGAGCTCGTCACCGCTACCCTGCGGTTCCTACGGCTTTTATAATTGGGAATTGCTCCTCGGGAGAGGGAGGGACCGCGTTCCGCGAGCGGCGCCAGATGATTTTTCAACTTTATATATATATCCCTTTCTGTAATCGCAGTAATTAACCAGTGAGCGCGTGCCGATAATATCTTCGCTGATGGATGCTGCTGAAGACTACGATCTTCCAGCCCACTTTATTTATCGCTGCCTTTTTTGGGGGGTGGTGGTTGGCAGGAGGGTTTGCATCTGCTCTGTAGATCCGCTCCTGGATTGTTGCTTTCATCAGGTTTAAGCTGGAGAGAGGCTTGAAAAGGGAAAACTGCCTCTTTCAGCCCAAAAAACAAGGGGGGGAAAGGGACCTCGGTGAGGTCGGTAGCAGGGTGTGATTTGGAGAAGCCCAGGTTTCCCTCGGCGATGTTTCGATGTTTGCTTTATCGCTGACACCAATTCAAGCTGGCCGGCGCTGCTCGGTTTACATTTTCGCTCTGTTTTCTGCGCTAGGTTAGCTGAAATAGCTGGAATAGTTGGCAGGTGGCTGGAGTGACGTAGGGGGGGTGTTTTTCCTGAGAGACGCGGCTCTTACCTCTCCTCTGGACACAAATCGGAGGGCGTGGACCAAAACGTGGGGCGATGTGTGGGAGCTGGGGGGAACCCCCTGCTTTGCTGGGGGCTGTGGAGGGCAGGGAGAGCCCCAGGGCTCTAGGGAAGGCTTGGTGTGGGGTTGCCAGGGCTCGAAAACACAGGAGCCTGCAGAAAGCCGAGGGAGAAGGCTGCAATTAACAACTTCCTTCAGCTCAATCAAGCCGAGACCCTCCCAGCTTCACGGCTGCCGTGGGGAAAGGCCGGGGAAAGCCCCTCTCACTTCCCTCCTGCTGCTCGGGGCTTTGCTGACCGAGAGCCCACAGTAACCTCCTGTGTTTTTCTTCCAGGCGACCACGGTGCTCAGCTGGGTCTTCATGGCACGAGCGGAGACGGGCTGGGAGACGAGAACGCGGCTGTGGAGGAAGGAGAGACCAGCCCGGATCCGCAGCCTCAGCAAGGACGCAAAGTGCGGAGGGAAGCATGTACCTGCCCCTACTGCAAGGACAGCGAGGGAAGGTAAGGCTGCTCCGCCGTGCATCCAGCAATGCCGGGCTGCCCAAGCGACCTCCGAACCCCTGGGAGCAGGCTGAAACCCCAAAAGCGTCTTGTTTGGCCCCATTCTCCCTCCCTCCAGTCAGCTGGAGCTTTCAGGGTTGTTTTAACTCTTTCCCTTGGACTCTTTCAGGAGCTCTGGGGATCCAGGTAAAAAAAAGCAACACATCTGCCACATCCCGGGCTGCGGGAAGGTGTACGGCAAAACCTCTCACCTCCGGGCTCACCTGCGGTGGCACACTGGGGAGCGACCCTTCGTCTGCACCTGGATCCTCTGCGGGAAGCGTTTCACCCGGAGCGACGAGCTGCAGCGGCACAAGCGCACGCACACAGGTAGGGATGCTGGTTCCCCCCAGGATCCGTCACCTTCTTCCCCCAGGATCCGTCACCTTCTTCCCCCAGGATCCGTCACCTTCTTCCCAGCCTGGGAGCAGGGGGAACTGGCCCAGCCTCTGCCTGACCCCTCTCTCCCTCCCTTCTCCCAGGGGAGAAGAAATTCGCCTGCCCGGAGTGCCCCAAACGCTTCATGCGGAGCGACCACCTCTCCAAGCACATCAAGACCCACCAGAACAAGAAGGGAGGCGCGGCCAACAACGTGGCCATGAACGTCTCCGCCGTCCCCATGGACACGGGGGCCTCGGCGGAGGGTAACGGCGGGGCCACCCCCTCGGCCCTCATCGCCACCAACATGGTGGCCATGGAAGCCATCTGCCCCGAGGGCATCGCCCGCCTGGCCAGCAGCGGCATCAACGTGATGCAGGTGGCCGACCTCCAGTCCATCAACATCAGCGGCAACGGGTTCTGAGGGCGAAGCGGGACGCGGGCACCGGCGGGCGACACGGCGGCGCCGGGCGGCACGGGGCCGAGAGGCGAGCGGAGACGGAGCCGGGAGCTATTTTCACCACGAGGGTGACGTCCCTCGTCACCCTCCAGCACTAAAGCCCAGCTCCTCTTACCTGGGATCGCAGCCCTCCTTGAGCTGTCCGACCTCCGGGGCCCGGTGACCACACACGAAGGCCAGAGCTATATATATATTTTTTAATTTCGGCTTGACCTTATTATTATTATTTTCCCCCCCCACCCCTATCCCTCCACTCCCTCCCCGAGATCCGTCTGCCCCTCCGTAGCTAGCCTTCGACGCCATCATGCCTTGGTAAAAGTATATGATCGTTGAAATACTTTTTAGCAAAAAAAAAGAAAAAAAAAACCAAAAAAACAAAAAAACACCGAAAAAAAAACCAGAAAAAAAAAGAAAAAAAGATTCTATATTATTATTATATATATAAAAATATAAAATGTGTTCGTTTGAGAGAGGAGAGATTTTGCTGCGACCATGGCTTGGTCTCTTTGATGCCTTATCTTGGAACAGGTTGACCCTCTGGGGCAGTTTGGACAGTGCCCGAGCTGTCCGTCAGACCTTATATTCCATTTTACATTGTAATCTTAAAAGAAAAAAGAGAAAAAAAAACCACCCCAACCCCCCCGGTCTTTTTTGTACGCTTTGCTTTTAGGTTCTTTAATTTCTTTGTAATTATTTGGGTGAGGTTTTGCTTTTTTTTTTCCCCCTCCCCTTGTAAAAACAGCTGCCCTCCCCCTGCCCTTCACTGGACTTTTTGATCTTTATTTTCCAGCGATCTTCGTTGTGAAGATCCTTTTCCTCCGGCTTTTTCTAATCCTCGCTCTGGCGGGCTGAGCGGTGACTCTACACGCGGAATCGATTTGTAAAGGGTTTCGTGCAGGTTCACTCGAGCTATTTAGCAGAGGGTCTGGGACCCGGCGCGTTGGGGTACGGTGGGAGACGGCTCGGGAGGGCCTCCTCGGGGAAAACATCTCTTTTTTTTGGCCGCTGTTGGTCTTAAGAATAATAATAATCCTGAAAAATCAGCGCCTCTGGAGCTGGTCAGCGGGAGACGGCACTTTTCCACCCCGGAGAGGTCCCAGCGGCGAGGGCGAAGCATCGAGGGGACACGGGACGGGGCCGTCGCCTCGTGGGTTTTGCCGTGACGCTGCTGGAGTCCTAAAAAAATAGAAAAAAGGGTGTTGGAAATGGGGACAGTTCAGGGAAAACCCTTTTGGTTTTCCAGTACCCGGCTTTTCCCACCCTGGGAGGACCGGGACGGCTCAGTCCTCTTCCGTTCTTCCTCCCACACCCTCCTCTTCCTGCTCCAGACAATATCTGCCCTTTCCCCTCCGGCCGTAAACAGGCAGGGGCTCCCCTGCCCGCCGCAGGAAGGAGCTGTCGGGGGGCCCGGCGCCGTCCCCCCAACCGGGGCGGGGGGCTTTCATCTCAGGGTGATGCAGAGCAGGCGGGGCAGCTTTTATTTCATCCCCGAAACAAGGCAACGGTGGGACGTGGATCCCAACCGCCCCCCTCGAAGGCTGCAGGGAGCCGTTGGGTGAAATTTCTTGGGTTTTGAGCAGAAATTTTGGGGTGAGATGAGCACGAAACGGGGGCTGAGCTGGCGAGGAGAGAGCCCCGCCGGGACGCTTAGAGGAGAGCTGAGCAGAGCAGGCGGCGTCGGTTGTAGGAGCGACCCGGGGATGTGGAAACCAACCCCGGGTCGGAGCTGGGTCGGAGCTGGGCATTGAGCTCACGGTAGCGGTTCGGAGAGGCGGAGGCGGCCGCCGGCATCGCCGTCTCGCCGGGTCGGGCTCGTCGCCTGCGTCCCCTTCGCTTGCGGGGGGAAGGCGGCGCGGGGGCCAGAAGCCCCCGGTTTTGCTGGCTGATCGCGGATCCGTGAATGCCGCCTGCCAACGGCGTCTTCCTCCCTCCCCGCCCGAACACGAGGGCTTCGGCTCGATCGTTTTCTAGAAGCGTTTGTATTTTTTCCTGCCTGAGGATAACCAGGAGAATTCCCGGGATGTGGAGAGCGGCGATCCCCAGCGCCGCGCTCCCCGCGCCCGGAGCTGCCTCCTCCCGCCCTGGGCTGCCCGGTGGGCTTCGGCGTAGCCGGGACCACCAGGAGGGAGACATCGGCTCGGGGCCGAGGTTGCCAAAATCGCTCAGGTGGGCTGGCAGGGCCTTTGGAGAGGAGTTAAACCAGCGCTCCCCAGCCGGGGACCCCCGGGGGGGCGAATTTTCTACCGAACCCCGAGCTCATCCATGCTCGGACGCTTCCCACGGCGGGGTGGGCTCGCCGGAGCCGGGGAACCCCCCCAAATCCACACCAGGGACCCCCCCCGGGGGCCGAACCATCGGCGGCAAAACCCAGCCAAACTGTGAAGCGCGAAGGTGTTTTTACCTTGGGTTTTTTTTTTTAAAAAAAAAAAACAAAACAAAAAAAAAGACAAAGCTCTGCGGGGAGGGAGGCGGCGAGCGTGGCGATTCCTCCGGCCGGTCTTTCCGCTCTCTCTCTCTCTCTCGATATATATTTTTGCATTTGTATATTTTTATATAGGAAACTTTAAGCATTTGTATTTTAATAATCTGTGAAGCACTATGAGTTCCCCAGCGCGTTGTGTCCGTCTCCCCCTCCTTGATACTGGAAGTTACAGAGAATTGGTAGAAAACAGGAATTTTTGGGGTTTTTTTAATTTAATTGTTGATATAATTTTTTTTCCCCTTTACCCCCGGAACGTGGGGGTTCCCAACCCCCCGTGCTCGCCGGCTCCGCTCCGTCCCGGCCCCCCCCTGCGCCCAGCGGGGATCAAGTGCCAAACCCCCACCCCAAAACCCCGCCGAGGGGCCGGGCTCTGCCGCGGGGTTTTGGGGTGTCCCGTCCCCCCCCACCCCGCTGACGGTCCCCGTCGGCCCTGATGGAGCTTAATTTTCCTATGGAAACGCGGCCGGGAGGGAGGGGGGGGTCCCGGGGGACCCCGGGGATGGCAGGGGGGGGCTCCGCGCAGAGCCCGGGGTGCTCGGCCGTCCCCCCCGTGTTTTGGGGGGCCAGAGGATCTGGGGGGGGGGGATGCTCCCAGCATCGGAGTGGGGCGCAGCTGGACCCGTTCATCCCCATTTCAGCACCCAGGTCCCTACCTTTGCTCCTCGCACCCCACGGACCCCCCCAGCAGCCCCCCCAAAACCCCTCCAGCCCCCCCCAGGGCCGGGGGGGGGGACACACACAAAAACGTGCCTTGACAAGGGGGTGACAGCCTGGGGACGAGCCCCCCGCTCCCCCCCGCCTCCCCGAGACTTTCTATCCCCCCCCGGGGGGGTTGGGGGCAAAAAAATCGGGGCGTCGGGGCCGTCCCCAAGGCTCCCCCCATCTCCCAGCTTTAATCCGCCGTCGCCCCTCAGTTTTGGGGGGGCCGGGGCCGGTTGTCTATGCAGCGGGGGGGCAGGGGGGGTCCCGCAGGATCCGACCCCTCCACACTGGCAATAATTCTCTCTCCCTGTCAAGACTGTTTGATCTCGTCACGTCTGTGCTATATATTCTTTTTTTTGAGGTTTTTTTTGGTTTATTTTGTTTTTTAAAAATCCAGTGGCCGACGTAATAACACCCAAAATGTGGTTTTTGGGGGGTTGGGTTATTCCCCCCCCCAAAGTGCTATTTTTTTGTACAAAAAGACTTAGATAAAAATGTTAGTTTTTTTGGGGCTCCTTTGTAAACGGGGAATGACGATTGCTTTTTTTTTTTTTTTTGTAATAAACACGAGTCGCTGGCGTTGTCTGGAAATCTGCGGGCCTTCGCCTGGGGGAGCGCGGCCGCTTCGGGGCGGCGGGGGGGGAATTCAGTCCCGAGTGGGGAAACTGAGGCACGGCACCCGCTGGGGCCGCCGCGGCGGGGGGAAACTGAGGCAGGGAGCGCAGTTTGGGGGGTACGGCCGTGGCAGGGGGGCTGTGGGTGATGCTGGGTGCGGGCTGGCTCCCACCCGGGGCACCCCGTCCCGCTCTCCTCCCCGTTGCGGGGGCAGCACCTTCCTCCTCCTCCTCCTCCTCCTCCCTGGGGGCTGCCTCTGGCCCAGGACCCGCTTTCTTCTTCCCACCCGGCCCCTGCACGCATCCTGCCAGCTCCTTCCCCGCAGCCGGAGGCACCCATGGGGCTGGCGCCGGGGCTGCCAGGTGGGTGCTGGGGACCCCCACCCTAGGGTGGGGTGGGAGGGGGTTATTTTGGGGGGGGGGGGGGGCTGGGAGTCATTGTCGCTGTGTGTCCCCCCCTCCAGGCCCCCGCAACCTCAGCTGCGTCTCCTACAAGCACCCCAGCGTGCGGGGAGGGTTGGGGGGCCCCGGGGGGGCCAAGGTCGGCACCGTCCGCTGCCCCCCCCGGCCAGTGCTGCATCGGCATCTGGAACCAGAGCCACGCGCTGGTGCAGGGTGAGGACCCCCCGCCCCCGGGGGGTATCGTGACATGGGGGGGCTGATCCTGACATGGGGGGAGAAGGGGCCTGATCCTGCCCTGAGGGGTATCGGGGGGGGCAGAAGGGGCTGGGGCAGGATGGAGGGGCCTGATCCTGCCCTGAGGGGTATCGGGGGGGGGCAGAAGGGGCTGGGGCGGGATGGAGGGGCCTGATCCTGCCCTGGGGGGGAGCAAAAGGGGCTGGGGCAGGATGGAGGGGCCTGATCCTGCCCTGGGGGGGTATCAGTGGGGGGCAGAAGGGGCTGGGGCAGGATGGAGGGGCCTGATCCTGCCCTGGGGGGTATCAGTGGGAGGCAGAAGGGGCTGGGGCAGGATGGAGGGGCCTGATCCTGCCCTGGGGGGTATCAGTGGGGGGCAGAAGGGGCTGGGGCGGGATGGAGGGGCCTGATCCTGCCCTGGGGGGGAGCAAAAGGGGGCAGAAGGGGCTGGGGCAGGATGGAGGGGCCTGATCCTGCCCTGGGGGGGAGCAGAAGGGGGCAGAAGGGGCTGGGGCAGGATGGAGGGGCCTGATCCTGCCCTGGCGGGGAGGAGAAGGGGCTGGGGCAGGATGGAGGGGCCTGATCCTGCCCTAGGGGGGCACTGGGGGGGGCACTGGGGGGCTGGGGCAGGATGGAGGGGCCTGATCCTGCCCTGGGGGGGAGGAGAAGGGGCTGGGGCAGGATGGAGGGGCCTGATCCTGCCCTGGGGGGTATCAGTGGGGGGCAGAAGGGGCTGGGGCAGGATGGAGGGGCCTGATCCTGCCCTGGGGGGTTTCGGTGGGGGGCAGAAGGAGCCTGCAGGGGCCTGATCCTGCCTTTAGGGGCAGTGGGGGGGGCTGGGGGGGGTGCTGGGAAGCCCGGACGCCTGGGTCCCTTCCCAGCTGCTGCGCTTGACCTTGGCCTTGAGAAGTAGCTACAGCGGCGCTGGGATGGAGCAGCGCTGCGGGGGGGTGTCCCAGGCAGGGGGGTCCCGGGGAGGGGGGGGGTCCCCCCAGCCCCAGGCTCGGGGCCCCCCCGCCAGCACCCTGGGGTGCCCCGGTGACGGCGGCGGTGTCCCCAGGCTGCTGGGGGGGGCGGGGGGGCCGCCTGCCCCTCTCCCACCTGCGCCCCCCAGCCCCGCGGGCCCCCCCCGGCGGCGCCGTCCTCGTCTGCCTCTGCCACGGCCACCTCTGCAACCGCAACGCCAGCGGGACGGGGACGGGGACAGCCCTGGGGCTGGGGGGGCCCCGCCACGCCCCCGGTACTGGGGGGCACTGGGGGGCACTGGGGGATGGATGGGAGCCACTGGGAGGCCAGGGGGTGCTGGGGGACGCTCGGGGTGGGGGGCGTGGGGACGCATGGGGGATTGGGGGGACCCATGGGGGGGGGACGACCCATGGGGGGGCTGGAGGCCCATGGGGGGGCTTGGGACCCATAGGGGACCTATATGGGGGACTGGGGGGGGCCATGGGGGGGACCTGGGACCCTTAAGGGACCTATGGGGGACCTATATGGGGATGGGGAACCCATGGGGGGGGTCCTGGCACCTATAGGGGACGTATATGGGGGTGGAGGACCCGTGGGTGGGGACCTGGGACCCACGGGGGGCTCGGGAACCCATGGGTGTCTCTGCCCTCAGTCCCCATACAAGGGGGGGCCCGGGTCCCCATCAGGCGGGGGGGCCCCGTGTCACCGCGGTCTCTGTCCCCAGTGCCTGGCCGCGTGGGGTCCGTGGGGACCCTGTGGCTGTGGGGTGCCGGCCCCCTCCTCCTCCTCCTCCTCGCCTGCCTGGGCGTCCTCGGTAGGGACGGGGACACGGGGGGGACACGGGGACCCCCGGGCGCAGGCCACCCCTTCCCGGTGTCCCCTGGGTGTCCCTGGGTGCGGGTGTCCCCAAATGCCACATCCCTGGTGTCCCCAGGGTGCGGCTCTCCTGGGGTGTGGGGGGGTCCCCAAGTGCCGCGTCACCCTGTCCCCGGGGCAGGGGGGTCCCAGTGTCTTGGGGGGCCCTGGGTGCGAGGGTGCGCGGGTGGGGTGTCCCCCGTGTCCCCTGGATGCAGGAGTCCCTGGGTGCGGGGATCCCGGAGTGCCACATCCCCTGTGTCCCCAGGGTGGGGGGGTCCTGGGGGTCCCTGGAGTCCCCAAGTCCTGTGTCCCTGGTTATGGGGGGGTCCCCGGGTGGGGGGGGTCCCCGGTGTCCCTGTGTCCCATCTGTCCCCATACCAGGGTTGCGACGGGCGAGGGCCCACACAAGGCGACCGCCCCGGGGGTGCCACGGGGTCAGGGTCCCCCCGGAGCCCCCCAGCCCGGACCTGCCAGCGCTGCGCTTCCTGCAGGTGCGGGGCACCCATGGGGGGCACCCACGGGGAGGGCACCCATGGGGGACCCCGGGGGGACACCCACGTTGAGGACACTGATGGGAGGTTCGGGGGGGGCACCCAAATGGGGGGCACTGAAGGGGGCAATACTGGGGAGGCACCCACGGGGGGCACCTCTATGGGGAGGGGACTGGGGGGCACCCACGGGGTGGGCACAAACGGGGGGGCAGCAGGAAGGCTGGGCACAAGGAAGCTCGGGGCTGAGGGTGGCCATGGGTGCCCAGGACTGGGGCTACTGGGTTTGGGGTGCCTGGGGCTGGGGGATCCTGCGGCTGGGGACACCCATGGGTGCCCGGGGATCCCTGGGTGTGGGGGGGTCTGGGGCTGGGGACACCCATGGGTGCCCGGGGATCCCTGGGTGTGGGGGGGTCTGGGGCTGGGGACACCCATGGGTGCCTGGAGATCCCTGGGTGGGGGGGGGTCTGGGGCTGGGGACACCCATGGGTGCTTGGGGATCCCTGGGTGTGGGGGTGCCTGGGGCTGGGGACACCCATGGGTGCTTGGGGATCCCTGGGTGTGGGGGTGCCTGGGGCTGGGGACACCCATGGGTGCCCGGGGATCCCTGGGTGCGGGGGGGTCTGGGGCTGGGGACACCCATGGGTGCCCGGGGATCCCTGGGTGTGGGGGGGTCTGGGGCTGGGGACACCCATGGGTGCCTGGAGATCCCTGGGTGGGGGGGGTCTGGGGCTGGGGACACCCATGGGTGCTTGGGGATCCCTGGGTGTGGGGGTTCCTGGGGCTGGGGACACCCATGGGTGCCCGGGGATCCCTGGGTGCGGGGGGGTCTGGGGCTGGGGACACCCATGGGTGCTTGGGGATCCCTGGGTGCGGGGGGGTCTGGGGCTGGGGACACCCATGGGTGCCCGGGGATCCCTGGGTGCGGGGGTTCCTGGGGCTGGGGACACCCATGGGTGCCCGGGGATCCCTGGGTGCGGGGGGGTCTGGGGCTGGGGACACCCATGGGTGCCCGGGGATCCCTGGGTGCGGGGGTTCCTGGGGCTGGGGACACCCATGGGTGCCCGGGGATCCCTGGGTGCGGGGGGGTCTGGGGCTGGGGACACCCATGGGTGCCTGGAGATCCCTGG
This sequence comes from Theristicus caerulescens, assembly GCA_020745775.1. Lineage (NCBI taxonomy): Eukaryota > Metazoa > Chordata > Aves > Pelecaniformes > Threskiornithidae > Theristicus > Theristicus caerulescens. The sequence continues at coordinate 252,594 of CM036580.1, forward strand.
GTGGGGGGGGGTCTGGGGCTGGGGACACCCATGGGTGCTTGGGGATCCCTGGATTTGGGGGTTCCTGGGGCTGGCACCACCCATGGGTGCCTGGGGCTGGATGTCCCTGGTGCTGGGGTCACCCACGCCCGGATGGAATCCCATCACCCAGAGGGGCCACCCGGGGTGGCCCTACGGGCACCCATGGGTGCTGTGGGCGCCGGCAGGTGCTGCAGGCAGGGCGCTTCTCGGCGGTGTGGCGGGGCACCCTGCAGCAGCGGCCGGTGGCCATCAAGGCCTTCGCGGCGGGCGCAGCCGGGCGCTTTGCGGCCGAGCGGGCCGTGCACGGGCTGCCCCTGATGGAACACGACAACGTGGCCCGGCTGCTGGGCACGCGGGGTGCCGGGCCCTGCGCCCGCGGCGGGCTCCTCGTCCTCCAGCTCTACCCCGCCGTGAGTGGCAGTGGGGGGCACGGGGTGCTGGGGGTGCTGAGGGGGGTGGGAGGGATGCTGGGGGGGTGCACGGGGTGCTGGGCCTTGTGCGAGGGGTGCTCAGGGTGCGCATGGGCGTGCACGGGCTGCTGAGGGTGCACGTGGGTTGTTCAGGGTGCACATGGGTGTGCATGGGCTGCTTGGGGTGCTCAGGGTGTGCATGGGTGTGCATGGGTGTGCATGGGATGCTCGGGGTGCACATGGGTGTGCACGGGCTGCTGGGGTTGCTCAGGGTGCACATGGGTGCGCACAGGCTGCTGAGGGCACACACGGGTGTACGTGGGCTGCTGGAGGTGTGCATTGGTGTGCATGGGATGCTGGGGGTGCACATGGGTTGTTCAGGGTGCACACGGGTTGTTCAGGGTGCACATAGGTGTGCACGGGCTGCTGGGGGTGCACAGTGGGTGCTGGGGGTGCACAGGGGGTGCACAGGGGTGTGCACGGGCTGCTGGGGGTGCACAGTGGGTGCTGGGGGTGCACAGGGGGTGCACAGGGGTGTGCAGGGGGTGCTGGGGGTGCACAGGGGCTGCTGGGGGTGCACAGGGGTGCACAGGGGTTGCTGGGGGTGCACAGGGGGTGCTAGGGGTGCTGGTGCGTGTGGGAGGGTTGCTGTGGGTGCGCACACGGGTGTGCACGGGCTGCTCACGTCGCACACGCACGTGCACGGGCTGCTGGAGGTGCCCACGCAGGTTGCGCCGTGGCCGTGACGCCGGGTGCTCCTGCAAGCAGGGCGGGGGTGCAGCTGGGTGCATGCACCGGGGGGGCTGTCCCCGTCCCCAGGGTGTCCCCAGGGTGTCCCCAGCGTGTCCCCACGCATGTCCCCGTGTCCCCAGGGCTCCCTGCGACACTTCCTCGGGCAGCACGTGGGGACGTGGGCCGGCAGCGTGCGCCTGGCGCTCTCCCTCGCCCGCGGCCTGGCCTTCCTGCACCAGGAGCTCTGGCGCGACGGTGAGCGCGGCCACCCCTGCACCGAGCTCGCCCGGTCTCTGCAGCGGTGTCACCCCCTCCCGTCACCCCCTCCCCGGCCCCCCCAGGCCTGTACAAGCCCAGCGTGGTGCACCGGGACCTGAGCAGCCAGAACGTGCTGGTGCGGGAGGACGGGACCTGCGCCATCGGGGACTTCGGGCTGGCGCTGGCGCTGCCACCGCGCGCCCAGGCCGGCACCAGCGCCCGCCACGCCGTGCCCATCCGCAAGGTGACAGGGGTGGGGACGGGAACGGGACGGGGACAGGGATGGGATGGGGACAGGGATGGGGACAGGGATGGGGATGGGGACGGGAATGGGATGGGGACGGGGACAGGGACGGGGACGGGAACGGGATGGAGATGGGGATGGGGACAGGGATGGGGACAGGGATGGGGATGGGGATGGGATGGGGACGGGGATGGGGACAGGGATGGGGATGGGATGGGGACAGGGATGGGGACGGGGATGGGGACAGGGATGGGATGGGGATGGGATGGGGACAGGGATGGGGACGGGGATGGGATGGGGACAGGGATGGGGACGGGGATGGGGACAGGGATGGGGATGGGATGGGGACAGGGATGGGGACGGGGATGGGGACAGGGATGGGATGGGGATGGGATGGGGACAGGGATGGGGACAGGCCCCCCTCGCGCTGCTGGCAGTGGGGTGCGGGTGCAAGCGCAGCCCTCGTGCCCGTGCAAGGACAGCTGTAGTGCAAGGGGGGACTGGTGCATGCACAAGCACAGCCCTAGTGCAAGCTGAGCCCTGGTGCAAGCACGGCCCTGGCGTGAGCCAGGTGAACCTTGGTGCAAGCACAGCCCTGGTGTAAGGTGGGACCTGGTGCACGTGCAAGGACGATCCCAGTGCAAGCCTTACCCTGGTGCACGTGCAAGCACGGCCCTGGTGTAAGGTGGGACCTGGTGCACATGCAAGGACGATCCTAGTGCAAGCCTTACCCTGGTGCACGTGCAAGCCCAGCCCTGGTGCAAGCCTTACCCTTGCACACGTGCACACATGGTCCTGGTGTAAGCTGGGGCCTGGTGCACGTGCAAGCACAGTCCTGGTGCGAGGCTCACCCTGGCGTGCACGCATGCGTGGCCCTGGTGCAAGCCCGCGGGGCCCCGGTGCTCGCCGTGTGCCGTGGGCCGTGCCGCGGGCCGTGCGAGCGGTGCGGTGGGCGCAGGCGGGCACCCAGCGGTACCTGGCACCCGAAATCCTGGACGAGAGCCTGGACCTGCGGGCGTGGGGCCGGGCGCTGCGGCAGGCGGACGTCTACGCCCTGGCGCTGCTCCTCTGGGAGATCCTCTCGCGCTGCCAGGCCCTCAGCCCCGGTGAGCACCCATGGGTGCCGCTGCACTCCCCCAGGACCCCCCCCCATCCCCGCTGACCCCCCCCTTGCCCCGCAGGAGCACCCGTGCCGGCGTTTCGGCTGGCGTACGAGGCGGAGCTGGGTGCCAGCCCCACGGGTGCCCAGCTCCGGCGCTTGGCCGTGGAGGAGCGGCGGCGGCCACTCATCCCCGCCGCCTGGCACCGTGCCCCCCCAGGTCAGCCCCAACGGGCACCCATGGGGTGAGGGGGGTCCTGCCTGGGCGTCCAGGGGTGCCCCGGGATGCCGAGGGTGCCCATGGGCAGGGGTGACCCAGGGGGGTCCATGCCCAGAGGGTCCCAGGGTGACCCAGGGTGCCCATGCCCAGGGGGGTCCCTGCCTGGGTGCCCAGGGGTGTTTGGGGGTGCCCAGGGGAGTCCAGGGGGGGTCCTGCCCTGAGGGGTCCCTGCCTGGGTGCCCAGGGGTGCCCCAGGATGCTGAGGGTGCCCATGGGCAGGGGTGACCCAGGGGGGTCCATGCCTAGAGGGTCCCAGAGGGGTGCAGGGTGGCCGAGGGTGCCCGTGCCCCAGGGGGTGCCTGCCTGGGTGCCCAGGGGTGTTTGGGAGGGACCCAGGGGTGCCCATGCCCGGGGGGGTCCCTGCCTGGGTGCCCCAGGATGCTGAGGGTGCCCATGGGCAGGGGTGACCCAGGGGGGTCCATACCCAGAGGGTCCCAGGGGGCTGCAGGGTGGCCGAGGGTGCCCGTGCCCAGGGGAGGGGGTCCATGCCTGGGTGCCCAGGGGTGTTTGGGAGGGATCCAGGGGTGCCCTGGGGTGCCCCTGCCTGTAGGGGGTGGTCCCTGCCCAGGCACCCAGGGGTGTTTGGGGGTGCCCGGGGGTGCCCCTTCCCAGGGTGGTCCCTGCCTGGGTGCCCAGAGTTGCTGAGGGTGCCTGGGGGTGCCCCTGCTGGGGGGGGGGGGGCCTGTCCCTGCTTGGGGTGTCATGGCCAGGGGGTCCTATCGTGGGGGGGGGGGTGTCCCTTTTTGGGGGGGGTCCCCCTGCCCGGGGCGGGGGTCCCTGCCTGGCAGGGTCCCTGCTTGGGGGTGTCATGGCCGGGGCGGAGGGGGGGGGTGTCCCTTCCAGGGGTTCCCCCAACCTGGGGGCTCCCCATTGAGGCCGGGGGTGGGTGGGGGGTGTCCCCGCAGCCCGGGGGGGGCTCTGCCGGAGCTGCTGGAGGATTGCTGGGACCCCGACCCCGAGGCCCGGCTCTCGGCCGAGCGGGCGCTCCAGCGGCTGCAGCGCCTGGCTGCCGGCCCCCCCCCGCCCGCCGCCGGTCCCCCGGGGGTCCCCGGCCTCCGGGCCGCCCCCGCCGCCGCCGAGCGAGAGGTGGGTGCGAGGGAAACTGAGGCACGGCGGGGGGGGCGGGGGAGGAACCCAGGCTCCCGGCCACGCCCCCGGCCACGCCCCCGGGAGGGGCCAGGCGTCCGGCCACGCCCACGCTTCCTACCGGGAGGGGCCGCGGCCGGAGCGGAGGAGGCAGGTGGGAGCGGAGCCCCCCCCGAATCTCCCCTGCACCCCCAGATCCCCCCTGCAGCCCCCCTGCACCCCCCGGGCCCCTTCTGCACCCCCAGATCCCCCCTGTGCACCCCCAGATCCCCCCTGCAGCCCCCCTGCACCCCCCGGGCCCCTTCTGCACCCCCAGATCCCCCCTGTGCACCCCCAGATCCCCCCTGCAGCCCCCCTGCACCCCCCGGGCCCCTTCTGCACCCCCAGATCCCCCCTGTGCACCCCCAGATCCCCCCTGCAGCCCCCCTGCACCCCCCGGGCCCCTTCTGCACCCCCAGATCCGCCCGTGCACCCCCAGATCCCCCCTGCATCCCCCCTGCACCCCCCGGGCCCCTTCTGCACCCCCAGATCCCCCCCTGTGCACCCCCAAATCCCCCCTGCAGCCCCTATGCACCCCCCCGACCCCTTCTGCACCCCCAGATCCCCCCGTGCACCCCCAAATCCTCCCTGAAGCCCCCATGCACCCCCCGGACCCCTTCTGCACCCCCAGTTCCCCCCCCCGTGCACCCCCAAATCCTCCCTGCAGTCCCAGATCCCCCTTGCAGCCCCTTCTGCACCCCCAGACCCCCTTGTGCACCCCCAAATCTCCCCCTGCAGCCCCTATGCACCCCCCAGTCCCCTTCTGCGCCCCCAGATCCCCCCTGTGTGCCCCCAAATCCCCCCTGCACCCCCAGATCCCCCCCTGCCCCCCTAAATGCCCCCCGGCACCCCCCACTCCCCTGGATCCAGCCCCGGGGGGGGGCACACGGTAGGGCCCCCCCCGAGCTGCCGTGACTCAGTTTCCCGTCGGAGGCGGGGAGGGGTCCCCCAAAGAGTTGGGGGTTCCCCGTGGTGGCGGGGGTTCCCCAGGGACCCCTCCTGGGGTTTTGGGGGGGCCCCCGCTCACCCCGTGTGCCCCCCCCCCCCAGGTCGCAGAGCTGTCACCCACCATGTGGGACCCTGGTGCAGGTAAGGGGGGGGGCAAACGGGGGGGGGACACCCCCAAAGTTTGGGGGGGCTGCCTTGACCCCCACTCCTGCCCTGCCGGGGCAGTGAGGGGGTCGAGGTCCCCCGCTCAATTTTCTCTTTTCTCCCCCCCCCAGGGCAGCCGCCCCCCCCCCCAACCCCGTGTACCCCCCAAACCCCACGTACCCCCCCCAGCCCCCACCCCCCAACCCTGCCTACCCCCCCCCCCGCGGTACCCCCAAACCCGCTGGGGGGGCCCGGGCAGCCCCCATACCCCCCCGGCCCCCCCCCCCCCTACCCCCCAGGGGCTCCCCTGGCCCCCTCGGGGCCCCCCCCCTGCCCGGTGGGACCCCCGGGGTGCCCCCCCCTGCAGCCCCCCCACCCCGGGGTGCCCCCCCTGTACCCCCCCGCGCTGGACAAGAAGGCGGCGAAGAAGATGAAGAAGAGGATGAAGAAGGCTCAGAAGAGGCACAAGGTGAGAGGGGGGCGTGGGGGGGGGACACGGGGGGTCCCCCTGGCCCCCCCCGGGTGCTGATGGCTGTCCTGTCCCCCTGCAGCGCTCTTCGTCCTCCTCCTCCTCATCATCCTCCAGCAGCGACTCCGACTGAGGCCACCGTCACCACCCAGCACCCGTCTCCTGCCATGGCCACCCGTGACCACCCATGGCCTCCTCTGTCCTCCTGTGACCACCCAGGACCACCTGTCTCCTCCTGTGACCCCCCCACGTGCCCACGACCACCCCAGACTGCCCATGTCTTCCTGGGTGCTGTGACCATCCATGGCCAGCCGTGACCACCTGGGACCACCTATGTCCTCCTGTGGCCAACCGTGTGCCCATGACCACCCAGGAACACCCATGTCCACCTGTGTGAAGCCATGACCATCCGTGTCCACCTGGGACCTCCTGTGCTCACCCATGACCACCCATGACCACCTGGAACCACCCATGACCACCCGTGTCCACCTGGGACCTCCTGTGCTCACCCATGACCACCCATGACCACCTGGAACCACCCATGACCACCCGTGTCCACCTGGGACCTCCTGTGCTCACCCATGACCACCCATGACCACCTGGAACCACCCATGACCACCCGTGTCCACCTGGGACCTCCTGTGCTCACCCATGACCACCCATGACCACCTGGAACCACCCATGACCACCCGTGTCCACCTGGGACCTCCTGTGCTTACCCATGACCACCCATGACCACCTGGAACCACCCATGACCACCCGTGTCCACCTGGGACCTCCTGTGCCCACCCATGACCCTCGTGCCCACCCGTGTCCCCCTGCCCATCCTGTCCTCGTGCCCATGGGGTCCCCCCCATCTCCCCTCACCCCGTGGTCCCGGGCGGGGAGGCCCTGGCTGCCGGGTGGGGGGGGTGCTGGGTGCTGGGGTGCCCCCGCTGCCCCCCAATAAAGCCCTGGGACCCCCTGCCGTGTCAGCGTCTCCTTCGTGCCGTTGGGGGGGGGGACACAAACCCCCGTCAGCCCCTTGGGGGGGGAGCTGGCCCTTTGCCCCCCAACCTGTCCCCACCCCCACTGCCCCTCCTGCCCCCCCATTCCCTCCAGTTGCCCCCCATTGCCCCTCTCCTGCCCCAATTCCCCCTCACACCCCCTTCTCCTGCCCCCATTGTCCCCTGCCCCCCATTACCTCTTCCTGCCCCTTCCCCCCACCCCTTATTCCCCCCTTGCCCCCTCCCTTATTGCCCCTATTGCCCCCCATTCCCTCCCATTGCCCCCCTTGTCCCCCAGTTGCCCCGTTACCCCCTCCTTGCCCCCTTCCCCTTATTTACCCCCTTGTCACCCTCCCCTATTGCCCCCCCAAGCCCCTATTGCCCCCCATTCCCTCCCATTGCCCCCCATTCCCCCCTCCTGTCCCCCTCCTCCTGCCCCCATTGCTCCCCATTGCCCCCAATTGCCCCCCTTGCCCCCTTTCTGCCCCTTATTCCCCCCTTGCCCCCTCTCCGTTGCCCCCATGCCCCTATTGCCCCCCTATTGCCCCCTCCCGCCCCCATTGTCTCCCAATTGCCCCCCCACTCCTCATTACCCCTTCCCCTGCCCCTTATTACCCTTTGTCCCCTCCCCTATTGCCCCCATGCCCCTATTGCCCCCCCCATTGTCCCCCAATTGCCCCCATTACCCCCTTCCCTTGCCCCTTCCCCTATTGCCCCCCTCCCCTATTTCCCCCATGCCCCCATTGCCCCCCCCCAATTGCCTCCCCTGCCCCCCATTACCCCCTTCCCTTGCCCCCTCCCCTATTGCCCCCATGCCCCTATTGCCCCCCCATTGCTCCCATTGCTCCCCAGTTGCCTCCCCTGCCCCCTCCCCTATTGCCCCATGTCCCTATTGCCCCCCATTGCCCCCATTGTGCCCCAGTTGCCCCCCTTCCCTCATTACCCCCTTCCCTTGCCCCCTCCCCTATTGCCCCCCATTGCCCCCTCTCCAATCCCCCTTCCCCCGAAGTCCTCCAAGCCACCGGCGGCGCTGCGGTCCTACGTCGCCGCTCTACCCCCTGCCCCCCCCCTCGACTCCTCCCCTCCCTCTGTGGTGCGAGCAGGGCGGGGCGGGGCGCGGGGAGGGGGGAGGCCGCTCTATCCCCGCCCCGCCGCGCCTCGCTGGTGCGCGGCGTCCGTTTCCGGGTCGGGGCGGGGTGTAAATCGGGCCGCTCCCGCCGCCCCCTCCCAGACCCGCCGCGGCCGCCGCAGCAGGAGCAGCCGCCGCCGCCGCCTCCCGCCGCCATCCCGCCCGCCCGCCCCGGCGCGCTCCCTCTCCCCCCCCACCTCCCTCCCCTCCTCCCCGCCCGCCCTCCCTCCTCCCGCTCCGCCCCGGAGCGCCCTTCTCCCGCCGCCGTTACCGGCGCCGCTCCAGGTAGGCCCGACCCTTCCCCACGCCGCCTCCCGACCCCTTTCCCAAAACCCTCCCCGCTCCGCGCCGCCATCCGGCGCCGACTTCCACAACGGCCGCGGAGCCGCGGCCTCGCGTAGCTCCCCCGCGCCGCCCCGCCGCCGCCCGCCGCCGGCCGCGCCCTCACGCCAGCCCGCGGCCTACGTGCGGCCTAGTCGCGGCCTAGGCCGCGGCCTGCGCGCGCGCTGCGCCGCCGCCGCCGGCGGGGGGGGGGGCGGGGGGCGCCGCCGCCCCTCCCTCCCCTCCCCCCCGCCGGCCCCCCCGACCGGGACCGGGGGGGGCCGGGGACCCGCGTGCGTCACATGGCGCCGCCACCCCCCCCCCCCCCCGCCCGGTACCGAGCGGTTGCAGGGGGGCACCGGGGGAGGGGGAATTTTTTTTTTTTTGCCTTTTTTATGTTTTTTTTCCTTCAGTTTTGTTTTTTTTTTTCTAACTGCCGGGCCCGGTTTTGCCGCCATCCCGAGGTTTTGGTTTTTTTTTTTTTTCTTCCCTCCTCTCCTCTCCCGGCCCGGTTTACGGGGGGGGATTTCCCCCCCGCCCCCCCCCCCCCCCCCCCCCCCGGGACCGGCCCGGTTCGGAGCCGCGATCCCGGGCCGGGGTCTGCCCTCCGCCCCTCCCGGTGCCGGAGCGATTTTAGAGCCCCGGATCTGGTTCCCGCGGCTCGGTTTGGGCTCCAGAACCACCCCCAGCTCCTCGGGACCGAGCTGGGGCTGAGCCGCGCTCCCGGGGCTCAGCCGCTTTCCCCCCCTCCGGGATCCGGGCCCAGTTTAGAGCTGCGATCCCGGGACTAGGGACCCCCCCCTCGCCCCCCGTTGTGGATGGGCCCGGTCTGGAGGCTCCATCCCGGGCCCGGGGGTCCGTCCATGGTCCCCCCATTCCCCGCTGGGCCAGCGAGCCGGGATCTCCAGCACCGGGCTTATTTTTAACCCCCCCTGCCACAGGAATGAGCCACTTTTGGAGCCACGTTTCCCCCCCTGCCTCAGGGACAGGCTGGTTTTGGAGCTAAATCCCTGCTCCGGCAACCAGTTCCTCCCACCGAAATGGTCCCAGTTTGGGGCTGGGATCCTGAATGGGGAGACCCACGGGTGGGTTTTTGATCCTGGTGCAGGCAAGGGCCTGGCCTTCCACGTGCACCGTGGGGACAGGCAGGGCTGCCAGACGGAGGTAAGGAGAAGTTTGGCTTGCCGTCAGCCCGGATCAGAGCAACGGCTGCCCGCCAGCCTCGGCCTGCCCCGCACGGCTTCGATTCTCCCTTTGCGTAACCCCCCGGCAGGTTTGGTCGGCTCCTTTTGTCCCTGGCAGGCTGCAAGGCGGCCCTGTAACCGACCCAAGCTCGTTCGACTGGCAAAACCGCTGCTAGGAAAGCAAATTAATGCTAACGAAGGCGAACTGGGACGCTGAACTGGTGGGAGGAGGAGTGGGTTCGGAGCCGGAGAGACGGCGGCGGGTGCCAGTGAGGCTCCTGCCACCTCCGGTGAACTGGGAAACTCGTAAACAACCAACTCGTGGGCTCGGGTCTAGACTCTCCTCCTCGCTCCGCTGCTGCCGGGCTTGGATCCTGAGCCCTTCTTTCCAAACTAGGCAAACGGGTGCCTTTTTGGATCCGATGGGATGTCAGGCTGAGTTTTATGGAAGCTGTAACTCCTTGCTACAGCAAAAAAAAAAAAAAAAAATCCCTCCGTGCCAGCGGCTTCCCCTTAAAAGAGCATTAACCTGGAGCGCGGCAGCGCTGCCCGCTTGGCACGGTCCCCTGCCAGATTAATCCCCCTGCCCTCGCCCCGGCTTCATCTTTCCCTGGGCTTGGTTAAACTTTGATGGGACGGTGACCAGCCGGACTGGAAGAAAAAAAAAAAAGAGCTGAAATTTAGTTTATTTAATTTATTTTTAAAGTTAAATGGCTGACCAGCTGAGCTAGTGGCTGGTTGCGGTGTTTTGCAACTGCTGTCGACTCGGGCCGCAGGTTGTTTGAAACCTGATCGTATGCTCATGTGGCCTTATCTGGTTTGAGTAAATCAACTTGGAAACCAGTCTGAAAGGCCTCCCCACGCAGGCTCAGATAAGTTATTTTTTTCTTTTTTTTCCTCAACAGCCCGGTTCCCTAAGCGGGTTAAACCAAAGGGAGACAGGGCGGTCGCTGCGTCTGGCATGTGTGTGTCTACACGCAACTGCGGAGGAAAGCTCCTAATCTAGATTAAGGTGTGGGGCTCGCAAGTAGAGGCAAGTTCCCTGGAGCTGTAGGCGAAGCCTCTGCGAGGAGCGGGGCTGGAAGGAGGCAGGGGATGAGCGAGACCCTCGCGGCTCTGGCTGGTGCTTGATGCAGGTGGGATTGTGCCCTTTCAGACCACCCGCCCTGGAAAATGCCTGGCAGGAGGAGCAGCCTGTTGGGGAGCTGAACCGCCATGGATGGGCTTTCCTGATCGCTGCTTGGAGAGGAGCGTGGCCTTAAAACTGCCAGGGGGATATTGAAAGGGAGAAGGAAGCACAATGGGGCTTGAATCCCCCTGGGATGGGGGAAAACTGGCCAGGGAGGGTTGGCAGAGCCCCTCAAACACAACCCCTCTCTCGTTCCTAGCTCCGCTCACCCAGCGACCAAAGATCTGACCACTGACGAAGCCTGACTCAACCCAACGCAGCTCAAGATGGACACCGGTGTCATTGAAGGTGGTTTAAATGTCACGCTCACCATCCGACTACTCATGCACGGAAAGGTACGTGTCCATGGGATGCGGGGCCGTGCCGAAGTCCCCTCGCCCGCCGCAGGGGTGGCCCTTCCGGCAGAGCGGATGGAGGCTGAGTGCTTCCACGGCAGTAAATATCGGGCGGACGTCTCGGAGCTGCCTCGTTATTGCAGCCATTAGGCAGTGGTGTTAGGAATGTGCTCCTTGGCACCGGGCCGGCTCCTGGATATCTCATGACGAGCGAGGCAGCGCTTTAAAAGCGCAGCGCATCAATAAAAATAACAGCCCGGGATGGGGGGGGGAAAAGTGACCTGATGGAAAGCTCGGCTGGAGCAAGGTGTCAGTACCTCTGGGGGGAATAGCTGGGGTCCTGAGCAACTTGTTTTGGCTGCGAAAAGGGCTTGTTGAAGCTTGGGACTCCCGGAGTTTTTTAAGCACTGACTAATTGTTGCTTTTGTTTCCATCCCAGGAGGTGGGAAGCATCATTGGGAAGGTAAGTGAGCAACAAACCCCCTCGCCCTGCCTCCCTTTTCCCCTGTCCCCCCGCTGCCCGGCTCAGCACGGCCGCACTAACGCCTCTCCCTTCTCTCCCTCCGCGCAGAAAGGGGAGTCCGTGAAGAAGATGCGCGAGGAGGTGAGTCCCAGGGTCGGGGGGATTCGGGGGGATCCGTCGGGGCCGCGGTGGCGCGGACCTTAAAAGGAATTTGCAGGCAGTGCGGTGCCAGCGGCACCGGCAGCAGATGGGAGCCGGCGGGCGCGAGGCATGCTGGGAGGTGTAGGCAGGGCCGGGGCAGGAAGCCGAGGAGGCTAAGATGGCTGCCCGGAGCCGAGCCGAGGGAGGGAGGGAGGATCCATCACCGGCGGCGGATCCCGGGGGACCCCGGCTGCCCCACGCAGAACCGAGCTGGGCGCATGGACCTGCCGCTGCTTTTGGGGGGTTCCAGGTGGGGGCCGGGAGCCCTGACGTCTGCTCGCTTTCCTCCCGCAGAGCGGTGCTCGCATTAACATCTCAGAAGGGAACTGCCCCGAACGGATCATCACCCTCGCTGGCCCCACCAATGCCATCTTCAAAGCTTTTGCGATGATCATTGACAAACTGGAAGAGGTGCGTCTGCGGCCTCGAGCCCCCCCTGCCCGCAGCGAGCAGGCAGTGGGCTGCTATCCCTGCCTGCAGTCACCCTTTGCCCCTGTCCTCGGATAAATTGACCCTGGGATCTGCCCCAGAGCATGCTGTGGGGTCCGGAGCACGAGGAAAAGCTCTTCCCTGGGAATGAGCAGCGGGATGGGCTTGTTCTGCATGGGCTGGTGGTGTTTTCCCCGTGGGGCTTGATCTTTGCCCAGCTGCGAGCAGGGTCAAGGTCCAGGTAGTGACACTTCCCCGTGCGCGCTCAGCCATCCTTAAGCGGCTGCTTGCTGAGTGCCAGAGCCCTGCAGGGACTTTCCTGGGCTGAAAACGCCCCGTGGCCACTGGTTAAACAGCTTAAAACGGAGCAGGGCTCCCCTGGCTTCCCTCATTCATCCTCCTGCGTGGTGCTGCTGGTTCCCCTTCGGCACGCCTTGGCAGGCAGCGGGGGCTTGGCTGCATCTCCGGCCCTGCTGAGGAGGGGACCTGGGGGTGCGGCTGCGCTGAAGGAGGAGCTGCGTCGTGCCCCTGGTCCGTTGAATCGGTGGCTTCTGGGGGGGGAAAGTTGATCCCGGATAACCCGGATCCTGGCTGCAGGTGTTAGAGCCTGCTAAGGGCTGTGGTGTCGAGGAGCTTTCCGTCCTGCTCCGCATTGTTTGGAAGGCGTGAGCGCTCCTCGCCTGCTGTGGGGCAGAGCTCCATGGCCCTCACCTCACCTGTGGGGGTAAAAATCCTGTTTCTGTTTGGATTTGGGACCCTTCCCTGGGAGGAGACAGCCCAGCACCAGCAGATCTGTCCTTAAGGCCCCTCTGCTCTTGCTGCTGCCTAAAAGGCCGCTGAGCTCAGAGCTGTTTCTGCTGTACCCCGAGAGCTGGAGTGCTCCGAGGGCTCCCCGTCCGAGCGTGGCTGCTGGCGCTCTGAGCGCTGGGCTCAGAGTTAAAGCTTTTATTTTAGTAGGTCAGTTGAGCCGTGGCCTTGTGCCTCCCCTCCCCCTGCCAGCACATGACCGCTGTAATCGGTGCCGGGCTTGTTTTTCCCCGGAGCCGCTCCTGCCCTGATCCCCCGTTACAACGGGAAGCTCCGTGCTGAACCGGGAGCTGTGGGCGCACCGAGCCCCCCACCTGCTTGTCCCCCTCCAGCACCGGCACAGCCGGTTCCCGTTTGGCTGCGATGTGACCCAGCTGGTGCCTCTGCGCTGGGCTGCTGGGGGTTAAACCCCCATTTTCATTGAGACAACAGAGTTTGGCTGCTTCTTCCTTCCCCAAAATGTGGCCGTGTCATTTCTGGGCTGCTAACGAAGTCCTGGGAAATAGGACTGGGAGAGCCTCAGGGTCACCTTGGCCCGGCCTGCCCATGCCAGCGTCATCCTCCCTGTCCCTCTGCCGGGCACGTCACCTCCCTGCGTGCCATTCTGGCGAGGGCACCGCGCTGGGCTGACCCCTCTGAGTAACTCCTCTTCCTCGCAGGACATCAGCAGCTCCATGACCAACAGTACAGCTGCCAGCCGGCCCCCGGTCACCCTCCGGCTCGTGGTACCCGCCAGCCAGTGCGGTTCCCTCATTGGAAAAGGAGGTTGCAAGATCAAAGAGATAAGAGAGGTGCGTGTTGGCTGGCCCAGAGGGGGATGCACAGGGTCTGGGTGCCCCCAGGGGCAAATCCTTGCGTCAGCCCCCACCCTGGGTGGTACCACATAGCAGAGACGCGGCATCGTTTGTCTTTTTTAGAACTCCTTGTATTTTTAGTACTTGTGAAACTGAGACTTGGGGCAGCCCCCCCCCCTTCCCAGCACTGTCCCCCCGCAGCGGGATGCCTGGGTTTCTGCTCCCCCCTTCCCCGGGCTCTGTCGCCCCCCCCCAAGCCTTTTCCCAGTTGTTGGAGGGGGGGGAACGCGCTGCCAGGCCTGCGCTGCCCTCGGTAACCCGGCGCTGCTGACCGTGGGCTGCTGGCGGATTAATTCTGTCCAGCTCCGCTGGCTGCGGAGACGGGCTTGACTTGGGTTACAGGGAAAAGCTGCAGCCCAGGTCCTTCTCCTGCCCCGGGCTCCTGATGACCGAATTATTTCCAGCTAGGATTAAAGGACTTTATTTTTGGGGAAAGGGGGGGAACAAATTTTGGCTATGTATAACCCATCCACAGGGTTTGTCGCTGAGGTCACAGCCCTCGCCGGGGTCTGACCGCCTATTTTTAACCATAAACTTTGCAGAGCACGGGGGCACAGGTCCAGGTGGCAGGAGACATGCTGCCCAACTCGACCGAGCGAGCCATCACCATCGCTGGGATCCCACAGTCCATCATCGAGTGCGTCAAACAGATCTGCGTCGTCATGCTTGAGGTAGGGCCCCCCCGCGGGCCCATTTTTTCCCCCGGGGAGGCACGTGCAGCGCAGGGATCCCCACTGCCCTTGGCGAGCTGTGGCCCTCCTCGCGAGCGGAAACTGCTGAGGACAGAGAAACGGCTGCTGGGGGATAAAGGGATAGCTGGGGATTACAGCCTCATCCAGGTGAGGCTTGGAGCTGCTTAAAACCGGGGTCGAGCCAGGCCTTTAGAGCTGCTTGCCGCCTAACGGTGTCACCCACGGCTCCGTGGTGACAAGTTGTGCTGCCCAGCATGGTGACGCTGAGCAGCAGCGTCCTGCTGTCCCAAGCCTCCCTCGCGTACTGCTCTGCTCCTCGGGTATCTTCCCTCAGCCCTGTGCCCGGGATGGCGGAGAAATAGGATTGCTCTGCGGCCTCCTAAATGGCTGATTTAAACCCAGAGCAGAGCGTTGGGGTGCAGGGAGGGGACTGTCAGTGCCGGTGGCACTCGGTGTCTAACTTCTCCTCTCTGCCTGTCACCCAGTCTCCCCCGAAGGGCGTCACCATCCCGTACCGACCCAAGCCATCCAGCTCTCCCGTCATCTTTGCAGGCGGTCAGGTAAGGCCTCTCCTCTGCTCCTGGGGTGCGGGGTGGGGAGAGGAAGGGGGTGTCTTACCGAGCTGCCACGCTGCCAGCGCACATCAGCCGCTCTGCGTGCCTGTCACCCACGCCGCTTCCTCCGGCGGAGAGCGGCTCTGCTTGGCCTCGGCCTCCCAGAGCCCGCTCCGAGCCTTCCTCGCTGAGCTCAGAGGGATGGAAGAGGGCAGAGGTGGGATGGAGGGGGGGCCAAAAAGGCTGATTTGGGGAGGAGGGGGTGCTGGCAAACAGCTCTGGAGTTAACCAGACAAAAAAAAAAAAAAAAGAAAATCCCAGTGTGGTGGGGGATTTGAATCAGGCTGAGACTCAGCTGCCAAATTCAGGCTCTGCCCCTCTGCCTGGGGCTGGCTCTGAGGACTCGGCGTGACCCGTTGTGGGTGACTGGCCCAGAGGGTTGGGGGGGGTTCTCTGCTCTCCGGGGCTGGCTCTTGGGGTGCAAAGGCTTAGCCTGGGGTGCGGAAAGGGCTCGTCTCGCACGAGGGGAGGGTGTCAGATAGGAGTAGCCATCAGGTGATGTGGGATTTAGTCCCTCCTGCGCTGAGCTGATCCAGGGGAGTCGCTTGCTCCCTGCTGCCGAGCCGGGTTACAGGTGACAGGGCTCCCTTGGGATCCTGTCTGCTGTAAAGCCCTGAAGCCCCCGGCCCTGTTTGGGGTGGGGGGTGCTGGCTGGGTGCCCATGGTCCCATCCAGGCCGCTGGGCAAGACGGGCTCAGGCCCGGGTGCGGGTCACCCGCTCCCCACCCTGCGGTTCCCAGGGCTGCCGTAACGCTTGGAGAAAACGCGGCGACTTGTGCAAACGCATCCGCTGCCTTCCTGCTGTCAGGGAGACCCCTCCGGGGTGGGCTCCGGCAGGGCCTGGAGCCCCTAGCCGGCCCGGGGACCCGCGCAGGCAGGGTCCGGCGTTGTCGATGGAGGCCTCCGTAGGCAGGGAAGGGGGTAGCTGCTGCCGGCCTCCCCGAGAGCCAGGCCTGACTCTGCTCTCCCCCCCCCCACCCCGCCAGGCTGGCACGCCATGCTTGTTTTGGGGACGGACCTGCCGCCGTCCCCTTCCTCGCCTCGGCCCCCCCCACCCACCCCTTGCCCTCCCTGCCTCTTCCTCCTCCCCTCCCTGAACCCGGTCAGCCCCCCCTGCCTCTCCGACAGCTTCTCCTGCCGCTCTGCGCCCCGGGGGAAGCGCCTGGCCGGTACCTCCGTGCCCTCCACGCCTTTTGCGAGCGGAGGGCTGTACCGTGCGGCCCCCCCCGTGGCGCGGGAGCAGGCCGCCTTCCCCGTTAGAGCAGTGAGGAGCAGGCTTCCCACGGCCACGCATCTCTTCCCTCCCTTACCCTTTCTTCTCCCCCCTCCTTCTCTTCCACCCCTCTCCCCTGGCCCAGGGCCGCGGCCAGCCCCATGCAGCCGTCCGGGCCCCGCTCCCGGTGGTGTTGCGCTCTGTCTTTGCAGCTCAGAGTCGTGCGTAGAGCAGGGTTAGCCCTCGAAAAGCAGAGCTAATGTCGATGTGACTTTGGTGTTAGCGGAAGGTTTCGGATTGACAGCCCTGGAGACTGAAGTCCTCTAATTTATCCACAGGACAGGTACAGCAGCGGCAGTGCGAGCTACCCCCACACCGCCCCATCCATGTGCCTCAACTCTGACTTGGAGGGACCACCTCAGGAGGTGAGAGGGGAGTTCAGTCTCCACGGCCCGTTCAATCCTTGGCCTCTCTGAGACTGCCAACAAGGGTGGCATCCCCGTCCCCGTCCCCCAAAACCGTCAACGGTGGCTTTTGTGCTGTGGACTCCTGTCCACTGGGAACTGGACTCTGAGCCCACCAACCTCTCCTCACGCAGGCCACCCGGCAGCCACTGCATGGCAACGAACTTGGGCCAATTCCAGCCTGGGCTGCAGTTCTTCCGGTGACCTGGAAGTGAGGCTGTGTACCCCCCTCTCCCCTTCCTATCCCACCCACCCCCACCTGCCCGGCCCCCCCCCAACCCCCCCAAACCTTAGCCAGCCAGGCCCCAGCCAGTGACTCGCCCTTTCTGGGTAGCTTCAGGAGGAATCTGAAGTCTGTGGCTGTCCCTTAACCTCAAGACATGGAATTGTGGCAGGTCAGGCACTCAGCCTTGTTACCCCCCCCCGAATGCCTCTCTTTTGCCTTGTCTAGCATCGGTAGCCAGCTCCAGCATTTACCTCTAGCTTGCCCGGCGACGTTTTCCTAGGCGTGCGGAAGTGACGAGAGGACTCGGAAACGGGACTTTTTTTTTTGGGGGAGGCTGCTGGGCCGGGGAAAGGAGGGGCCGGGAGCTAGCAGGGCTGGCGGGGGCGTTGGAGATCTTCCCCTGTCGGCGAGGCGGGGGGCGCAGGGCTAGAAGCATTGTCGGACTCCACCACACCATACATCTTCATCAAGATCCCAGCCGTTCTGTTTTTGTCTGCCACTTTTTTTTTTGGGGGGGACGGCGCCATACTGTCCACTCCCTCCCTGTAACCGCCACGTAAGGCCAATTCGAGTAACCGCCCGTCTAGAAACTGCTTGTTACAGCATTTATCCGTCCCCTGCCTCTCCCTGCCCCACTTCCCTCGCCCCGGAGAACTCTCCACCTTGGCTCTCTGACTTCCTGGCTAGTTGAAATCTGTCTGTCCCTGGGTGGCTGTCCGATGGTTGTTAATAGGACTGTTTTCCTCCTTTTGTAGGCCTATACCATTCAAGGACAGTATGCCATTCCACAGCCAGATGTAAGTTTTGTTTACAACTTCTTGTCTTGAAATCCACCCTCTTCCTCCCCCCTTCCAAAATTTTCTCCGTGCTTTCTCGACTCGAGCCGCTAGCCGTCAGCTTGGCCTGAATACTCGATCCGAACTCCCCCCCCAAAAAACTCGCCTCCCTCCAATTCGCCCTCCTGCAGCCAGCTTCACCCGGTCTCAGATCTCTCCTTTTTCCTTCCCCCACCTTCTTTCTGACACTTCCCCCCTCCTATATATTTTATTTTTTTTTCCGACCCACCTCTCCCTGGCTTGGCATTTCACACCAGCTCCGGCTTTTCCCTTGCCCCCCTCCCGCCTCTTGAATTTGGCACGCAGCCCATCAAGAGAAAACAAAAACAGCACATGATGGTTCACTGTCATGGTGGTTCTCCTGGGGCAGGGGACAGCTGGCCCAGCGAGCGGTCGCAGGTGGCAGTTGGGGAGGGGGAGGCGCTGGATCCGGCCCGGCCCAGGCTGCTGCCAGCCTGTCGGGGACCGTTTGGGAGAGGAGTGACAGTCCAGGCAGCGGCCGCCTCTCCCGCGGGCGCTGTCCCGGCTTGCTGTCAGACACCACCATCCTCTGGCACCCATGCTCATCCCGTAGGCTCGTTGCAGGCTCGGCAGGGGCCGATCTCTGCTCCTGGCACCCTTAGAGCAGCGAGGGGGGGGCTCTGACGCGCCAGGCCAGGGAGGAGAAGGGCTAGGGGGAAGCTGGGCTAAGAGCTACTCCGGGGGCTGAACCGAGCCGGGCTCCATCCCCATCCCCCTTCGTGGCACCCCTGTCCCCCCGCTGCTGCTCCCTGCATGGTGTGGTGCGAGCACCCCGCCGTCTCGTCTCTCCTGCTCCTCTCTGCTTCTCTCCCTGAGCTCCTTTCATACCTCGCTTCACCAGGGGGTGGGCGCAGCCCCCCCAGCCCACCTTGGCCTGGTGCCTTCCTCCTCTCCGTGCGGAGAGGGCCGTGCCGGGTACGGAGGGGCCGGGGGGGACCCGGTGCCACTGGCAGTGTCTGTGTCGATGTGCGTGCTGTGCGAGTCCTGGCCCCCCTTGGGCTTGGGAAATGGCTAACATCAGCCTTTTTCTTTCTCTTTTTTTCCCCCCCTCTAGCTGACCAAGCTGCACCAGTTGGCAATGCAACAGTCACACTTTCCAATGTCTCATGGCAACACTGGATTCAGTGGTATGGAAACTCCTTCTCTCTTCTGTACGCTAGCGTGGGCCAAAGGCCAGCCCGCGAGCCGCCGCTTGGCTCCTCTCTAACGGGGCCTCCGCTTGGGTCTCGCGCTCACAAACAAAACCAAACCAAACGTTCCCCCAGAGCCGAGCCCGACCAGGTAATGATTTTTTTGTCGCGACGTCTCTGGGGGCGACTTGGTACCGGCCTCTGCGAGTCGCGGGGGGCCGCAGAGGGTAGAAAAAAAAAAAAAAATAACAAGCCACCGAGCAGGCAGGGCCTCCATGCTGCTTTCCTTCCTCTTCACCCCCATCCTCCACAGCTCTGCCAATGCACCGGGAGAGCCCCCGACCCGCAGCACCCTCTCTCTCCCCTCCGGCTACTCCAGTCCTGAGCAGGCAACTGTTGAGTTGTACCAAATTTGCTGTAGATTTGCTAAGATGGCTAAAATATCCATTTGGGGCTCTAAACTTGAGACAGCCAAACTCATTGTCACTTGTATCTTAACAGGCATTGAATCCAGCTCTCCAGAGGTGAAAGGCTATTGGGGTAATGATTAAAAAACAAAATCTGTAGTTATTCTATTGTGTATTAATACTGACCGGGGTCTCGTTCTCCCTGTTAAATGCTGCCCGCCTTTGTGCACGGATGGGAGGGGAAAGGGGGGGTCAAGGGGAGCCTTAGAAGGGCTGGAGGTACCGACTGGCTTGGTTGTACGTGCCCCAGAAGAAGTCAGCTGGACAGTGGAGAGCAGCAGGGCTTGTTGGAGGGCTCAATTGTCCAGCGCCTGACGCTGTTAGCGAGCCTTGGGCCCCCTTGCTTTACCCCCCAACCATGCGCTGGGGAGGGGGGAGCGATTTCCCCCTGCCCGAGGAGTTGCTGGAGCAGATCGCCTGCGGCAGCTGAGCCCCTGCTTGCTGCCGGTGGTAGAACCGCTGGCGAAGGGGGGTGACAGCACCGCGTTAACCGCCTCAGCCACCGGTGCGTCCCCAGGCTGCTTCGCCCCTGCCAAAGGTCTTGAGGCTCCCGCCGCTCCCTGTAGCAGGGAGCGAGCTGGGGAAGGGGGGGGGAAAAATGTAAAAACCTAAAAAAAAAAGAAAAAATCCACTTAGCACACGCGCTTGGTCCCATCCGAGACGCGAGCAGCCTCGCAGCGCCCGCGCCGGCCGGCGTAGCACTGCCCTGCCGGGCCTGTGGCGGCGAGGAGGAGGAGGAGGAGGAGGAGGGGGGTAGCGTAGCCCTTCGCAGCTGGTAACGGAGCGGGCAGCGGAGCCGAGTGCCCGAATGGAGCCCCCGCAGTGAGAGTGCGCTGCTCTGGGACTGTCCTGACCGGAAGGAAGATCCTGTGGTGACATCGCGGGGAGGGGGACAAGGGGGAGAGAAATTGGGGCGACCGAGGCGGGGGGAAAAGTAGGCGAGCGGGGAGGGAGGTGGGGAGCAGCGGGGAGGGTTGGAGTAACCTCACAGCTTGCTCTGCCCTTCCCCTCCTGTTTTAAACCGTCTTCAAGGGAGCCATGAAGCTGGCAGCAAATGCTGGCTTGACTGCTGCGGTCTGTGCTGCGCCCCCCCGTCCCACCGCCTCCCCCTGACCTTCTCCCGCTTTTTCTCTGTCTCTAAGCAGGTTTGGATGCCTCCGCTCAAACCACCTCTCACGAACTCACCATTCCAAATGATGTGAGTATCCGGATGGGATCCGTCCTTTCCAACCCGCGTCGGTGGGCAGCGGGCAGGCAGCTGCCCCCTTGGCCCCGTGGGCCACCGGCATCTGCCCCTCTTTCCTCTGACAAAATGGGGTGGGGGGTTGCCCGTTCTCGGCTTCAGAGCTGCGGGTGGGCTTGTGGCTGCACCCCAAGCCACCTCCTCGGACCGTTCTGCTGGCACCGCATCCCTTCTGCCCCTTCCAGCCAGCTTTAAGGCAGAAAACCCCTTTCTCTGCCCCATAACCCCCCCCAGGAGGTGCCAGCCCTGACCCTGTAGGGGACAAACACATGGCAGGGGAGGAGGAGGAGGATGGGTTAACACGCTTGGCTCTCAACCCGCCGCTAACGAAGCCGCTCTCTCCCTCCCCCAGTTGATTGGCTGCATCATCGGGCGTCAGGGCGCCAAAATCAATGAGATCCGCCAGATGTCTGGGGCGCAGATCAAAATTGCCAATCCAGTGGAAGGATCTACTGACAGGCAGGTTACCATAACTGGATCTGCAGCGAGCATTAGCTTGGCCCAGTATCTAATTAATGTCAGGTAAGTCTCCGGGTGACGAGGCTCCGCGGGTCGGGGGGGGCTGGCACTGCACGCCGTGGGGTACCGCTCCCGGGGCCGGGACCCTCCTTATGCCCCGACGCATGAGGGGAAGGGGTTTTCTCCTCCGTTTTTATTTTTTTCCCCACTCTCCTTTCCTTTCCTTTCCCCTCCCTGTGCCTGCTGTCCCATTTTCCTGGTGCGATCGCCTCCTGGTCTGTGGGAAGCTGTAGGGTAATGGACCCGGCTGGAAAGGGGTCCGGCCACGGGGCCGAAGGGAGCCCGTGGCTCCTTAAAAGCCGTGCCTGGCCCTGTCGGGCTCTCGGTGGTTAGGGCTGTGCTGTTTCGATCCGGCGCTTGCGTGGCGAGGGCTTTTTCGTGGGGTGATAGAGGAGGGGGACTCCCCTGGGCCCGCTCGTGGAGATCCCGAGTGTCTCCCAGTGGGGTGCTGCGATCGCGGGGAGAGGAGTTGGTGCTGGCTTGGCTCCTCGGAGCGGCCGGCGAGCCCAAACGGGGCCGGCTGCCTTCCCCGCAGCCCGGCGCGGGGCCTGGCCGCCCGCCCGCCATGCGGCACGCTGCGGCTCGCTCTGCCGCAGCGGGGATTTAGGGCCCGGCTCGGACTCTGTGTGCTCAGACCCATCTCGTCCCGCGTCCCCTGCGCCGAGCGGGGCTGGGAGTCGCGTCCTCCCCGGTCCTCAGCCCCTGGGGCTCCGGACGGAGGGAGAGGAGCCAGGCGAGCCCCGAGCCTGCGCAGGGACTTGTCACCGCTCGGTGTCGCGTGGGTTGACGCCAGGGTGGCACGGCAGCTCCAGCCCGCTCCCAAGCGGGAGCAGAGGAGAAGCCGCCTGTGATTTCTTTCTCTTTTCTTTTTATTTTTTCTTGGCTTATTCCACTTGCTCCACGCTGTGGCGAGGCGCCCGGCTCTGAGGGTGCAGGGCTGGCCTTGCTGCCGAGCCGCCGGCTCGGCTCGGGGCTCTGGGGTGCGCGGGGGGTCCCGGCGCGGCTCAGAGGCGAGGCCAAACCTCGCCGGGCCCGGCTGCGGCCTCGCCGGGCCCTTCCCTCCTTCCCTCCCTCCCTCCCCGAGCTCGGCTCCTGCGATTTTACGCTGTTTGTCCTGTGCTTTTTTTTTTTTGTGGTGTTCCCTTCCACCCACCCGTATTTTTTTTTTTTTGTTCCTTTTCTCCTCTGTTACAGTTTAGAAAGCGCTAAACCCTCCTCCCAGGCAGCCTCCGTCACGATCCCTGACCACCTCAGCATCAACCTCTCTCAACCCTCCACCCCTTCTTCTTCTTCCTCCTCCACCACCACCCCCTCGCTCGCCACAGCGGGGGCCTCCGAAGCACCCGCCAGCCTCCCCAACCCTCTTCCGACTGCCCCTTGTGTCTCCAGTCTGCTTGGCATGAAACCTGTCCCTCTCCTGGCTCTAAATGTTGTGTCTGCTGCTAAGGGTACCTCCGCTCCAGCTGTGCCATGTGTCACTAACAAACTGAAAGCGGAAAAGCAGAGATTTTCTCCTTACTGAGTCTGCTTGTGGCCTTAGAGGACCAGCAGATCGGTGGCAGCATGGAGACCCCGTAGAGGAGACTTGGAAGAGCAATTTTTTTTCTCTTTTTTTCTCTTTTTTTTTCCTCCTCTTCCTTTTTACTCCAAAGTGAGCTTGTGATGTTTCTTAGAACGGAGTTTTCTTGCCGGCCGAGAGACGATTTTCCCCGTGTCCCAGCCCGGCCTGGAGTCTAGTGATCTGTTCGATTCCTTCTCGATCCTGCTATCTTGTAGCCGTTGCTTTTTTTTTTTCCTCCTCCTCCTTTTTTTCTCCATTTTTTTTTTTTTTAGTAGCTTGGTTGCAATCGCGGTTTTGGGGGGGTGGGTGAGGGTGGAGGGGGGGGGTGTTCGTTACCGAATAAACGAGTCGGGGATTTAATTGCGTTCCTGGTGACGTTGCCCACGGGGCTCGCGGCCTCGCCTGTCTCTCTTTAATGTCTGTACCTGTAATAAAGTTGCCACGGTGAGAATCTGCTCTGCTAGCTCTGTGCCGACGGGGGGGCCGAGCCCCGGGGAGGGGGCCTCTTGCTGGGGGGGGCACCCCAACTTGGGTGGCAGCGAGCCCCCCCCCCCGCCCCTAAATTGCAGGGAGGGAGAAGCTTTGAGGTGGCAGCTCCTGGGGCCGCTCGGTGGGGGTTTGGGGGTGCTGGCCTTGTCCCTGCTTGCTCGGGGACCCCCTTGCATCGTGTGTGTCCCCCCCGTGCACCCCAAGGTGTCCCTGGTGGGGGTGCAGCCCCCCCCTCCTTGCTCTCTCCCTTCCCTGCGGGAATCGCTGCCTAATTCCTGCCTGCCTGCACCCTGGGGTGCCCAGGGCACCTCGGGGTCCCCCTTCCTTGGGGGGTCCCCACCCCAAAAGCTTTGCCCCCCTGCTTGGAGCCGAGCGCCCTCGGGCCGGATCCCTCCCTCCCCGGCCGAGCTCTGGGCCCCGGGGGCCCCCTCCGCCTCCATTTTGGGGGGCACAATGGGGGGGGCAGCAACCTCCACCCCCTCCTTGCCGCAGCTTCCCTGCCGCTTGTGCGTAAAGCAACCCCCCCGCACCCCAAAACCCCCTCCCCTTCCCTCCTCGGGGGCCTGGCGCCCTCCCCGCGGGGCCGCCCTTCCTCCCCTGCACCCCCTCCCTCCTCCTCCTCCTCCCCCCAGCCCGGGGCCCCCTCTGACGCCCTTTTCTTCGTTGCAGGCTCTCCTCGGAGACCGGGGGCATGGGAAGCAGCTAGGGGCCCCGCCGCGGACCCTCGGCCTCACCTCACCATCCATCTGTGTAGTCCCTTAGCAGCCAGCCCCAGGTTTTAACTAGTTTGTAAATTTTTCGGTTCCTCCATGCTCTCCGCGGCCACTCATGAGGTTTATTTTTTTTTTGTTTTGGTTTATTTTGGTTTTTTTTTTTTAATTACAGCATTTTAATTCCTTTCTCCGTTCAGCTGTTAAAAGGCTGAGCCCCAGATCTTAGTTTTATAAAGCTTCTCTCTCTCCTCCCTGCCCCCCTCACCCCCACCTCCTCCCCCCCCTTTTTTCGGCTCATGAAGTTTCTGTTTTGTCATGAAATGTAAGAGTGGAAGAGAAACATTTCAGTTTAGTTCTGTAACGTCAGGAAATTTTTCAAAAAAAAAAATTAATAAAAAGATGGACTGGAGCTTTTCCTTGTGAATAGAAACTGGAGGATATTTTGGTTAATGGATCTGCCTGTCTCCGTCTTTATTTGAATCCCTGCCCAGTGCTCCCAGTATGGTTTGGGTTCCCTCTGGGGGTGGCGTGTGGCCCCCCAGGCTGGATAAACCAGTCCCTGGGGGGGGCTGGGATCCTTCGCATGCGTTCTGGGGGGGTCTCTGCCTTTCCCAGCGCCTTGCAAACTGGTCTTTAATGGAAACCAGTATCGCTCTGGGTAGGTTCCCCAAATCCACCTGGGATCTTCCTTTGCTTTGGGGGGGGGGGGTGTGAGGGCAGTTCCCCCCTGTGTCTCCGCCACCATCCAGTGCTCCCAGTTCCACCAGTAAAGAAGGAATGGGGGGGCTCTGCCCCTTATATGCTGCCCAAATCTTCCCTGCCTGTCTTGGGGAGACAGGCCCTCCATCTCTGGGGTGGGGGCTATTACAGTAGGGCCTACACAAACACGAGAGAGACACAGACACCCCCCAGCCCTGTTTGCCCCCCAAAATGCCCCCCCCCCCCCCAGGCACAGAGACAGCACAGCGCGTTCTGTAGAGATCGATAGATATTTATATAAATATTTGGGGCTGTACAAGTGGGGGGGGGTGCGGGGGGGTGTGGGGGAGGGGGGGGACGCAGGTCACAGGCCAGGGGGGGCCGTGGGCCGGGGGGGCCCCTCGCCGCTGCCTGAGTGGTCCAGCTCCGCGCTGTCGCAGTCTGAGTCCTCGGAGACCTGGGGGGGGGACATGAAGGGGGGGTTAAAAGTCCTCAGAGCCTCCCCCTGCCCCCCAGCTGCTCCTGGGGGCGCTGGGGACCCCCCCTCCCCATGGCCTCTGCTATTTGGGAGACCCCCTCCCCATGGCATCGGCCCCTGGGGGCCTTGAGGACCCCTCTCCCCAAGCTGCTATGTCCTGGGGGGCTTGATGGAGCCCCCCCTGCATGGCGCTGAGTGCTGGGGGGGCCCTGGGACCCCCTCCCCATGGTGCTTGACCTTGGGGTCTCATTCCGGGGGGGGGGGTGTGCTCAGAGGACCCCTCCCCATGGTCCTTGGTCCTGGGGGGTCCCTGGGGACCCTTTCCCGGTGATGCTTTATCCTGAGACCCCCCTGCCCATGGTACCAAGTCCTGGGGGACCCCTCCCCTGTAGCACTGCTCCTGGGGACCCCTGCAGCCCCCCCCTCCTCCTGGGGGGGACCCTTTGCCTGTAGCACTGGTCCTGGGGACCCCTACCCCATAATACCAAGCCCTGGGGAGCCCTAGGGACCCCCCAGCCCATGGTACCCATCCCTGGGGACCCCCTTCCCCTTGCTAACCCTGTCCTGAGGGGGCTATGGAGACCCCTACTCCATAGCACCAAGCCTTGGGGGACCCTAGGGACCCCCCACCCAACAGCACCCATCCCTGGGGGACCTCCTTCCCCTCGCTAACCCCATCCTGGGGGACCTTAGGGACCCCCACCCCATAGTACCAAGCCCTGGGGGACCCTAGGGACCCCCCCCACCCAATGGCACCCATCCCTGTGGGACTGTGGGTGCTCCCCCAGCACCCACCCCAGGGTGGGGGCATCACCTTGGGGCTGAGCCCCCCATGACGGCGGCCGGGACCCTCGGGGGGGGCGGCATCCAGGGGGATCTCGGAGCCCTGGGAGAGCAGGTCCTCGGAGCGATCGTCGGGACGCTCGTCCGTGTTGGTGCTGCCCACGTCGGGGGTGGCACTGTGCGAGGGCTCGCTCGTGTGCCCCTCGTCCCCGTCCCCGTCCCCATCCCCGTCCGAGAAGTTCTCCGAGCTGAAGGTCGACAGCGACTGGCGCTTGCTCATGCCTGGGGGCCACCTGGGATGGGTTGGGTGGGGGGGCGTGAGGACCCAGGGGTCCGGGCACCCACAGACCCCTCCTGCACCCATCCTGGGCATCTGGACACCTGCTGACCCCCTGCACCCATCCCAGGTGTCTGAGCACCCATGGACCCCCCCCGCACCCATCCTGGGTGTCCAAGCGCCCATGGACACCCCCCCCTGTACCCACCCCAGGTGTCCAAGCACCCATGGACCCCCAAACAGACCCAGGCGTCCAGGGTGGGGGGGTCGGCACCCACCTCTGCCGCAGCGGCAGCTCCACCTCGCTGTCCACTTCACCCTCCTCCTCCTCCGACGAGACCCCCCGCTTCTGGGGGGGGCAGAGAGAGGGGGGCGTTGGGGTCCTCCCACTGCCCCTTGGAGGGACCCAGGGGTCCTGACCCCCCCTCCAGGATGGGCCCAAGGGTCCTGACCCCTGCCTCCACCCCAGGAGGGACCCAGGGGTCCTGACCCCCCCCCCTCAGGAGGGACCCCTGTGTCTGACCCCCCCCCAAACCCCTTCCCAGAGGGGCCCAGCCCACTCCCCACTGCTGGGATGGACTTGGGGGTCCTGCTCCCCCCCAGACCCCCCCAAAAAGGGACCCAGGCGTCGGGGGCTCTCACCTGCCCACGGGTGACGGCCGCCCGGTACAGCAGTGCCGCGGGGGTGAGGTGCTGCCCGGCCCCCGCTTTCCCCCCCCCGGCCGGCCCCGCTCTCCCGCTCGGGCTCACCGGGAGCCGGGGGCGGCGGCGGGGGGGACCCTTGGGTGCCCGTTGCCCCCCCAGGTCCCGCATCAGGTACCGCAGCCGGGGGGGCACCCGCAGCCTCCAGGGTGCCCCCGAGGAGGTCGGGGCCGGCGGCGGTTGCGGGGGGTCCAGGCAGCCCCCGGGGGGGTCCGGCCTCGGGGCCCGGCTCCCCGCAGCCCCCCCGGGGTCCCGCTTTGCGATGGCGGCCCTTGGCCCGGCGGCTGCGCCCGGGCGAGGGGGGGCCCTTGGGACACCCCGGCAGGGCCACCTGCGCCATGGCCGCATCCAGCTTGGGCAGCAGCACCTCCGGCTTCAGGATGTCGGGCCTGGGGGGGGGGACATGGGGAAGGGCTGCGGACGGGGACCCAGGCATCTGGGAGCACCTGGAATACCCCCACCCGGCCCAGAGGGACCCCCACGTCCAGGCCCCCCCAAAAGATGCCCCCCCTCCAAGGGGCACTGGCATCTGCACCCCTAGAACAGCCCCCAAAGGACCCCAGGCATCTGCACCCCCAGACCCCCCCCACCCTAAAGGACCCCAGCACCCCGTCTCCCCACCCTCTCTCCCCAGGGCACCCAAGCCCCCAGACTCCACCCAAAGCACCCAACACCTGGACTCCCAGCCCCCCAAGGACCCACACGTCCCCAGACCCCCCCCCCACCCTGAGGGACCCACATGTCCACGCCCCCCTCCTCAAAGCACCCAGGCACCTGAAGCCCCCAGACCCTCCCACCCCAAAGGACCCAGGGTCCACCCACCCGCCCCCCCGAGGGACCCAGGCGTCCGGGCGCACCGCTTGCCGTGGGGTGACAGCTTCTGGGGGACGTTGCGTTTCTTGATGAGGGTCTCGACGGCGTTGCCATGCAGGAGCCCCCGCGGCGCCCGCGGCTTGAAGAGCCCGGGGTAGCGCTTCTCCAGCGCCTGCTCCCGCCTGCCACAGGCCACGCGTGGGCACCCGCACCCAGGGACACCGTGTGGGGTGGCCGTGGCCTTGGGGTGGTGGCCATGGGGTGGGTAAGGGCTGGCCATGGGCTCAGGGGAGCCATGGGGTGGGTATAGGGGTGGTTGTGGCCATGGAGTAGATACAGGGTTGGCCATGGCCACAGGGTGGCCTTGGGGTGGATATAGGATTGGCCATGGCCATGAGGTGGATATAGGGTTGGCCATGGGGTGGCCTTGGGATGAATATAGGGTTCGCCGTGGCCATGGGATGAATACAGGGTTCGCCATGGCCATGGGGTGGCCATGGGGTGCTAAAGGATTGACCATGGCCATGGGCCGGCTATAGGGTTGGCTGTGGCCTTGGAGTGGCTAGAGGTTTGGCCATGGCTGTGGGGTGGCCATAGGGTAGATACAGGGTTGGCCATGGCCATAGGGTTGGTACAGCATTGGCCACAGCAATGGGGTGGCCATGGGGTGGGTATAGGGGGTGCTGGGGGTGCCCGCTCACCTGAGCAGCTCCTTCTCCTTGAGCTCCAGCTGCAGCATGAGGGCGCTGAGCTCCATGTAGAGGTTGTTGGCGCGCTCCAGCTTGCGCTCATAGTGCTCCCGGATGTCCAGCGCGTGCCTGGCACCCAGGGCACGTGTGGCGTCAGCACACGCACCCCATGGCACCCCGCAGCACCCCACGGCACCCAGCACCCGCCACACATAAGGACAGGCACCCAACAGCCCACCCTGTACCCCAGCACCCCCTGACCCTGGTCCTCCCGCCATGTCCCTGATGCCCCCATGGCACCCCGTGTCCCCAGCATCCCTGTGTCCCGCGGACGGGCCCCACCGGAGCTCCTCGCGCCGGCGGTTGATGAGCTCCTCCTCCAGCCGGTGCAGACACGTCCCCTCCGACTTGATCTTCTCGAAGTGCAGCTTCACCTCCTCTCGCCACTCCGCCTGTGGCACGTGGGCACTGGCTACCACAGGCAGCGGGCACCCCGGGCACCAGGCACCCCGGGCACCAGGCACCCCAGGCACCCCAGGCAACAGGCACCCTGGGCACCGGGCACCCCGGGCACCAGCTACAGCAAGCACCGGGCACCCCAGGCACTGGCTACCATGGGCATGGGACACCCCGGGCACCAGTTACTGCAGGCACTGGGCACTCCAGGCACTGGGTACCACAGGTAATGGGCACCCTGGGCACCAGCTACCATGGGCACTGGGCACCCCGAGCACCAGCTACTACATGCACCAGGCACCCCACGTACCAGCTACCATGGGCGCTGGGCACCCTGGGCACCAGCTACAGCAGGCACTGGGCACTCCAGGCACTGGGTACCCCACGCACTGGGCACCCTGGGCACCGGCTACCCTGGGCACTGGCCAGCACAGTCACCGGGCCCTGGCTACCAAGGGCAGGAGACACCCCAGGCACCAGGTACCCTGGGCACTGCATTACCTCGGTGCAGCTGCTCTAGGCACTGGGATATACTGGGCACGGCTGCCATGAACACTGGGATATACTGGGCCTGGACATTCTGGGCACGAGCTACTGGTGGCACCAGTTGCCCCAGCACCAGCCCTCACAGTCACTGGGATTTGAAGGTGTCCTGCGGGGTTTGGGGGTGCTGGGGGGTCCCTGGGTGCTGGGGGTCTTGGGGTGCTGGGTACCTGGGATTTGAAGTAGGTGTTCTGCAGGGTTTGGGGGTCCCAGGGTACTGGGGGGGTCCCTGGGGTTCTGGGGTCCCAGGGTGCTGGGTGTCCCAGGGTGCTGGGGTGTCCCTGGGGTTCTGGGGTCCCAGGGTGCTGGGGGTCCCAGGGTACTGGGGGGGTCCTTGGGGTGCTGGGGGTCCCAGGGTGCTGGGGTGTCCCTGGGGTTCTGGGGTCCCAGGGTGCTGGGGGTCCCAGGGTACTGGGGGGGGTCCTTGGGGTGCTGGGGGTCCCAGGGTGCTGGGGTGTCCCTGGGTGCTGGGGGTCCTGGAGTGCTGGGGTCCTGGGTGCTGGGGGTCCTGGGGTGCTGGGGGTCCTGGGGGTCCCAATATGCTGGGGTCCTGGGGGTCCTGGGGTGTCCCTGGGTGCTGGGGTCCTGGGTGCTGGGGGTCCTGGGGTGCTGGGGTCCCGGGTGCTGGGTACCTGGGATTTGAAGTAGGTCTCCTGGGGGGTGGAGAGGACGTCGGCGGAGGCGATGTCGAGGTGCAGCAGGATCTGGCGGAAGGACGGCCGGTTCCGGGGCTTGCTGTTCCTGGGGAGAGCGGCACGGCACTGGGTGCAGGCGGGGGGACGGCTGGGTGCTGGGGGGGTGCTGAGGACTTTTGGGACCATGAGCAGAGAAGGGTGCACAAGACACCTGAGGTACCCAAGGGGCAGGGGTGCCCAGGGTGCAGCCTGGCATGGGGTGCCCATAGGAAGACCCCCCCAGGGTGTGGATCCCTATGACAAGGGGTCCCCCCTGCACTGCCCACGTTGGGGTGCCAACGGCAGGTCCCTCATGGTGGTCCCTACAGTGGGGTGCCCATGGCGGGGTCTCCCATGGCATGGGTGCCCATGGCATGGGTGCCCATGGCATGGCCACAGGCGGGGTGTCCCCACAGGATGGCCCCAGGTGGGGTGTCCCGAGACGGGGTGTCCCCATGGCGGGGTGGCCCCACAGTGGGGTGGCCCCATGGCAGGGTGTCCCCACAGCGGGGTGTCTCCATGGCAGGGTGTCCCCACAGCGGGGTGTCTCCATGGCTGGGTGTCCCCATGGCGGGGTGTCCCCACGGCTGGGTGTCTCCATGGCTGGGTGTCCCCATGGCGGGGTGGCCCCATGGGCGCACTCACCAGCACTGGCGCAGCAGCACCTTGAAGCCGTCGGGGCAGCCGGAGGGGACGGGCAGGTGGAGGCTGTTGCTGCCCACCCCCCAGATGATGGCCGAGGAGTCCACGTCCTTGTAGGGGATCTCGCCCGTCAGCAGCTCCCATAGCACCACCCCGAAGGACCTGGGGGCACCGGCACCCATGGCCCCCGGCACCCACGGCTGAGCACCCCCAGTGTCCTCCAGCTGTCCCCCGGTCCCCCTTGCCCTGCCCCAGTGTCCCCTCCCTGCCTCTGCCCATGCTGGTGTCCCCTATCCCTCCTGATGTCCCTCATCCCTGTCCTTGCAATGTCCCCACCAGCATCCCCAATGTCCCCATCTCTGTTCCCCCCCGTGTCCCTGGTGTCCCTGAGGCCTCACATGCCCCCGATGTCCCTGCAATGTCCCCTGTTCCTATTGTCCCCAATGCCTCCTGTGCCCCTCAGCATCCCCATTGCCTCCCAAAGCCCCCTGTGTTGCTGTGTCCCCAATGCCACCATGGTTCCCTGGTGTCCCTAAGGTTCCCATGTCCCCAATGTCCCCAAGGTCCCTGTGCCCTCACCAGATGTCGACCTTCTCGGAGACAGGCTCGTTGCGGATGACCTCGGGTGCCATCCAGGCCACGGTGCCGGCAAAGGACATCTTGGTGCTCTTGTCAATGAGCTCCTTGGAGGTGCCGAAGTCCGAGATCTTCACCACGTCATCGTAGGTGATGAGCATGCTGGGGGGCACCCACTCAGCGCCACGCCAGCACCACACCAATGACACGGGCACGGCACCACCATGGGCATGCAACTGCTACGAGCATCATTGGGTCATGGGCATGCCACCACCATGGGCACCACACCATCATGGACATGGCCCCACCACCATGGACATAGCCCCACCGTGGGCACGGCACTGGCATTTGCACGCAACTGCCATGAGCATGGTCCTGGTGTGGACACGCCACCGCCATGGGCACAGCACTGCCACCACCATGAGCATGGCACCACCGTAGTCATGCAATTGCTATGGGCGTGGAACCACCATGGGTATGGCGCTGCCATGGACATACAACTGTCACGGACATGCAACTGTCACGGACACACAACTGTCACGGACACAGCAATGCCATGGATACGTCACTGCCATGGACACATCACTGTCATGGACATGCAGCCACCATAGACATGGCACTGCCATGGGCATCGCATCGCAACAGGCATAGCATGGCCATCGACATGTCACCACCATGAACATGTCACCACCATGAACATGTCACCACCATGGTCACTGCTCCACCATGGGCACAGCACCACCATGGATATGTCACCGCCACGCACATGTCACCACCACAGACGTGGCACCACCACGGGCATGCAACCATCTCTGGCATGCAGCTACCGAGGACAAGGCACCACCACGAGCATGGCACTGCTATGATCATGCCACCGCCACACGCATGTCCCCACCACGGACACAGCACCATCACGGGCACGCCGCCACCTGGGGCACCCACCCCAGCACCCACGGGTGCTCCCCGAGCCCCCGTCCCCGCTCACTTGGGTGACTTGAGGTCGCGGTGGATGATCTTGTGGAGGTGCAGGTAGTTCATGCCGCCAGCAATGCCCATGGACCAGTCGACGAGGAGGGAGGGGGTGACCTTGCGCCCGGCGCGCAGCACCTCGTACAGCTGGCCCTGGGCGCAGAACTCCATGATGATGCAGTAGCAGGGTGCCTGGGTGCACACACCCCTGCGGGCACAGCAGCACCCTCAGCACCCGCTGCCCGGCCAGCCGGGGCACCCAGCAGCACCCAGCAGCACCGGGGCACCCGGCTGCACCAGGACACCCAACTGTATTGGGGCACCCGATTGTATTGGGGCACCCGACTTCACCAGGGGACGTGTGAGCACCCGTCTGCACTGGGACACTTGGCTGCACCCAGGTACCTGTCAGCACCCATCCGTGCTGAAGCACCCATCTGCACCCAGGCCATCCGTCAGCACTAGGAGCACCCATCTGCACCACGGGCACCCCTCTGCACCCAGACACCCAGTAGCACCGGGATACTGGGACATCCATCTGAACTGGGGCACCCATCTGCACCCAGGCAACCATCAGTGCCAGAGCACTGGGGCACCCATCT
The DNA here is from genome assembly GCA_020745775.1 of Theristicus caerulescens. Classification (NCBI taxonomy): domain Eukaryota; kingdom Metazoa; phylum Chordata; class Aves; order Pelecaniformes; family Threskiornithidae; genus Theristicus; species Theristicus caerulescens. Next base: position 285,313 of record CM036580.1, read on the forward strand.
GCACCCACATCGCCCTGCCCCAAGAGTGCCCGGTCTGTGACAGCCTTGTCCCACGTGTGGCCATCCCCCGTGCCACACGTGGGACGTGCCAGTGTGCCCCGTGCCCATGGCGTGTCGGTGCCCCGTGTCCATGCCGTGTCCTGCCCACCCAGGTCCTCGCCGTGCTGGTGTTCCCCGTGCATGTGCCATGTTGGTGTCCCATGCCCATGTCGCATCCATGACCCCTGTGCCCATGCCATGTTCATGCCTGTGTCCATGCTGTGCCCGTGTCCGTGCCCATGCCATGTTCATGCCTGTGTCCATGCTGTGTCCGTGCCCATGCCATGTTCATGCCTGTGTCCATGCTGTGCCCGTGTCCGTGCCCATGCCATGTTCATGCCTGTGTCCATGCTGTGCCCGTGTCCGTGCCCATGCCATGTTCATGCCTGTGTCCGTGCCCATGCCATGTTCACGCCTGTGTCCATGCTGTGTCTGTGCCCATGCCGTGTCCATGCCCACGCCATGCCTGTGTTGTTCCCCATGCCCCATGACCATGGCTTGCACACAGCATGTCCATGCCTCATGCTGTCTTCATGCCCATGACCCTGCCGTGTCCATGCCCTGTGCCCATCGTGTCCTCCACGTCCATGGCTTGCCCACGGTGTGTCCATGCCCCATGCTGTGTTCATGCTCATGCCCATGCCATGTCCATGTTCCATGCCCACGCCATGTCCATGCCCCATGCCCCATCCCGTGTCCATGCCCCATGCCATGTCCATGCCCTGTGCTCCTGGTGTTCCCCATGCCCATGGCTTCTCCATGCCACATCCACACTCCATGACCATGGCATGACCATGCCGTGTGCCACACTGTGTCCACGCCCTGTGCCCATGCTGTCCCCGTGCCCATAGCACGTCCATGGCCCACACCGTGCCCATGCCCGTGCCCCACGCTCATGCCGGTGCCGGCAGCACCCACGCTCACTTGAAGGTGATGATGTTGGGGTGCTTGAGCTTGCGCAGGTGCTTGATGTCGGTCTCCTTGAGGTCCCGCACCTTCTTCACGGCCACCTCCTCGCCGTGGAAGCGGCCCAGGAAGACGGCGCCCTGCGCCCCGCTGCCCACCCACTGCAGGTCCAGGATCTCCTCGAACGGCACCTCCCAGGGGTCTGTGGGCACCCACGCCATGGCACCCACACATCGGCACCCCTGGTGCACCCACGCCCATGGCACCCACACACCGGCACCCTGGTGCACCCACACCCATGGCACCCGCATGCTGGCACAGCCAGGGTGCAGCCCCCCTTGGCACCCTCACCCCAGCCCTACCGTTCCCACCCTGCCCCATGGCACCCCAGCACCCCGCTCCCTGCCCCCCTGCCCCCTGCTTTGCCCCATCGCACCCTTCTTTGCCCCATCCCTGTCCCACTGCACCCCTTTCCCTGCCCCTTTGCCACCCCTTTTCCCTCAGCACCCAGCACCCCTTTCCCTGTCCCACTGCACCCTCCTTTGCCCCCTTGCACCCTCCTGGTCCCATAGCACCCTCCCAACCCCATGACACCCTCCTGGCCCCCTTGCACCCTCCCTTGCCCCCTCCTGGTCCCATTGCACCCTTCCATGACACCCTCCTGGTCCTGTAGCACCCTCCCTTGCCCCCATTGCCCCCTCCCTTGCCCCCTCCTGGCCCCCTTGCACCCTCCCAGCCCCGCAGCACCCATGCAGCACCCCTCGCACCCCCTCACCTTCCTGGGGGTGCTTGTGCTCGGCGGCGTAGGCTTTGCCGATCATGGTCCAGACGGGCTTGAGGCAGCCGAAAAGCCCCTCCAGGAACCCCCCACCCGCCTGGCACCGCAGGTGGGCGGCCTCGGCGGCCAGGGGTCCCGCTCCCTCGGGACCCAGGTCGGGGTGGCGGGGGGCCCCGCGGCGGGGCCAGGCCTCGGGGGGCGCGGGGGGGGGGCGGCGGGGGCGGCGGGCAGCACGTCGCGCAGCACGCACTGCGTGGGGGTCAGCTCCTGCTCCGGGGTCCCGTCCGAGGCCAGCGCCAGCGAGGGCGAGGGCGTCCGCGTCTCGTGCAGGCAGGCCATGGCGGGGGCCCCCCGCGCCCCCCCGCCGCCCCCCGGCCTGCGGGAGGGGCCGTCAGCGGGAGCGGGGTGCCCCCCGTGCACCCATGGGCGCCCCCCTGCATGCAAGTGCACCCCTTGCACCTCTGTGTGCAGCCCCCCTGGGCACCCCCTTGCATGCATGGGCACCCACTTGCATCCATGTGTGCAGCCCCGTGTGCGCACCCCCTTGCACCCATGGGCACCCCTTTACACACACACGTGCACCCACTTGCACCCATGGGCACCCCCTTGCATGCACGGGCACCCCCTTGCACCCATGTGTGGAGCCCCGTGTGCGCACCCCCTTGCACCCATGGGCACCCCTTTAGACACACACGTGCACCCACTTGCACCCATGGGCACCCCCTTGCATGCATGGGCACCCACTTGCACCCATGTGTGCAGCCCCGTGTGCGCACCCCTTGCACCCATGGGCACCCCTTTAGACACACGTGCACCCTCTTGCACCCATGGGCACCCCCTTGCATGCATGGGCACCCCTTTACACACACACGTGCACCCACTTGCACCCATGGGCACCCCCTTGCACCCATGGGCACCCCTTTACACACACACGTGCACCCTCTTGCACCCATGTGTGGAGCCCCGTGTGTGCATCTCTTGCACCCATGGGCACCCCCTTGCATGCACCTGCATCCCTCGCACCTCTGTGTGCAGCCACCCCTCTGCACCACCCCCTTGCACGCACATGCACCCACTTGCACCCATGTGTGGAGCCCCGTGTGTGCACCCCTTGCACACGTGGGCACCCCTTTACACACATTTGCACCCTCTTGCACCCGTGGGCACCCCCTTGCACACCCCTGCACCCATGGGTGCACCCCCTCTTGCACCCAGGGGCACCCCCTTGCATGCACCAGCACCCGTGTGTGCAGCCCCACGTTGTGCACCCCCTTGCACACGTGTGTGCAGCCCCAGCACCTGTGTGCGCCCCCTTGCACCTGGGTGCACCCTTGCACACGCATGCACCCCCTTGCACCCCTGTGTGCAGCCCTACACCTGTGCGCACCCCTTGCACGCACGTGCAGCCCCTTGCACACGTGTGGGCAACCCTACACTTATTTTCACCCCCTCTCCCGTGTGTGCACCCCCTTGCACGCGTGCACCCCTCTTCACACACGTGTGTGCACCCCACGAGGCTGGGGGGAAATGGGGGGGTGGGGAGAGGCCCTCCATAATGCGCAGAGGGCACGTGAGCGTGCAAAAGGATGTATGGGTGTGCAAGGGGGTGTACGAGCACGTAAGGGTGTGCACAAGCGTGCAAGGGTGAGCGTGCAAGGGCGTTAATGAGCATGCAAGTGCGTGCACGAGCGTGCAAGAGGATGTACAAGTGTGCAAGGGGGTGTACGAGCACGTAAGGGCGTGCACAAGCGTGTAAGGGTGCGCGTGAGCGTGCAAGGGCATTAACGAGCACGCAAGCGCGTGCGCGAGCGTGCGAGGGCGAGCACGAGTGTGCAAGAGGGCGTGCAAGCCCCCCCGGTGTGCAAATGTGCCAGGGGAAACTGAGGCAGGGCCGGGGGGGACCCAGGCGGGGGGGGGGGGGGCCCGATCCAGCTCCCCTGAAATTGGGGGGGGGAGTTGCCATGGCAACAGCGGAGCCGGCGGATGAGGTCATCACTAAAATTAGGGGGGGGGAGTCACGGGGGGGGGCGGGGGCGGGGCTTAGCGTCACCTCGAGGGACCCGGGCCGGGGGGGGCGGGGACGACCCCGCCCCTCCAGGTGTCGTGTCCCCCCCGTGGTGACATCACGTCACGCGGTGACGTCATCCCGGTGAGGGATGGAGCCTCCCCCTCCCCCCCCCCCCCGGCGGCTCCGCACGGGGAAACTGAGGCAGAAGCGGGGAACCGGGGGGGGGGGCGGGGAGGGGGTGTGTGTCTGTCACGACATGCGACAGCGCCGGCCCCGTGTCGCGACAGAGCGGAACTGGAGGAGGGGAGCAGGGGAGAGAGCGCCCCCGCGCCGCCCCCGCCGACATGGCATGTCGGGACATGGCGCCCTGTCGCGACACGGGGAGGGAGGGAGGAGTGGGACGGGCCGCGAGGGGCACACGCGCGTGCGGGGGGGGCACACGCGCGTGCAAGCGGGTGCAGAGGCCCGCGGAGGGGGTGCAACCCCCCGGTAGGGGTGCACACGCGTGTGCACGGGGCTGCACGCGCCCGCGGGGGTGCACACGCGTGTGCAAGGGGCTGCGCGTGCACATGAGGGGGTGCCCGCGTGCGGGGGGGTGCACACCCGCGTGCAAGGGGTGCGCGCAGACGCAGGGGTGCACACGCAGGTGCGGGGGGGGGGGGCGCGCTCACGCGTGGGTGCAGCCGCGTGGGGAAGGGGGTGGGCACGCGTGTGTGCAAGGGGGGCACACGCGTGTGCAAGGCGATGCGCGAGCGTGCCAGGGGGGCGCACACGCACGTGGGGGGGGCACGCACGGGTGCCGGCACGCACGCACGCACCTGCAGGCGTTGCACATGCGTGTGCAAAGGGGCCCGCGCCTGTGCAAGGGGCACACGCGTGTGCAAGGGGGCCCACGCGTGTGCACGGGGGCGCGAGCCCCTCTGCAAGGCGGGGGGGGGGCACACGTGTGCAAGGAGCTGCCCACGCGTGTGCAAGAGCAGCTCACACACGCGGGGGGGTACACGCGTGTGCAAGAGGCCCCTCCTCCCCCCCGCCCCCCCCAGCCCCCCCCGAGCCCCCGGGGGGACCCAGAGGCCGGGGGGGGGAGGGGAGGGTGCGGCCCCCCCGGGCCCGGCCTGGCGGGGGGGGAACCAGGCGGCCGCGGGTGGGGGAGGGGCGGACGTGCCCCCCCCCCCCCCATCCCGGCCGCATCCCTGGTCCTACCCCCCCCCTCCCCCCGGTACCCCCCCCCCGGGCCTCCCCGCCGCTGCCCCCGGTGCCGGTACCTGGGGGGGTCCGGGCCCCGCGGCCGGTGGGGGCGATGCCGGTGGTGCCGGTGATGCCGGGGGTGATGGCGGTGACGGCGGGGGTGGGCCCGGGAGCGGGATTGGGCCCGGTGGGGCCCGGGGTGCGGGCGGGCGGGGCCGGTACCGGGGGCCGGTGCCGCGGTCAGGGAGAGCGGAGAGGAACGGCCCCGCCCGGCGCTCGGCGCGGCCCCGCCCCGCCCGCCCCGCCCCGGCCCCGGGAACGCACCGGCACCGGGACCCCGCACCGGCACCCCCGCACCGGCATCGAGACCACCGGGACCCCCATACCGGCACCCCCACACCGGCACCGGCACCCCCGCACCGGCACCGGGACCGCCGGGACCCCTATACCGGCACCGGGACCCCCACACCGGCACCGGGACCCCCACACCGGCACCGGGACCCCCGCACCGGCACCGGGACCACCGGGACCCCCACACTGGCACCGGGACCCCCGCACCGGGACCCCCGCACCGGCACCCCCACACCGGCACCCCCACACCGGCACTGGGACCCCCGCACTGGCACCGGGACCGCCGGGACCCCCACACTGGCACCAGGACCCCCATACCAGCACCGGGACCCCCGCACCGGCACCGGGACCCTCACACCGGCACCCCTGCACCGGCACCGGGACCACTGGGACCCTCTACACCAGCACCGGGACCCCTGCACCAGCACCGGGACCCCTGCACCGGCACCGGGACCTCCATACCAGCACCCGGGACCATCGGCACCGGGACCCCCATACCGGCACCAGAACCCCAGCACTGGCACCAGGACTACCGGCACTGGGGCCACCGGCACCGGGACCCCCACACCGTGACCGGGACCCCTACACCGGGACCGGTACTGGGACCCCCATACTGGCACCAGAACCCTGGCACCAGCACTGGCACTGGGACCCCGAATCGCACCGGGACCCCCCGATTGGCCCTGGGACCCCTATACCGGCACCCGGACTGGCACCGGGACCCCCCTACCGGCACCGGGACCCCGAACCGCACCAGGACCCCCCCGACCGGCCCCGGGCCCCACCAGGACCAGGACTGGGACCCCCCCCGGTGCCCCCGGGACCCCCGCGACACCAGGACTGGGCCCCCCCGCCAGCCCCAGCACCACAGGGGGGCCCCAGTGCAATCCCAGTGCTCCCAGTCCAGGTGTGCTTCTGTCCCCAGTGCTCCCAGTCTGTTCCCAGAGCTCCCAGTATGGGTGTCCCTGTCCCCAGTGCTCCCAGTCTGACCCCAGTGCTCCCAGTATGGGTGTCCCTGTCCTAGTCTGACCCCAGTGCTCCCAGTATGGGAGTCCTTCTGTCCCCAGTGCTCCCAGCCTGTCCACTGTGCTCCTAGTAGGGATGTCCCTGTCCCCAGTGCTCCCAGTCTGACCCCAGTGCTCCCAGTATGGGTGTCCCTCTGTCCCCAGTGCTCCCAGTCTGACCCCAGTGCTCCCAGTATGGGTGTCCCTGTCCTAGTGCTCCCAATCTGACCCCAGTGCTCCCAGTATGGGAGTTCTGTCCCCACTGCTCCCAGTCTGTCCCCAGTGCTCCCAGCCTGCGTGTCACTGTCCCCAGTGCTCCCAGTATGGGTGTCCTTGTCCCCAGTGCTCCCAGTCCAGTGTGATTCTGTCCCCAGTGCTTCCAGTTTGCCTCCAGTGCTCCCAGTCCAGGCATCCCTGTCCCCACTGTTCCCAGTCTGTCCCCACTGCTCCCAGTCCATTCCCAGTGCTCCCAGTCTGCTCCCAGTGCAGCTGTCCGTTTGTCCCCATGGCCCCTTGTCTGTCCCTGTCAAACCCTGCCTGTCCCAGTTGGTCCCAGTCTGACCTTGTCACTGCTGGCCTGTCCCCATCACTGCCTGTCCGTCTGTCCCCCTCCCTGTCTGTCTGTCCCCATTGCTCCCTGCCCATCCGTCCCATCACACCACGGCTGTCCCCACCGTCCCCCGTTCATCGGTCCCCATCTGCCCCTGTCACCCCCTGCTCACGTCCCCACCAAACCCTCCCTGTTCCCATGGCTGTCTGTCCCTGTCCGTTTGTCCCCATTGCCCCCTGCCTGTCCCCACTGTCCCCGTCCATCCCTGTCACACCTGGCTGTCCCCATTGCCCCCTGCCCAGTGGTCCCCATCCATCCCTGTCCCTGCCCCACCCTGTCCGTCCCCCCCTGTCCCCATCTGTCCATCCCTGTCCCACCGCGTCTGTCTGTCCCCATCACACCACGGCTGTCCCCATTGTCCCCCGTTCGTCGGTTCCCCTCCCTCCCTCTCCCACCCTGCCTGCCCCCACTGTCCCCACCCATGGACCCCATCCATCCCTGTCCCATCCTGTCTGTCCCCACTGTCCCCGTGTCCCTGTCCCTCCCTGTCTGTCTGTCCCTGTCCCACCCTGTCTGTCCCCATCATCCCCATCCATCAGCCCCTCTTGGTCCCTGTCCATCCCTGTCCCACCTTGTCCATCCCTGTCCCACTCCATCTGTCTGTCCCTGTCCATCCCTCTGTCCATCCTTGTCCCACCCCATCTATCTGTCCCTGCCTGATCCCGTCTGTCCATCTTTGTCCCATCCTGTCTGTCTGTCCCTGTCCCACCCCATCTGTCCCCATTGTCCCCATCTATAGACCCCTGTTGATCCCTGTCCATCCCTGTCCCACCCATACGTCCGTTGCCATCCCATGCCGTCTGTCTGTCCCTGTCCCACCCTGTCTGTCCATCCCTGTCCCACCCTGTCCGTCTGTCCCAGTCCCACCTGGTCTGTCCATCCCTCTCCCACCCTGTCTGTGTGTCCCTGTCCCATCCCTCCTGTCCCTGTCCCACGCCGTCTGTCTATCCCTCTCCCACCCTGTCTGTCTGTCCCAGTCCCACCCGGTCTGTCCATCCCTCTCCAACCCTGTCCATCTGTCCCTCTCCCACCCCATCTGTCCATCCCTCTCCCACCCTGTCTGTCTGTCCCAGTCCCACCCGGTCTGTCCATCCCTCTCCAACCCTGTCCATCTGTCCCTCTCCCACCCCATCTGTCCATCCCTCTCCCGCCCTGTCCGCCCCCACTCTCCCCATCCATTCACCCCTGTCCCGTGCTGTCCGTCTGGCCCCATCTGGCCCACCCTGTCCGTCTGTCCCCATCCATTCACCCCCGCTCCATCCTTATCCCCCTCCCCTCCCTCCCCGTCCAGGGGCGGGGCCAACAGAGGCCGACCGCCGCCGCATGGCCCCGCCCTCCGAGTCCTCCACCTTCCCAGCATTCCCCGCGCGGGGGATTGTGGGAAGCGTAGTCCGCCGGGGGGAGAGCGGCAGCGGAGTCCCCCCCGGCGGACTACGCTTCCCACAATCCCCCGCGGCGCCCCGCTTCCCATCGCCCCCCGCGCCGCGGAGCGGGCGCCCCCTGGCGGCGCGGGCGGCGCGGCGGCGGGACGGAGCGCGGCGGGGATGAGCGAGGAGGGGGCGGGCGGCGGGGCCAGGCGGAGCGGCGGCTTCCCCAGGTACCGGACACCCCCATCCCCTGCCCCGGGATACCCCCGCCCTCCTGCCGGGATAACCCCCCCCCCCTAAACCGGGATCCGCCCCCCCAAACCGCGGTTGTCCCCCTCCTGAGGGAGAGGGGGAGGTTGGGGCCTACACCGGGCCTGTGTGACTGGGCTCCGCGGTGTGTGGGGGGTACAGGCCTGTCCCCGTGTCCCCACGCTGCGTGGGGGCTCCGGATCTGTCCCCACGGTGGGGGGGGGCTCCAGCCCTGTCCCCATGTCCCCATGTCCCCATGGGACGTGGTGGTGCCACCCCTGTCCCCATGTCCCCAAGCTGTGTGGGGGCTCCAGCCCTGTCCCCATGTCCCCATGCCATGTGGTGATGCCACCCCTGTCCCTGTGTCCCTGTGCTACATGGCAGTGCCACCCCTGTCCCCATGTTCCTAGGCTGTGTGGGGGCTCCACCCCTGTCCCCATGCGATGTGGTGGTGCCGCCTCTGTCCCCATGTCCCCACACTGCTTGTTGGTGCCACCCCTGTCCCCATGTCCCCAAGCTGTGTGGGGGCTCCAGCCCTGTCCCCATGTCCCCATGGGACGTGGTGGTGCCACCCCTGTCCCCATGTCCCCATGCTGTGTGGTGATGCCACCCCTGTCCCCGTGTCCCTGTGCTACACTGCAGTGCCACCCCTGTCCCCATGTCCCCACACTGTGTGGGGGCTCCAGCCCTGTCCCCATGCTGTGTGGCAGCGCCAGCCCTGTCCCCATGTCCTCACACTGTTTGTTGGTGCCACCCCTGTCCCCACGTCCCCATGCTGTATGGCAGTGCCACCCCTGTCCCCACCCTCTTTGTTGGTGCCAGCCCTGTCCCCGTGTCCCCATGCCACATGGCAGTGTCACCCCTGTCCCCATGTCCCCACCGTGTTTGTTGGTGCCACCCCTGTCCCCATGTCCCCATGCTACATGGTGGTACCAGCCCTGTCCCCCTGTCTCCACACTGTTTGTTGGTGCCAGCCCTGTCCCCATGTCCCCATGCCACATGGCAGTGCCACCCCTGTCCCCTGTGTCCCCATGCCACATGGCAGTGCCACCCCTGTCCCCATGTCCCCATACCATGTGGCAATGCCAGCCCTGTCCCCATGCTGAGTGGTGATGCCACCCCTTTCCCCATGTCCCCATGCCACAGGGGAGTGCCACCTCTATCCTCATGTCCCCATGCTACATGTCAGTGCCACGCTGTCCCCATGTCCCCATGCTACGTGTCAGTGCCAGCCTCTCCCACCACCCCACTCCTCCCAACCCATACCCCCATCGGTCCCCTCTGACCCCTGCTCGGGCTGGTGACACCCCTGTCCCCGTGTCCCCATGCTGTGTGGTGTCTCCACCCCTGTCCCCATATTCTCATGCTTGCGTGGCGATGCCACCCCTGTCCCCACGTCCCCACGGCCATGCCAGCCTCTCCCACCGCCCCGCTCCCCCTCAATCCCTATCCCCACCGGTCCCCTCTGACCCCTGCTCGGGCTGGTGACAGCCCTGTCCCCAGCCTGGAGCAGATGCTGGCCGCCAACCCCGGGAAGACGCCCATCAGCCTGCTGCAGGAATATGGCACTCGCATAGGCAAGACCCCCGGCTACGACCTCCTGAAGGCCGAGGGACAAGCCCACCAGCCCAACTTCACCTTCCGTGTCACCGTTGGGGACATCAGCTGCACCGGTGGGTCCCCGACACCCTTCGCTTCCAAGCTGTCCCCACCTCTCACCCCCCTCCGGGGGTTCCCCCCGTGCCGGGGAGGGGGGTGAGAGGTGGGGACAGCCTGGAGAGGGTGACCTGGGATGTGGAGGGGACAGTGAGGACACGGGGATTGTCCCCAAGATGGTGGGGATGTGCTGGGGCATCCCTAGAAGTGGGTTGTGGTGGTGGGGATCCCCTGGGATCCCTAAAAAAGTGGGTCCTGATGGGGGATGGCCTGGGATCCTGCTGCCTGGGACGCTCCGGGATCCCTTGGGAACCCCAAAAAGTGGGTTGTGGTGGGAGATCACCTGGGATCCTGATGCCTTGGACACTCAGGGATCCCTTGGGACCCCAAAATAATGGGTCCTGGTGGGGGATGACCTGGGATCACGGTGCTTGGGACACTCAGGGATCTCTTGGGACCCCAGAAAATGGGTTGTGGTGGGGGATCATCTGGGACCCCGATGCCTGGGACGCCTGGGGATCGCCTGGGACCCCAAAGCCTGTGCTGTGACACAGGGATCCTCCTGGGGACCCCAACATCTGGGCTGTGCCACGGGGATTCCCTGGGATCCCAAAAAGTGGGTCCTGGTGGGGAATCACCCAGGATCCCAATACCTGGGACACACGGAGATCCCCTGGGACCCCAAAAAAGTGGGTCCTGGTGAAGGATCACCCAGGACCCTGACGCCTGGAACACCTGGGGACCCCCCGGCACCCCGCTGCTGGCGTTACGGCAGAGGGATCCCCTGGGATCCCGACACCGGGGCTGCGGCAGCCCTAACCACAGCCCGGGCTCTGGGGGGGCCCCAGGTGCCCCCCCACCCCGCTCAGCTGGTGTCTCCCCCAGGGCAGGGGCCCAGCAAGAAGGCGGCGAAGCACAAAGCGGCGGAGGTGGCCCTGAAGCTGCTCAAAGGGGGGGACATGCTGGAACCCACCGCCCCCGAGGAGCCCAGGTGAGGGGGGGACGGGGTCCCCAGGGTGCTGGGGTTCAGGGTGGGGGTCAGGGTGCAGCACAGAATAGGGTTGGAGGGAGCTGGGGAGGGGTCCGGGGGGATGCTGGGTGCACTGAGGGTGTCTGGAAGGTGCTGGGGGGGAGTTTGGGGTGCTCTGGGATGCTGGGGGGGCACGGAGGGGGTGCCCAGGTGGTCTGGGGGTACCCGGGGGGTTGGGAGTACCCCAGGGGTGCCGGGCACCCAGGCCCGGTGGGTTTGGGGGGTCTGTGGGGGGTTGAGGGCATCCAGGGGAGTTTGGGGGTACCCAGGGTGATCGGGGATGCTGGGAGCCTTGGGCATCCCAAGGGATTTGGGGGGGTTTGGGGGTGCCCGCAGTGGGGTTGAGGGTACCCAGGCAGGTCTGGGGGGTGCCCAGGGTGGGTCTAGGGGTGTACGGGGGGGCGAGGGGTGTCTTAGGGGAGCCAGGAGAACGGGGAATGCCGGGGGTCCCAAGGGAATTGGGGGGGCCTGGCAGGATTTGGGGCACCTGGGGGGCTGGGGGTGCCAGGGAGGGAGGTTTGGGGGGGCCGGCTCGGGCGTTAACGTCTCACCTTTTATCCCCAAGCTCTCCTTTCCCCCCAGAGCCCCCGGCTGAGCTCGGCCCCGCAGCTGCCCCCCCAGCACCCGCCGTGCCCCCACCCTCGCCCAGGTAACGGGGTGGGGGGCACCCAGGTGCCGGGGCTGGGCAGGGGGGGCACCGATCCCCCCCAAACCCTCAGCTCCTGGCACCCCGTTACGCCTCCTCGCCTCCCCACCCCCGGGGGTCCTGGCGTGGGGGGGGTCGGAGCCGTGCCCCCCTCACCCCGTGCCCGTCTGCCCCACGCAGGGGCACCCCCCTGGAGATGAAGACGCCCGTGTCCCCCCCCCCAGGCGGAGTGTAACCCCGTGGGGGCTCTGCAGGTGGGTGCCACCGCGGGCTGGGACGAACGGGGACGTGCCCCCACCCCAGCTCGGTGGCCGTCCCCGTTTTGGGGGTGACGAGCCTGTTTTGGGGATGGCCATCCCTATCTGGGGGGGGCCATGCCCCTTTGGGGGTGACCTGACCCATTTTGGGGGTGGCGGTGGCCTTTGGGGGCTGCCTCTCCCCAGCTGGAGGGGGGGCTCTTGCCCCTTTTGGGGACAGTTATCCCCATTTTGGGAATGGTTATCCTGGTTTGGGGATGGTGGACCCATTTTGGGGACACTTATCCCTATTTGGGGGACAGTTATCCCTGTTTTGGGGTCAGTTATCCCTGTTTTGGGGACAGTTATCCCTGTTTTGGGGATGGTGGACCCATTTTGGGGATGGTTGGACCCATTTTGGGGACGATTATCCTCATTTTGGGGACAGTTATCCCGTTTGGGGATAATTATCCCTATTTTGGGGATGGTTATCCCGTTTTGGGGATAGTTATTCCCATTTTGGGGATGGTTATCCCTGTTTTGGGGACGATTATCCCCATTTGGGGGACAGTTATCCCTGTTTTGGGGACAATTATCCCCATTTAAGGGACAGGTATCCTGTTTTGGGGATAGTTATCCCCATTTCGGGGACGGTTATCACCATTTTAGGTACAGTTCTTCCCATTTCAGGAATGGTTATCCTTATTTTGGGGATAGTTATCCCCATTTGGGGACAGTTATCCCCATTTGGGGTACGGTTCTTCCCATTTTGGGGATGGTTATCCCTATTCTGGGGGCAGCGGACCCATTTTGGGGCTGGCCCTGCCCGTTTCGGCGCTGGCAGTGCCCATTTCAGGGATGGCAGCTCCTTTCTGAGGGCAGCTCTCCCCATTTCGGGGGGGGCCCGCGACCCTGCCCTCCCCGGACCCCCCGTTTCTGTCCCCCCACCCCAGGAGCTGGTGGTGCAGAAGGGCTGGCGCCTGCCCGAGTACACGGTGACGCAGGAATCGGGGCCAGCGCATCGCAAGGAGTTCACCATGACCTGCCGCGTCGAGCGCTTCGTGGAGATCGGTACGGGGCCGGGGCACCCCCCGGGCGTAGAGGGGGGATGCGACAGGGTGCCAGGCTCACCTCGGCGTCCCTCGTCCCCTCCCCGCAGGCAGCGGCACCTCCAAGAAGCTGGCGAAGCGCAATGCGGCCGCCAAGATGCTGGTGCGGATCCACAACGTCCCCATGGAGCCGCGGGAGGGCAGCGAGGCCGAGGTGGAGGAGGACCAGTTCTCCATGGTACCGGCCAGCGAGGGGTTAACGGGGGACACGGGCACCCCGAGGCCACCCCAGGGGGTTAACGGGGGACACGGGCACCCCGAGGCCACCCTGAGGGGTTAACAGGGGACACGGGCACCCTGAGGCCACCCTGGGGGGTTAACAGGGGACACCGGCACCCCGAGGGGCTAATGGGAGGGACACGGCCACCCTGAGGGGTCAATGGGGGACACGGGCGCCTCTGTACCCCCTATTTCAGGGCTTATGGACCCCCAATGATTAAAGTCCCTGAGCCCCCGCGTCCCTTGGGTGTCCCTGCCAGGGACCCTGGGTGGTCCCCGCGCCCCCGCGTCCCTTGGGTGTCCCTGCCGGGGACCCTGGGTGGTCCCTGTGCCCCCGCGTCCCTTGGGTGTCCCTGCTGGGGACCCTGGGTGGTCCCCGCGCCCCCGCGTCCCTTGGGTGTCCCTGCTGGGGACCCTGGGTGGTCCCCGCGCCCCCCGCGTCCCTTGGGTGTCCCTGCCCGGGACCCTGGGTGGTCCCCGCGTCCCTTGGGTGTCCCTGCTGGGGACCCTGGGCAGTCCCCGAGCCCCCGCGTCCCTTGGGTGTCCCTGCCCAGGACCCTGGGTGGTCCCTGTGCCCCCGCGTCCCTTGGGTGTCCCTGCCCAGGACCCTGGGTGGTCCCTGTGCCCCCACGTCCCTTGGGTGTCCCTGCCCGGGACCCTGGGTGGTCCCCGCGCCCCCGCGTCCCTTGGGTGTCCCTGCCCGGGACCCTGGGTGGTCCCCGCGCCCCCGCGTCCCTTGGGTGTCCCTGCTGGGGACCCTGGGTGGTCCCCGCGCCCCCGCGTCCCTTGGGTGTCCCTGCCCGGGACCCTGGGTGGTCCCCGCGTCCCTTGGGTGTCCCTGCCCGGGACCCTGGGTGGTCCCCGAGCCCCCGTGTCCCCACGCGGGGGCCCGGATGGTCCCCGTGTCCCTACGGGAGGGGTCGGGACGGTCCCCGAGCGCCCTGTCCCCGCAGGCGGGCCCCAGGCTGGAGGGGCTGCGGGGCCGAGCACCCGGCTGCACCTGGGACTCCTTGCGCAACTCGGCGGGCGAGAAGATCGTGCAGCTGCGGAGCCACCCGCTGGCACCCATGGGCGCGGGGGCCTGCGCCCTCCTGCAGGAGCTCTCGGAGGAGCAGAGCTTCGCCATCAGCTACCTCGACATCGGTGAGCCCCCGCCCCACGGGCACCCCCACCCCCTTCTCTGGGCACCCCCCAGCCCCATGGGTGCCCCCGCCCGGGCTCGGGGGGTTGGGGGTGGTCCGGGGTGACGGTGGCCCGTCCCCGTGTCCGTCCGTCCCCCAGATGCGTTGAGCCTCAGCGGGCTGCACCAGTGCCTGGTGGAGCTGTCGACGCAGCCGGCCACGGTGTGCCACGGCGCGGCCACCTCCCGCGACGGCGCCCGCTCCCAGGCCGCCCGCAACGCCCTCCAGTACCTCCGCATCATGGCGGGGGGCAAATGAGCCCCCCCACCCACCCACCGACAGCCGGACAGACCCACGGACACTCCGACGGCCCCACAGACAGACCCCTGGACTCGACCGACCGACACGCAGACCTCTGGACAGATGCTTGGACCCACTGGTGGACACCCAGACCCACCCACGGACGCCCAGACAGACACCGGGCCGCACTGACACACCCCATGGGCACCCGGACCTGCTGACAGACAGACGGACAGACACGCGGCCCCCCAGACGAAGCCCGGACAGACCTCAGGGCCCGGGGGCTCCCTGGTCCTGGCTCCCCCGGGGGTGAGGAGGGTCCCTGGGTGCCCCCGGCCCCGGGAATAAAGCTGGGGGGTTGCGAGCTCCCCGCGTCGGCGTCTTTTTGGGGGGGCCCAAAGGGGGCAGAACCAGAGCGAGCGCTCGGGGGCCAGTGGCACCAGTTTATTGGGTGACGGGCGGACCCACGGACAGACGGACTCACAGACGGCTTTCCGGACAGACGGCTCCCGGGACGGCCGGCAGGACGGACGGACAGAGACTCAGCGGCGGCGGCCGAAGCGCTGCGGCGTCGCCATGGTCCAGAACGGGGCGGCCGGAGGGTCCCAGCTGCGGGGGCTGAGCTGGGGCTGGGGACCCCCCCGCGGCCCCCGCCCGAACCTGGCGCAGGGAACGCGGCAGCGCTGGCACCCACTGGTGGGGACAGACGGACGGGGACGGACAGATGGACGGGATGGGGATGGATGGACAAGGACGCACAGGCACGGATGGGGATGGAGGGATGAAAGGGGACAGAGGGATGGAAGAGGATGGACAAACGGACAGGGCAGGGATGGGTGAATGGGGACAGACAGAAGGGGACAGGCTCAGTGCTGTGGATGGAGGGGACAGCGGGACGGGCAGGGACGGACAGACGGACGGATAGACGGGACAGATGAGAACGGACCGAGGAGCGTGGACAGACGGGGACAGACATACACGGGCCATTCGCAGACAGACAGACAGACAGACACCGGCAGGGACCCCCGTCCTGGCACCGCCCAGGCCACCCGCTTCTCCCCTCTGGGTGCCCCCGCACCACCCGCGTCCTTCCCCACCCTTGGGTCCCTCCCCGGTGTCCCCAAACACCCGCGTCCCTCCATGGCCCCGCAGCGCCCCGGACCCCCGGTGCCCCCAGGACCCCTGGACCCCCCCGGTGCCCCAGGACCCTCGGTGCCCCCAGGACCCCTGGACCCCCCCGGTGCCCCCCGGTACCCCAGGACCCCCGGTGCCCCCAGGACCCCTGGACCCCCCCGGTGCCCCAGGACCCTCGGTGCCCCCAGGACCCCTGGACCCCCCCGGTGCCCCCCGGTACCCCAGGACCCCCCGTGCCCCCGGACCCCCCGGTCCCGCTCACCTCTGCGGCTGGAGGGGGGACCCCGGGCTGCGGCCGGGGCGCTGCAGGGAGCGGAGCAGCGCGCCCAGGGCGGCGGCGGCGGCCTGCGGAGGGGGGGCGTGGGACGCGGGGGTCACGGCAGCCCCGGGCCCGGGGGGCGCCCCCCAAACCCCAAAATCCCGCTCCCCCGCCCCGACGGCGCGGCGCTGGCCGGGGCTCAACGGGGCCGGGCCGGGGCCGGGGTCGGGGGTCCCGGGGCAGAGGCGGGCGGCGCGCAGGGCCCCCGCCAGCAGCAGCAGCAGCAGCAGCAGCAGCAGCCGCCGCCCCGCCATCGCCCCCGCCGCCCGCCGCCGCCGCCGCCGCCTCTTATAGCCGGGCCGGGCCGGGCCGGGGCGCCGGGGGGGTCCCGGGGGAGCGGGAGCTGGCGGGGATCAATCCTGGCCCCGCCGCCGCCGTTAATGAAACCCATTTACCAACCGCGACAGCCCGCCGCGGGGACGGACCGACGGACGGACGGACAGGGGCAGCCCCGCACCCCCCCGGCACCCTCAGCCGGGACCCCCGCCCCGGGCCGGGACTCCCCGAAACCGGGACCCCCGGGGCCCCCCCTTCCCGGACCAGGACCCCCTGAGGCAGGGACCCCTCCCCGGACCGGACCCCCCCATCCCCGGGACCCCCCCCCATCCCCAGGACCCCCCCGATCCCCGGGACCGCTGGGACCCCCCCCATCCCCGGGACCCCCCCCATCCCCGGGACCCCCGGCTCCCCCCCACCGCTCCGCCGCGGCTCGGTGCCGCCACCCCGTGGCCGCGCCGCGTTCCTGCAGCCCCGACGGGGCGGCCCCGGGTTTCACCCGCTCCCTCCCACCCAAAACCGGCTGAAATCACCCCAAAACGCTCAGGCCGAGGGCGTCCCGGGCCACTGCGGCGTCCCCCCAGGGTGGGTGACAGCCCCGCCGTGTCCCCAGGCCGGTGGCACCCAGGTGATGGCTGAGGGTTGGCGCAGCCACCACCGTCACCCCGTGCCAACCGCACCGCGTCCCCCAGGCGGGGGACAGCGGGTGTCCCCGGGACAGGTGACACCAGGGCTGTCCCCAGCCGAGCCAGCTCCGCGACCCCCGCGAAGCAGAGGGCGGCAGCCACCAGCTCCTGGGTAATATTTTAATGTTATATTTGCAGCATAAATAAAAGGCACATTACATGTTTGGTACGAGGCGGCCGGGGGCTGGGGCGCGCGGCCCCCGCGGCCCCGGGCCCCGCGGGGGCTGTGAGGACCCGCTCACAGGAGCCCGTGGGGCCGGGGTCCCCGGGGGCCGCGGGAAGGGCTTACAGCTCGAAAAACCATTTCGCTGCGTAAGGAGCTGCGCATCCGTTCAGGAAGTCGATATATGCCTATATAGGTCTGTATATACTCATAGATATGTATTTTTTTTATAGATACTACACCCTCGTGGTTACGCTTTTCGGGGGATTTCCTTTTTCTTGGCTTCTTCCGTTAGTGATGGTCAAAGCTCGCCGTGCAAAGCGGCGGGGGGCCGGGGACCAGCGGGTCCCTCCGCCGCCTCCTGGGCTCGGGGAGCGTCACCGCTGCCAGAGCCCGCCTGTGCACAGAACCGGGGGGGAACCACGCAGAAACGGGTCCGCGAGTCTAAAAATGACAAAGTTCCTGGCTGAGCCAGCGAAATCTGGAACCAAGGAGGCAGCTTGGGGGGAAAAGGCGGCACCGAACCCCCCACCCCC
Organism: Theristicus caerulescens; assembly: GCA_020745775.1. Classification (NCBI taxonomy): domain Eukaryota; kingdom Metazoa; phylum Chordata; class Aves; order Pelecaniformes; family Threskiornithidae; genus Theristicus; species Theristicus caerulescens. The sequence goes on from CM036580.1 coordinate 303,244, forward strand.
CCAATCCCAAGGGATTTGGAGGCCAGCGAGGAGGGAGAGGGCGAGCTCCCCGCCATCGCGAGCCCTCCGGGGTTCAGCATTGCCCGGCTGCCCCGGGACGCGGTTTTCAGCCATTTGCTTCTATTCGATGTTACAGCGAAGCCGGATCGATAAAAACCCCGACTCCCCGCGGCCGATGCCACCGTTTGGGCTCTCCAGAACTCAATCGCCCTAAACGCAACCTTTAAACCCTGTGAAGCTTTTCCACGCTCCTGCGGGGAGCCCAGGTATCACCCTCCCGCCCTCGGTCGGGCCAGAGCGGAGGGAAGGAGCTCCCGGGGGATCCAAGCGCCGCTGCCGCGGGGACGGGTGCTGGCGGGAGCCGCGGGGCTGACGCCGGCGCTAAGCGGGGTCTGGGTTAAGGCACCGCGGCCGAGGCCCGGCAGAGGAAGGTGCAAATGCCCGGCGAGCTGCCGAGCGGAGCCGGCCGGGCGGCTGCCATCCCCCGGGAGCCTCTGAAAAGCAGGAGAAATCATCCTAGAGCAGAAATGGGGGGGGTTTTGCCCCATCCGAAGACATCCGCAAAGTCCTCAAGCAAGAGTTGAACCAGCACGGGAGGAAGCAGCCACCTTCGCCCTCGCCCGTCCTCACGGCTCCGGGGGGACCCTGCGTCACCGACCTGCCAGAAAAGCCGACTTCCCGACCAAAACCGGCCCCCAGAACCAAAGCCCGTCCTCGGCAGCTGCCGCCGCGCTGGCCTAGGGAAGAAACCGCCTCCAAGAGAGGCGGTGATGGAGGAGGCGACGCGGGGCAGAACCCCAGCAGCCGTGCGGCTCTTGGGAGCCGTCTGAAGCGCTCAGCGGGGATTTCCAGGCCTCGGAGCTCCGGGAGAGGAGACCACACCGAGCCCCGCTTTTAATCACCCGGGCAGGCTGAGGCACCCGCGCGCGGCCGCTCCCTCGGCGTGGAGGCGCTGGAAAAAGCGCTGGTGGAAAAGGCGCTCTCCACGCACCCTCCTCTCCGGAGAGCCCGGAAAGCCATCGCTTACAAACCGAACCCGTCGCTCCCGCTGGAAAAGTGACAGCCGCCCCGGCGCTGTGACGTTCAGCTCCTTCTGGGGTTTAAGACCGACTCTGCCGGGGAGGATGAACCTCGCCCACGTGCCCCAAAGTGACATTTACAGCTTGGGACGTCCACCCACCGCGCTGGGACGGGAGCGGAGAATTCCCCCGTTGCCCGAGGCCGGCGGGGATGCGTTAGCCAAGGGTGACGCCGGGTTTTTGGCTCCCTCACCGCGGCCTCGGCCTGCCCGGGCGCGGAGGATTCCTCCTTCGCACCACCCGTCTCCCTCCCTGCAAGCAGCGACGCTGTCGGCAAGAGAAACGGGGACCTAAAACCGGCTCCGGGATCTGCTTTCGCAGCAGCGGGGCAGGTACTGGGGTAAACCACAGCCGAAGGGGACAGGGGAAAGCTGCAACCCTGTCGATGAAACAAAATCAGATGTTACGGGATGGTCAAACGCTTGTTCCCTGATTATTGCTGCCCGGGTTCGGAGCTTTACAACGGCGTTTTCATGGGTTTGCGGATTTTTCGAGACGCGAAGCACTCGCAGGCGGAGCTGAGGCGGGGAGATGCTGGAGCGGGGCAGCGCCGACGGCACCGGGAGCACCGAGGCACGGAGGGATGGGGAGAAAAGCCCCACTCGCCACCGGCAAGGAACCACCTGGCGATGCCCGATGGCTTCAAGGGTCGGAGCGGCCAGGGCAGGGCAAGCGCTTTTGTGGGACGCAGGCAAGCCGCAGGCTCTCTGGTCACACTAAATTGGGTCACTTTAGTCCCTAAGGGTAAAACCAAGGGGTCGGGAAGGTGCTGCATTCGATGCCAACGTGCTCGCTGTCCTGGATTCGCAGCCTCTCCACCGCCACCGGCGCTCCCTCCTCCCAAGCCCACCGGCAAAGCCACCGGCCGCTCCTCGCCTCTGCCCCATCCACCAGACCCTGCCGCCCCAAAGCAAGCAGGGAACCAGCGGTGGGGGCAGCCCAGAGCTCAGCTCCTTCCTTCCTCTTCTTTCAACCAACACTTTTCCGCGACAGACGGGGTTTTTCCTGCAGAGCCGCATGCTGGGCGAGCCTAGGAGGAGCTGGTGAGCTGCTGGTGGTGCCAGCGGCCGCAACCGCTCGCTCCCGCGCGCTCTCCCGGCTCCGAGCACTACGCACCAAGGGAAGGGACCCAACGGCTGCCGGGCGACGAAGCAAATATGTTTACAACACATTTTTGTCATTCCTGCTATTCCCGGACAAAGGAAAAAAGAGAGACGTTTGTTTCAAAGCCCCCTGAAGCAAAGCGAGCAGATCCGAAGGCCAGAGCGAATCCCTTTGCGGCAAGATGGGTCATTTTTACACCTTTCTGGGCAACGCGAAGGAGCGCAGGGTTTTCCCCGTTCCCTGTCGCAGCTCTACAACCCGCGTCCAGCAGCAGCTCCAAGAGAAAGCGGAGCCGGGCTGGATCCCGTACCTCCTGCGAACCCTCCGCCTTAAATCCTGGCCCCCAAAAAGGTTCTGACCCCCCGCTGCGCCTCACCTGGCTGAACCCCCTTTTTGTCCGGGTTGCACGGCTTTAAGACGTGCCCCAAACCCCCGTGTCCTCTTCTCACAGCTCGCTCTCGCTGCGGAAACACATGCCGTGTCGGGACAGCAAGAGCAGAACCATCTGCCTACGGACTGCGGCAGGAGCTTTACGGAACCGAAGGCGGGGCTGGGGCGGCTACGCAGGACCCGAACAGACGTGCAAACTGCCGAGGCCAAGGGACCCTGAGCACGCACAAGACAACGCTCGAGATGAGCAAGAGAAGCCATGAGAGCACGAGAGCAGCACCGCATCGAGACCAACTGAACCCGGGACCAACCGAACCCGGGACCAACCGAACCCAAACCCAGGACCAACCGAACCCGGGACCAACCGAACCCGGGACCAACCGAACCCAAACCCACGACCAACCAAACCTGGGACCAACCAAACCCGGGACCAACCGAACCCAGGACCAACCGAACCCAAACCCAGGACGAACCAAACCCGGGACCAACCAAACCCAAACCCAGGACGAACCAAACCCGGACCAGCCAAACCCGGGACCAACCAAACCCAAACCCAGGATGAACCAAACCCGGGACGAACCAAACCCGGGACCAACCAAACCCGGGACGAACCAAACCCCGGACGAACCAAACCCCGGACGAACCAAACCCCGGACGAACCAAACCCGGGACCAACCAAACCCCGGACGAACCAAACCCCGGACGAACCAAACCCCGGACGAACCAAACCCGGGACCAACCGAACCCGGGACCAACCAAACCCCGGACGAACCGAACCCGGGACCAACCGAACCCGGGACCAACCGAACCCAAACCCAGGACCAACCGAACCCGGGACCAACCGAACCCGGGACCAACCGAACCCAAACCCAGGACGAACCAAACCCAGGACGAACCAAACCCGGGACCAACCGAACCCAAACCCAGGATGAACCAAACCCAGGACGAACCAAACCCGGGACCAACCAAACCCAAACCCAGGACGAACCAAACCCAGGGCCAACCAAACCCAGGACATGCCGCGGTCGATACTGCCAAGAAGTCGAGGAAAACCTGAAAAAGAGGGGAGGAAGACAGATCCCATCGATAGAAAAACCAAACCGCTGAACTTCCCCATCCGTAATGGGATCCGGTTCCTTGCTCAGGCTTTGCTTTGGGTTTTTGCTGTCCCTGGAAACCTTCCAAGTCTGGATAAGCCAAACCAAATCACTTTGACAAACAAACTTGGCTCCAAAGTGGCGAGTGCAACCTGAGGTGGGCGAGAGCTCGGGCGAGGAGGGGCCTCCCCGAGGAGGAGAGGAAGGCCAAGGGCTGGTGCAGCTCTGCGGACTTTGCCCAGGTTCCTTGGAAGAGCCCGGCCGCACGCAGCACCCCTGCCCATTCCCAAACTACCAGCTCCAATCGCTTGCCCGGGGCCAGCGGGAAGCACAGACACGCACGCGTGCTGCGCCCGCCCGGCAAGAAAGCGGCCCCGATTCCAAGCGTCTTTCAACATCGAGGCTGGGTTTTTCACCTGCCCCATGAAACTGGAAGCGCTGTGAATCCTTCGTTTGCTCTGGCTGGGAAGCGAGGGATGCTCCGTCGCCGAGAGCGGAAGATAATCATGAAGAAGAGGTAAAAGACCGGGCAAACAGAAACACGACTTCGTGCTCCCTCCCCTCACAACAAGCAACTAATTCGTGATTTAAGGCCACCATTGTTAAGGTCATCGAGGTTATGTGTAAAGGAGACGATCCCTGGGAATGGAGGGGTTGGTTTGCTAAGGTGTACAGCGGAGCTGGGAGCAGATGATGAATTCTGGGATCACATTATTATGGCCTGCTGGGCCGGCTCATCCTTTCATGTACCTCCCCGAGCGCCTTTGCACCGGCCCCAGCCGACGCGGATCAGCACCGATTGACTGTAAGGAAGACTGAGAGCAGCCCCGCCGCTGCTAGGACAGACGGTGCCTTTCTCCAGCAACCACCGCGTCCCGGTACGAGCGCAGCACGCGAACGCCTGCAGCTCCCGGTGCGGCCCAAGTGACCAGGAACACGCCTGTCACCCCCCGGCCCCGCGTCCCCCTCTCCCAACCACTGGGCACAAACCGATTTACAGCGATTACGCTCCTATCGCGTCCAAAATCTGTCGCTGGCATCTTGGGAGCTCGTGTGTGACGAGACTAATCTCGATCCCTTTCACCTCAGAGCTCAAGGAGGCTTCTTGTGCGAAGGTGCAATGTTTCAGGTAGCTAGAGCAGAGGGGGGAGCAGATGCCTGGAAGCAGCATGCTGTTAAAAATAAAATACATTGACAGCACGACTAAATGTCACAGCCTCCCAAGAGCTATGTTTTCCTTTGCCGAGAGTGGAGGAGGAGGGAGGGGGGGGCACTTGGAAGAGTGAAAGCGCCAAGGGGATCCACCAAGCACGGAGGTTTAGTGTTAATGTAACTGATACCTGAAAGCGAACCTTTCAAGGTGCTTTCCAAAGTGAGGCTCTGTGTGTCGGGATGACTCTGCGGGTTGACGGATCGTCAACCGAAGGATCGAGAAAAGCGCTCAATCCGCGGCCGTCCCGCAGGGACGGGCGATGGCAGGGCAGCGGTTGGGGGCCAGGATCTGTACAGGCTATGCAGTGTAAGAAGCGCCGTAGCTGCCCTTAACTCACTTGACAAAAAAAAAAGAAAAAATAAAATCCTTATCGGCCCCCACTTGTCAGGGACTTAGTTACGGTCAGTCTCTCCGGCTGCGAGTTCGCGGTTAGCTCCGTGTCACACGCCCAGGCTGTGACATCATCTGCCAGCAGACTGCGACTGTGGAGCCATGATGACGTGTGACGGTATCGGCATGCTCAGTTCTGTCCTTTGGCTCGCCATCTGAGTGAGCACCGAAGTGGCAACCGCTTCTGCCGCCGAGCGGACGCTGAGCCCGTTGGGGGAGGCCGTCACGGAGCTGTGCTGGATGACGGGAGCAGGGGAGCCGGTGGGCTCAGAGCTCTCCTTTGGGCTTTCTGCTTGACCACAGAAGGGGAAGGGGATGGGGAAAAAAAGACAAAAATGAGGTTAGAGAGAGGCTGTGCGTGTTGCTACCGGTGTTAGCAGCGAGGCGATGGGATGGGAGACTGCTTCTGCCTCGGAGGGCGTGCAGAAATTAGTCGGGTATTTACTTAACGCTCGCCTTTCCAGCCAAAGCGGCCTGGAGCGGAGAGGCTGATCCCTACAGGAATCCCAGCTCCCCCCACCAAGCTGGGCCCCCCTCGAGCAGCTGGTTGGCAAAAGCAAGTGAGGACGGGAAATAAACCTGATTAGAGCTGGGACAGAAGGACCCACCGGCTCTGGCTGGCCCCAACCCTCGGAGAAGCACCCCCGAATCTTACTGAATTCAGGCCGGGAAGGCATAAAGCTTCACACCAAGGATGGCAGACCCAGCGTAACCTTTATCGTAATAAATCTGTTTCCTCATTATAACAAATGCACGTCCCTCCATGTTGTTTCCTGGCGTGGTGCTTGGTTCAAGGCCATTTAGCCCAGAGACTGAACAGTTCCTTCAGAGTCCTCACCATCTGTTGGGTGAGCACACAGGAAAGCGCAACAGAAACCCTTCTGCAAAGGCTTTTTTTTTTGCCTTTTTTTTAATATAAATTACCTGGTTTGCTCTTTATCGTTCTCTAGAACATTAAAATCAATTAGAGCCCATTACAAACTGTTTGCTTGCTCGATTTCGTTCGGTAACTCGAAGCGATATGATTGAAGGGCTGGGAGGCAAACAAAGGCAGAGACCTTCTTCCGTGCTCTTTTCTGAGCGACGCAGATTGGTTTCCAAAACTTTGGATTCTCTCCCACAAACAGCCCACTGCGCCCAGGCAGAGCTTCTAACACAGAGGATAATTTGTGACCTATCAAATGCCAAGGCGAGAGCAATCAGACCTCTCTCTTTGGGGGTATACACTCATTATCTACAGATGTCAGGAGGAAATTCCCTCCTGTGCACTTGGCTAGATGAATTACGGGTAAGATGCGGTCACCTTCCTTTAAAAGAGGAAAATAATGGCATGAGCTGGGATACTTCTTCCACGTCAAGAGGGTAAACCCCATGACACCGGGGGGGGAAAGGAAAAAAAAGCAAAAAAATCAGAGAAGAGGTTTACAACCTTACTGGGCACCGGCAAAAGTATTTTAGGGCTCAGTTTTCTACCAGGTGCTTGAATATTGCACCCCTTTCCCAAACGGGTTTTACCTTCCCTTGTGAAACCTTGGCTTGGCCTTCGCCAGCATATTGAAAGATGCGGCTAGCGCAGCAGATTTGAAAACCGACTTGGCGGTGAGCGAGAAGGTCGAGCAGAGCAATATAATAGTTTGGCATCCCAAAAAGGAGATTTACAAGGTATTACAAATAAAACAACCCAACTGTACATGAGGCAGCTGTAATTCCATCGAGGGAATCTGGCATTTTTGTTTAAGGACCTGCTTAGTCACAAATCTCAATAATAAAAAAGGCAGCCGGGGAGGGGGGGGCACGGGAAGGGAGGTGTGAATTTCATTTTTATTATTCAGATGTGTGATGAATTCCTATTATTGGAGTAGACAGACTGTGAGGAATAATAATAGGAACTGTAAACTTTGGAAGTTAACAGGAAAAATCATGTCGCCTCTCTGCATTATGCACAGAGCGAACACCTGTCTGCAAGGGCTGGGGGACAGCGAGGATTTTCACGACCACATTACTCAAGCTCTGAGTCACTGTAATGAGTGAAAATAAACTGGCTGCGCCAGGCCCCGCGCGGCACGTATCCGTGCCTCGCCGCACAGGCGAGGAGCGTTTCAGAGACCCAGGAGGTGGGAAGCGGGAGGCAATCAGGACGGACAGCGCCTGCTTCCTTGGCTTTTGTTTTCTCCCCTTTCCTTCTCCTCCATCCATCCCTGCCTCTCGTCCCGTTAATCTAGGCAACGCTAGGGGACTCCAGCATCCTCCCAAAGTCTTCGCGCAAATTCCACGGCGTGGAATTGTTACTGCAGAGATGACATAAGAATCCAGACATAATGTTTAGCTCCCAGGTTGATTATAATGAAATAGGCAGCATTAAAAAAAAAAAAAAAAGAAAGAAAAGAAGATAAAAAAGAGGCCTTCTTCGTTCCAAATCTGAGCCAATTTGATGTGAATTGCAGAGAATGAGATATAGAGCCCCATGATGTCATTTATAGAGTCTGGCCTTTTCTGACTCTGGCTTCGCTTTCAGAGCAGCAATAGTTTTTAACTTCAAAGAGAATATCAAGTGCTTGGCAAGCTGCCTGGGAGCGGGCGGAGAGACGCTGGCCCGCACTCCAGGGAGAAGCGGAGATATGGATCTCTGTCAAATATTTCACACTCCAGAGACGCGGAGGGAGATGCACTACCTCCTTCCCTCGGCGCTTTCGCACCGCGATTGCCCTCGCTGCCTGGTTGCGAGATCTTATAAACCAGGTTAAAGAGCCAATTTGCGGTGCAAATTTGCAGGTCCAGCCGGGGCGACCCTCCTCACTGGGGAGGCTGTGGAGCCCTATCAGCAGAAGACACAGGACCAAGGTCGGTCCTGTCCTGCCAGGTGCAGTCGCTGAGGGTGGTGGAGCAGAGACTAAGATGAAAACCCCGTTCCTTTACATTTTACTCAGGTTTCATCTGCTTAGACCTACTTAAAGGGTAGTAAGGACCACAAAAGTTCCTCACTCACCGAGATAGCCCTGTGTTTTCTTCTGTAGTGCAGTGACGGGGCAGTCCTTGTGAGCCAGCAGGAGCTGTTTAAGTTGAGCAACTTCGTTCCTCAGTAGCGTAACTTCATTCTGAGATTGAAAAACAAACACGCACGTATGCATCACTCACGTTCTTGACAGCAGCCTCTAGCAACGGCAGGACGTTAATTTATGTGCCCTGCAAACTTACAATTTGTTGTCTAATTTGAGGTGCCTCTGGCGCACGAATACCAAGCAAAGTTTCCGGGTTTGGGGAACGCGGACGTGGACTGCGGCATTTCCCTCCAGCAGCCCCCACCGCTGCCTGGAAAGCCCCTCGCTGTGTTAATCACCTAATCCTGGACACAGCTTTGCCTGAGCCCTCCTGCTAATGCCAACTGCTTGAGTCAGACACTCCGGCGTGCTGTTGGCTCCCAAGGAAAACTAAACAGAGCGAGAAGCTGAGTGTACAACCAGCGGAGCCCACGCCAGGCTGTGGGGAACATCAGAGCTCCTCCAAGCTCTCGGTACCTCTATGAGCTTCTTCCGTAAACCAGGTCTACTCCCCTGAAAACTTTGCACGGCATATTGTTCCTCTATTGAAATGTTTGGAGAAACAGCTGAAACCCAGACAATTGTATTTTAAAATTGCCTGAGGAAACAGTTTCTATAATTATCTTGGGAAGAGAATAAAAATACCACGATCAGTGCTATTGAAAAAAATCCCACCGCATGAGTCACTAGCCAGCAGCGAAAGAAAAAGCCCAGAACGGACACCAGTTCAGTCTTTGCAGACCCTTCAATCCTCGGCCAACGCTGAGAGCGTTAACAAGGGGGCTCATGGCAATGGAAGTGAAGTCCGTAGTTTTAGACGTGCTGCACTTCTGCTAGGCACACGGGGGGTGCTGCCAGTGAGCCAGGGAAACCCAGTTCTCCAGAAAAATCAGTACGGCTGCGGGCCGCAGCTGCAGAGCCTCCCTGCTCACCCCTGCGCCAGGTCCACCATGCGGGGAAGGGAGCTGGGACTGCTTCTGCTGACCCCGTGCCAGCAGAGAGCTCTCCCTCGCGCAGGGGAGGTTTCCACTCTGCAAATACAGCTGCTTCCCGGGGCCTCTGCGCTCTGCTCCTGAGGCTGGCGTTGCTCCTTGAGCTACTGCCGCGATGGGCAGAGGCAGAGCCCTTTCGGGGGGGACGGGGAGAGAAACAAGAGCGCCGAAGTGCTCTTCCCCCATGGCCTGCTCAAGGCAGAGCAGCAGGACGGAAAGCAGGGAGTGAAATCTAGGCACAGAGGCAGCAATCCTGCTCCCGAGAGCAGCGTCCAAATGCACGTTGTCTCTGCAGCACGGGGAAGATGTTCCCTCCGGAGCGACGGTCCTAACGCTGGCAAAGGGCTGTGCTCTGCCTCCACGGTTACATACTCACGCTCAGCTGGATGTTCTGGGTCGTGAGCTCCTCGGCTTTCTTCTCCAAGGAAGACACCCAGAGCTTGCGTTTCTGACGGCAGCGGGACGCGGCAGCCCGGTTCCGCTCCAGGAACCGCTGCCGGCGCTCGTCCGGGTCTTCGTCAACCGTGCGTCTCCGTCGCCCGCCGGTGCTGGGGGTGGGCTGGGCAGGGGAAACCTGGAGATGGGGCACAGGAAAGAGAGACTGAAAAGAAGCTCTGGGGCAGGCAAGCAGACACACAGCGGCGTAGCCGGGGTTTGGCAGAGGAGACGCCAGCTCGTGCGGCTGAGGCAAAAAGGGATTTGCTTTTGCAGAGCAGCCAGGACTGGACGCCGCGGGGCCGGACCGAGGGCAGCCCTGGCTGCGACGGGGGAGCTGGGGACAAAGTCCCTTTCAGAGGTGTTTCTGGCAGCCCTTCCTCAGCTGAGCCTGAAGCGCCCTGCAGACTGCAGGTGTGAATCCACATGGACTCTCCGAGATCCTGAACCCGGTGAACGTGTGAATGGCAGGGGAATTAGTAAAATCCCAAACTTGTACAGTCAGCTAACGGCAGTAACCGACAGCAGAAGCTTCCTCCCCTCCATGACGAGGAGCTAACATGGTAAATGACCACGGGCAGCGCAGAGAAAACGCCTTCCTTTTAATTTCACTTAAGAGACTTTAAAAAGCACTTCACACTGCAATGACTTAGGAGATTCCCACACAGCCAGCAACCACACATCAGCTGACAGAGGGTAACTTCCAGCTGCAGGGCTGGGAGCGCTTGATCCCGCTCTGACGCACGTAACCACGCACGGTCAAAGCGCCGTCTCCACTTGGGTTCAGTAACTCCATTTGGGTTCAGTAACTCGCTGGCGGAGCACAAATTACAGGTTTTGAGTGGGTGATTTGCTTTAAAAATTAATTTGGGTTGAATTTTCCCTGAATGTCTTCAGTTAAACAAGCTCTCAGAGGCAACTGGTACAAAAAGATTTCGTAACGCCGCACATTTCCCAGTTTTAATTTGGGAGAACAAAGGAAAAGTCAGCGAGGGCAAACAGTCCCGCAGACGCAGCCTTGCCGGCGCTTCTGCGAGGGCTCTGTAATTACACTGCCACAATCGGGGAGTGCAGTTACACTCCGGTACTCGCTGTCAGGCAGCATATGGATATTAAACTTTTGGAAGCCTATCTAACTGACGGAGCAGGTGGCGATCCTGATGGAAGGCTGGCATTTGGTTAGCTGGCAGGAGCCAGTGGAGTTGATTGCCTAAGAGGGGAGCGTTTAACCCCAGTAATTGAGCAGGGAGAAGAGAGCGAAATATTCTTTCGGAACTCCAGACCTTGTCAAGCAAATTAACATGTTGCTGAAGTTTTCTGCCTGGTGGTGCTTGAGAGCATTAGTGCTGAAGCGGCACTGAAAAAACAAGGTTTTTAACCCATTCTGCAAACCAGGAAGCTGCAAGATTTTCCTCCTCTTTCCCCGAGGCCCAGAAACCCGCAGCACCTCCAGCCTCGCGGGCTAAGCAGCAGCAGACCTGTGGCTGAGCTGGGGAAGGGGCGTCAGGGTGCTGGACAAGGATCTGACTCTGCTCTGGACGTGCGGTCACCATCGTGCTGGCTGAGCCCACCACCAAGTTACTGCCATTCAGTGAGGAAGATGCCGTCAAGCTGGCCTTCAGCCTCTGTTAAAGGAGAAAAAAGGACGTCAGTGGACTTGTTCTCCATGCTGTTAAGGCTTTAACCGGCTCCTCTGTCATCCAAGGAGCCAGGCCGTGGGGGAACAGGCTCTTCAGGGACCGCGGCTGATTCAAATCCAACCGAAAGCCATCACCATCTGGCCTACACAAAGACAGACAGCGGCTTCCAACTTAGGCCCAAGCGGACAGGTGTCCGCATCCCAAAATTGCTCTGCAGCTGGCACCGATCCGCTCCCCAGCTGGCAGGCTCTGCAGAAAGACCACGGACTGAACAGGCTGCGGAGCCCAACTGTCCTTGAGCACCCAACAGAGGGGTCTTCTGGGGTGGAGAAGGACCTACGCGTGCTCAAGACCATGTCTTGCAAGTTCCTCCTCTGGGCAGCCAGGCACAGGCCAGCGGGGCAGGGTGGCTGTTTCATGCCTCAGAGTTTAAGATCTCTCACCCCACTTGTAGCTCTGATCCGCCCGTGAATCCTGCAGACACCTGAACAGGGTGCAGTGGGAGCAGCGACAACACAGCCGCAACGGTGAGCAGCGCCGCTGGAAGGGGTGGGCTTGCAAACGTCTCCACCACGTCCCAGCCAAAAAAACAGGGGGTTTCGCTGCTCTTTGTCTGCAAACTTAGGTTTGCTTCTCCCCACTGCGTGCACCTCGTTTGAGCCACGAAGAGCCAGGAGAGGAAAATTCTTTCGTAAACTTTTAGTTAAAGAGGTCTACATGAAAACCGTTACCAGGATCCTTGGATTACAGCACAACATCCCTTCTCTTGGCTCTGCCTTCCTCAAGCCCACCTCCAACCCATCTGTTGTCTTGGAACTAGAAGCGCCAGCTTTACAAAACAGCCGCGTTTAGGATGGGGCTGAGGTTTGTCTTGACAATAGCGTGCCGGCTCTGCCTGCCAGAGCCGCAGCGCTGATTAGTCTAATATTCCTGGTGGCATTTGTAACACCTGCTCTCGGTGCGGGGAGGCGCTCCGATGGCTGCGCAGGATTTCGGAGAAGCAGCGGGTCTTTGCGAAGGCTGCAGGGTAAAAGCCTCCAGACGGAGTCTCTTCTGGAGGAGCCAGTGAAGACTTAGGGACAACACCGTGGATGTGACACCCTCCCCAGCATGTATTTGGACACTCACCATTTTGGCTTCAGAGTGCACTGGAAGTCCTGATGGTGAAATGGACCCGCTGCTGTTGATGGGCGGCCCGGGAATACCGGGAATGTTCGGCACCATGGACATCGGCCGAGCCAGCTATCGGGGAGGAAGCAACACATGGGTTTTGGAAGCCGAGGTGCTTTCGCAAGCGCGCTCCGCGAAGCGGCTCTGTAATAATTCCCCGACCAAGCACATTTATAAATCTTGACAAACGTTCAGCGTTTAACTACTGCCATCAATTATGCCTGCTGTCACTGAAGGCCAGCAGCCACTCCTTTGGTGGCCACGGTGGCTGTTTCGGAATCACCCAGCCATACCAGCCGAGCGCTGAGGACAGGGAGGAGGGCAGCCCTAAAGCCTCCCTCCTTCCCTTCCCTCCCAGAGGGCTTTTCCCCACCAGTACAGGAGAGCAGATGGAGAGGGAGGGTGCGAGATCCTCTCTGGTTCTCTGCCCGGCTCTATCGCAAAGCTGCCACAACACCAAGGGTAGGTCACAGCATCCCCTCCTGAACACAGAGAGCTTTCTCCCTCACCAAAGAGGGGAAAAACTAGAATTTGTGCTTGCTTTTATAAGCCGCTCAGGTACGCTGTTGCAAAGCACTACGAACGCAAGTCGTGCCTCAAACGATCAGGAAGGTACGAAGACGTTTCTGTGCCTCCAAGCTATGCCGAGCTGCCTGCAGTCTGCCTACTTTGACGCCAACATTCCTGCTACCTGAGGCAGGAGGTTTTGGCCGTTACTCACTCAAAACCCAAAAGACATGCCCAGCAGGACAGACGGGATTCGCACGGGCTGCCTGGTCGGAAGCTGAAGCGCTCGGAAGACGTACAAGCCACCCACCAGGCAAATCTGCTCGTGAGTTCTGCACCACGGCAAATTCTCCGCATGCAAAAAGCACAACCCGCAAGGCTGATATTCAAGCAGCTCTTTAGCACGCTGGCAAGGTTAGGGTGGCTTTCCTGGACTGCAAAGACCAACATGTTCTCTGCAAGCTCGACTGGTTTCAATTGAGGCACGCTGTTCCAAATGGAAGCAGCTAATCAGGGATCCTACAGTTCCCAGCCCTGGATCAATGGCATGAGCCATCTGTCCAGGCAAGGCTTTGTTTTTTTCCAGACTTATTGCCCTCTAGTGTGATCGACATGTTATTACTACCTTGCCAGAGCTGGGCCCCCTCCTCCTCCTCCTCTTCCAGTCGTATCTTGCACAGAGGGGGAGATATATTTTAATTTTTACAAAATGGAAGTGTCTGCATGTATTTGGCAGGGGAAAAACACTGTCCCCTCCTCCGCCGCGCGGAGCTGTGTTGGAAGTTTCTCTCACCGATATAACAGAAGGCATCTGTACGGGAGGGCCTGGGAGGACGGGCATGGTCTGTCCGTTCGCAAGCTGCACGACAAGAGGAAGGGAACCTGTGGGAGACCTGGAGAAACAACAATTCAAGTTCTCATGGATTATTTCAAGTTTATGCTGTCCCGGCAGCCCCACGAGCTCAAGGGCAGAAGCGCGAATTAATTCTGGTTAGTGGATTTGGGCTCATTTTCCCATTTCTCAGCGGCACGTTCTGAACGGGTGGGTGCAAAGCCTAGCTGAGCACGTGTTAAGGTAACTCAGCCTCCTGCACGCTCACCGCACGGCAGCCATGGTGCCAACGTCACGCCAAGGTGACCCAGGCTGCCGCTCCTCGCCCGGGGCTGGCAGCGACGCCGATGGCCAGCGTTACGATGCGCCCTGGTTAACTCCTGGGCGTACGCCGGCCGGCCAAAACACCATGGCTACCAACGCCCCGAGACACGATGCCCACCCGAACAGACAGAAAAGCACATCCAGGGGCTGCTGCAGCTCCTCCTCGGGGAGACTAAAAGCGCGCTCCTGGGCTGAGCCTGGCGCTGGGCAGATGGGGGGTGTGGGCAGCTGCTCCTGCCTACCAGTGGCCTGTGAGCCACGTCTGCTGAGCTCCCACGAGAGGGTTTGTAAGGATTTAGGTTTCCATTAACAAGCGCTTCTGACTCCAGAGAAAAACCTCCTAAATACGGAGTCGATGCAGGGCTGGCTTGTGTCTGCCCAGACAATGGCTCTGGGAGACGGGAACGGCCCCGCTCACTGCGGGCTGGGGGAGGAGGCGATCGCGCCGGAGCCTAATTGTGACAAATTAAAAATACCAAGAACTTTTTCCATTGCAGAGCACTTTGCAGCAAAAGGCGGTGTTTCTGCATGTGGTGACAAACAGGCACACGCACCCCTGCCTCCATTTCGGAGCGTCACAAACCTCACCGTGCTCCGGCTCTGACCGTCCGGATTCAGCCTTTCTAGGAGAGCGGAGGAAAAGCCGGAGCTGATCTGCTCCGGCCGATGGGGAAAGGAAGGAAATCATCCCCGCCAGCAAGGGTTGATCTCCTGCTCCTTCTCAGCTCGCGACAGCGCAGCAGGGAGCCGAATGGAGGCAGAGACGAGCCGGGAAGAGAAGAGCAGAGCTGCTGGGAGCCTGACTTTGGGGGAGGGAGAAAAAAAATTTGCTGCTGCCTCCTCTGCTGAGCTCAGGGAAGGGGACCGAGGAGGCTGGGCTGCCTGGGATCCTCGGAGGAAGCCGTGCTGGCATGGAGTAATGGCAGGGTGGGGAGAAGCAGGGGATGCGGGTCAGAGGGGGGAGTTCATCGTGCCAATAACTCAGGCTGGAATTTTTAAGGCTGCCTTGGGAACGCGAACGCTCGACTCTCATTCATTTCTATTGGGCATCCCAAATCCTCCAGGCTGCTTTGAAAATCCCAGCCTAACAAGCCGAGATACAGGGAGGTCACAGCCTCCCCTCCATCTCTGTCACGCCGACAACCCCACCACAACCGCAGTGGCCCTAACGCAGGGACCCTCGTTAAAGCTGCAGCCCAACCTCTCCGTAGAACGCATCCAGCGCTCACGCCCTAGGAGGGATCTACCCCCGTGGGCTGCAAAGGGCACATAAAATCATATTAAAGTCTAGCTTACTAGACTTTCTGATTTTTTCACGTCTTCCAGCGCAAGGGGACTCGGTTCCAAACAGCCCCGCGTGTCTCTGCCTGTGCGGGGTTACGGAAGGAATATAATGCCCTTTCAAAACCCCAGGACAATCACTTAACCCCTTAATGCCTCAAGACAGGATTTAAAACTTTCCGTCAGGAAGTCTGGATTGATGGTGCCAGAGGGTCAAAGCAAAAACACACACAAAAATATGAACTGACAGCCAAAAAGAATGGCCTGGTTAATGTAAGGAGCCAGCCTCAAACAAGGGTAATTAGAAAGAGGCCAGGACCACAGCAAAAAAGAAGCATCCTGACACCAAAGAATAGAAGTGGGGGTAAATATACGTCTCCTGAGGGCTCATTGTAATGCGTTTCCTGCATCCTTCAGGCTCCTTCCTTTTATGTGCAGGGCCAGAGCTACCTAACGGTGTGGCAGGCTCATAACCGCCGCAGCGAGTGCTCTGGAGCCTCGGATCCAGACTGTTAAAGGGGCAAAAAGGAGCAGGTCATTAGATCTGCCGAAACAAACAGCTCCCGAGGCAGAGGCTGACCACGAAGGAGGCCAGCAGGTTGCAGAAGAGGTTACACTTCAGAGGCAACAGCTGTCTGAGAAAATCCCAAAGCCATTAAAGATCCAGACAATTTCCTACCATCGGTTTAGCTGAGCTCTCTCCACCGCATCAGGCTGCAAAAGCAACTTGGGAGTCCCCAGTCAGGCCACGCTCCCATCGTAGACAGCGAGCGTCATGTCAGCGTGTTGGGGGATTGGGTTTAATTTCTCCCCGCGGTGAGTTTTGCCTCGTTTCGTTACACTACGACAATTAGTTCCTGCTTTCTGCACTTACACCCCATTCTGCTTTTGTAGACAGTGCTGCAACGAGGCCCTTATGCCCAAGCAGCCGCAGCCGGAATCGCGGCACCTCGGTTGTTCCGACAATCAAGGAACTTATTTAGGTACCTAATTACTGCCCAGGAAGCCTGACAGTACGGGAGAAAAACCTCAGCGCACGTGTCCCTCCTCCGCACTTACCCAAGCTGTCTGTTGGAAGGGGGAGCCTGGGTAATGACAGAGGTTGGGGAAGGCAGCGTAGGGTGGAGCGGGTCATAACCCAAGTGTAGTGGCAGCGAGCCTGGACGCACGATGGTTGGAGTAGGCGTAGAAATGATTACAGGCTTGGAGGTGATCTCCTGAAGAGGCTCAACAGACAAAAGGAGAGACGCTGTTACTTATTAGCTTCATAATCACCTGGCTGTCTCCTCCTTCTGACGGCTTAAAAGCAATTTCGCAAAAATTAAGGCATCTTCGCCACAGAAACTGAGGCACGGAGGGGAGCGACTTACCCAAAGCCACACTGATTTGATGTCAGTGCAGGGAAAGGGGCACAAAATTTCAGACTCCTGCTGCCTGCAGCAGCCATTGGGCAATAATCCCCCTCTCCGAATTACGGCTCCAGCCCCAGCTAGCGTCTCTAGAGCGGGAAGTTACTCAGATGGAGACTGCGTCACCCAGACTGATCTGCTCTGCATCACCAGCCAGCTCCCCCAGGACACAGGGAGCCGGTCTCGGAGAAGACGCGTTACTTGTTTGGCACTTTCGCCCTGCCAGAAAAGCGTTCCCAGGGTGAACAGCAAGGCTTTCTGCATTAGCCGAATCCACGCGGAGACTTAAGGGCAGCAAATGTGTATTTTAGCGAACGAGCTTTTCTCTTTCTTTCCAAAATGAGGGGAACCTCACAAGCCCAAATCAGCGCTTGGCGCCCAAGCGGAGAAAAAGCTTGTTCTCATCCAGAGAAGGAGAGGCCAACATCTCCGCAGGGCACGGCCAGGGAGACCTACCTTCTCCTTGCTCTGTGGCGACTGCGGGTTAGACGCAGGGCTGTCTGGCGGAGAAGAGTCCACCTCCACCGGCTCTTCCTCCTTTATCTTGATGTCCGGGGTGGAGGGCAGAGACATGTCCAGGGCTCCGGCACTCTACAGGAAAACCAGCCACGGATTGAAAGGACAATTAGCTCATATTGTTTGTGAAACATTCGGCTGCTCCCAGAGGAAGAGCTACAGCTCTGAGTTCTTGCCAAATTATTATTATTTATTTGTACTCAAGTAGCATCTGGGAGCCCGAGGCGGAGAGCGGTGCCGCGCCGCGCTGGCCCCGTCCAAACAGAGACGGAGGCCTAGGAAAGACGGTCTCTGCCCCAGATGGCACCATTTTGTGGTTTCTCAGTAACACACACACAATTCTTTCCATGGGTTAGATTTGGGGTTTTTTTCATAAAAGGGCTCTGCTAAGGAGAACAGGTAACAAAGCCAAATGCCTGCGAGTTACAGAAGGCACTTTCATTCACAGAAGAGCTGTAAAGCATTGTATAAATCAGCCTGAATTATTTTATTACCCGATTATCAAAAGCAAACAAAGAGCCATGCAAGTTATTAAATATCTATGAGCGCCCCATTAAAATAAAACCCAACCATATGCCTGAACCTGGCAACGTGCCACCACCCTGGGTTCCAGCAGTGCCACGTGCCCCATTTTAACCAGTTAATGACTTGCTGGGGACGGGAAAAGGGCAGGGTGACAACAAGGGAGGGGGACTAAACTGCGTGGCCACCTCTCCCCTCCCCAGACCTGGAGGAAGAGAAGACCTGGGAGAAGATGGCGTACGGGAGCACCGGAGGAACAGGCAATGGAGCGAGACACCGACTGCAGGATGCTGCATTCAGCTGGGCTCCAACAGACCTCGCAAATCACCCGGTCCCTCCCTCCGTCCGGGGCAGGAGAAACTCTCCCTAAATCAGTCCTGACGGCTGTTTGTCCAGCCTGCTCTCCCTCCCTCCACAATCAATCCCGGCGCTTTCCTTCCCTCGCCCGACTGCTGGCAGTTTGTCCTAGCATCTAACCTAAACCTCCTCCTTTGCTGCATTTTAAGTCCTCTCGAGGGAGGGAAAATTGCGGCAAGAGGGTAAATCCGGGCATCTACGGATGCTCTCGAGTGGGGTGCGGCTCCAACGCCTCCGCTCTGCGCCGATTTACGCAGGAGCTTTGCTTGCGGTAAGCGCAGTAACCATTTACCTGCCCTCTTAAGCAGAGATGTTGCACTGGGAATCACAAAGGAGAAGGGATTAACATGCAGGAAAGTTTCAAACCACTTAAAGTGCCTCCAGGGAAGCTCCTGCTGTGCCTATGGTTTTAATTAACATGCTGGTGTGAGACCACCCTTGGAACTGGAGGACAAAACACAGCAGCAGCAACTGGGCTCCATGCGGCCAAATGTTGAAAGCATCTCAGAAATGCAGCAGGCAGCTCTGGCCAGGTTCGGTGAGTGACAAGCCATCTGGGCCCGGGGACCTCGCCTCTGCGGAGATTTTCTAGGAGGGATAAATGCTTTCCCAAATGCCTGAAACCACCCCAAGCTTCACGCCGCCCCGTTCGCCTGGCTGCCGGCAGAAATATTTAGACTGCAGTCATCCTAAGGCAAAAAATGAAAACATCTAACAGCCTAAGGATCTTAGCTGCAGCTATTAGGTAGCGCAGCCCAGGAGATGGGTGGTCTTACATATAAAACAACTGGCTAGACTGTGGGCTGCTCAACCATTTATATGTGAAACCGCAAACGAAAAGCTACCTTCTCCCAGCGCTCGGGGTCTGGGCTGCGGAGAACAAAAGGCAGGGAATTCAGAGCATAAAATGCCACGCAGCCCCGACAAGGGCCTGCAGCATACCAATGAGAGAGATCAATTTATGCTTTAAAGAGCCCTGTTATTAGGAGAGCGGGTGAAAGACAGTTTTCAGTTTTAATTCTGAATTCCTCCGTTCCCCATCTCGGTGAAGATTTACGCGGCTGTGCTCCTGCAGTTTATTTCCGAGCAGCGCCGCTGACTGTGAGCGTATGTACATACATATATCAATTTAGTAAATGTATGTGCCAGTCTAAGAGCCCAATACGCATCTGCTGCTTCTCCGAGCCTGCAAAGGGGGGGAGAAATGTCCTTAATTAGCTGCTATCTGACGAGATCCCGTTGTCCTTCAGACCCTTGCGCTCCTGAGGTTGGCAGGGGCAGCCTGAATCGATACCGCTTGCATACGAGGGAGCTCTTTGTTAGAAAAAGCCTCACTCCTCCATAGAGCCCCTCTCTCTGTTTGCACCTACGGTGACACCCTTCAAATGCTAAAGGCACACGGCTGAGCTCCGTCCCTTCCCTGCACCTTAAAGGCATCATCGTTAAGGATCTCGATCCCCAAGGAGGCTCTGAGTGAATTTTTGCTCGGATCCTGAACACTTCACAGAGTCCTGCTCTTTTCCTGCATCTCCTTCCCAAGGTGCGAGGTATTTTGGGTACTGTCTTTTTTTTCCCCCCCCCTTTTTGAAGTGAAAAGCCAAAGGAATAATAAACCATTAAAATCCGCTCTCACCAGGCCTCGGATTGCAGGATAGCCAGCCAAAGTCACCCGAGTTAAAAAAATAAAGTCCCATGTAAGCCAGCATATTAAATCCGAGCCCACACTTAGTTACCCTACAACATATGCCTTTCATCAGAACGGCACCGTCCCCCCGCCAGCCCCCACAATAGGCACCCGGCTCAGTTTTACGGCAACGGTGGCCTTTGCCTCTTGCCTTTTTCTCGTCATCCTCCGCGGCTTTCTTGAACTCGTGCTCAAAGGAGCTGGCCAGTTCATTGAAGAGTCCCACTTCTTCGCAGTTCTTCAAGAACCTAGTTGGGGTCGGAGTCTGATCTGTTTGGGTTGTAACACCAAGCACCGGTTAAAGAGAGGCTAGAGAATTCATTTAACCACCTCGGTCCTCTCCGGGGACGCCTAGCAAATGTGGCCTCTGTTTTGTGAAAGTCTGGATGCTTTTCTGCTAAGGTGTGTGTCGTGTTTGCAAAGCAAGTGACAATTCAGAAAGGGGAGAATAATTTCATGCTGATTTTGTTTCTCTGGTAAATGCTGCTTAAAAAAAAAATAATCATTGCCGTGATTTCTGTGAAATTCCTGCCTTTGGGTCGTGTCCTGTCCCTCCCACCCCAGGGTTTTGCTTGTCCTCATCTGAATTGCTGCTGCAAGGAAGGAAAATAGTGGGGTTTGATCTCCCTGCAACAGCAGATCTCAAAAATATGGAGTGATGCGAGGGGAAACGGCTGATCAGAGCAGCTCCACCGCTGATGTGGAGTCGCTTCCCTCCCTGTGCCGGCTCCGTACATTAATGCGCATCCTAGGACAGACGGCTACGTGGGAGTGCTAATAATTACCACCACTGTCCAAAGCGATCCCTCTGGGGCCCGTTTTCCACCATATTAACACGTTGAGTCATGATCTCTCTGGCCATCACCCAGGCTATAAAGCAGAAAGAAATCTCCCCGCTCCCAGCGAGCCTCGTTTTTCTGCGTGACGTTAGGTCAGGAGTCCAGGTACTAGCGGGAGCCCGGCACGAGCACGTTACACCGAAAGAATCCATCTGGCAGAAAACTACATAGATTTTTAAGCACAAAGGGGATCCCTGGGATAGTTTAGCCTGACCTCCTGCATAAAACATCGGCTGTTTGGCACGGATGCTCCCCGTTCGAGCGGAGTAGCTGTGCTCGAGCTGAAGTGTCTACGGAAAGCGTCCCATTTGATTTCAAACCGGCCAGCGGTGGAGAGTCCCCCGCAGCCTTCGGGAAGCAAATCCGGCGATGACTTCGCCTTGCTGTCGCAGAATTACACTTTATTTCCAGCCTGACTCCCAACCTTACCTATTGGTTTTGTTCATAAAGCAAAGGCCTCCTCTGAGCACACTTTGGTTCCCCCCAAATCTCTCTTCATTAAACCAAGAAACTTTGTCAACTAAAGATCTCAGCAGGAGGCTGTTTTTCCAGTGCTTTAATGGCTCTCAGGGCTCTTTTCGGACCGTTCCCCGTTTAGCAATGTCCTTCCGAGCCGTGCACGCCAGCCCGGGGCCCAAATCTCCGGCAGAAGTTTTCACAGTGCCACAAAGCAAAGCCGTATAACCTCTCTCGTCCTACCCTTCCCCAGTTCGTATCTCCAGGAATTGCAGCAGCTCTTCTGCCCACAGCGTCACCCCAGAAGCGCACGTTCCCATTTAAATAAGTCTCTCTGCTGCCAGCTATAACCGGCAGAGAGAGAACAATTCTTTACGACTCTCTTTAGCTTCACCGCGGAGTTACGGCAAGAGATGTGCGCTGAATCCTCCTGCTCATTAGCACACGGGCTGCTGCCCTGGACTCAGCACAAAGCAAGAGGGAGGGAGAGAACGAGAAAACCCAGAGACAAAATGGTGGCTTAAAAAAAAAAATAAATAAAAGGACGTTAGGAATGTAGGGCAATAACGCCCTGGATCTCGCTGCTCAAAGCCAGCATGCTTTATAGCCCTCGCAACCCCCCGGCAGCTCTAGCTGCCATCAAGAGCTCAGCCAGGGAAAGCCTGTGTTAAACAGCCTGGTCTTGCACTGACCACAGCTAAATAAGTTTGGGGTTTTTTTTTTGCTTTGTGGTTTACCCCGGAGCAACCCACTGAGCATCAGCCCGGAGGAGCTGGGAGAGGGGGCCAGAGCCGCCCTCGCTGCCGTTCCTTGTGCTAAAACCGAAGCGTTTCATCCCACCCACGGTTTCACCCGTGAGAGTTTGTGTGCAGGAGGAGTACAGACCTCTGGGAGCTGCAAAGATGGGGGCTTTTAATGCTGCATCCCTGTCAGAGCAGGTGGGACTGCGGGTGGAGATGGGACCGTGCCCCATTTCTGCTCCCCCGTCACCGCCTGGCCGGTTTACACCCTGGGTTTATCGAGCAAAAGCTAACCCTCCCGCCGTGCACCCTGTTTAGAAAGGGGGTGCGCTGAAGGAAAAACAGCCTTTAGGAATCTAAGGTTTCTTTCGGCCCCTGCCCCAAATTCTTCACCGTCAGCTCCCATTAGTCTGATCCCATTTGAAATTAATTCTCCCTCCGGGAGCCTGGTTTGTCTCTGTGAGCCCTCCCCTGGGAGAAGCGTTCTGCCCTTGCAGCAAAGGCTGTGTGAGCTCTCTTACGATCCGACCCACAGCTACAATCAACTTGAGGGCTTTAAGAAACCAACTGAATTGCTATTTCCTACTTCAACACCGAATTTGGGCTGGAGATGAACCTGGGAAAAGGGTGCTCCTGCCGCAGACGCTTTGTTTCCCCTTATGAACTCTCAAGGCTTCAGAAAGCGTTTCCTCCTCGTTTCTTGTTCTCAGCAACAGCCTTTTCATCCAGCGGTAACACAAACCTCACGCCCTTTTAAGAAGCCCGAACGAAAGGGGACTGGCGAGGCAGGAGAGTATCTGTAACCGGCAACGATCTGCTGCCAGACAACAACATACATGGGTTTTTTTCCCAGTCTTATAAAGGCTGCATTGACCGTGCGCTGCCAGAGCGCCTCATTTGGGCTCTGCAAATGCACTCTCGGCAGTAGCCAGTGCACTCCGTGGCGTTTTAATTTATTAACTGCTAGCCTAAAAGCTCAAGAAAATTGACACCTGGGCTGAGGAGAGGAAGCTGGGTTTGTCAGATTTTGTTCATCGTCCTCAAAGCACATGCAGAAATGTGAAAGACCTTTTGTCCATAAATCTTCCAGTCTTAATAAAAAGGGTGAGAGCTAAAAAAAAAAAAAAAAAACCCAAACCCCCCACAAAACCTGATACTACCATAAAAAAAGAAAAAAAATAGAAACTTGGAAGCCTCTGGCTTTCCTTTCCTCC
Organism: Theristicus caerulescens; assembly: GCA_020745775.1. Taxonomy (NCBI): domain Eukaryota; kingdom Metazoa; phylum Chordata; class Aves; order Pelecaniformes; family Threskiornithidae; genus Theristicus; species Theristicus caerulescens. The sequence goes on from CM036580.1 coordinate 326,473, forward strand.
TGATTAAATGCAGATCACAAGAGCTTTTTATGGGAGGTAGAGACGTTTTTCAGTGCATCTGGTCCCCGGTATTAATCTTGCAGTCATGCTGTATTAATGTGCACCGTTTTCAGAGCTGGCCTGGATTGAACGCCACATACCTGCTATGATGACTGAGTCGGTTCGAGCAGGGCCGAATTTCAATGTCATCTCATGCTTGTGTTTATGAACCGCCAGGTGGTCCTCGTTTGTAAACCTCTGAAATGAAACAATTTAGAAAATCGTGAATAAATGCATTTTGTGTTTTACGGGTACATCCTGCAGCAGGGTGGGGGAGAGAGCCGCCCGGAGAGCAACTGTAACACAATCGCTGCCGAGCATTAAGCAAAACCAGAGCGGGACAGATTGTTTGAGAAGCGGTGTGTGAACACATTGCTCAAAATGAAAAAGCCATTACATGGGGCTTCTGGGGAACGGGGGACAAATATTTTTAATAATCCATTTTTTTTAAGCGGCGGGGCCACACGGTGGCTGCAACCAAGCTAGGAAATGCAAAACCGCCCCGCTCGGTGAGATGCGCCGCTTTATTGCCGGCTAATGGAGGGATGAATTAGGCGCTATTAGGGGTCAGGCAACTTTTTTTGGATGGCGTGCGACAGAGCTGGCACCCGCCCGGCAATTCAGGCCGTGGCTTTATGGAGCAGGACGGAGGCGGCTGCCCGACGTCCCTGCCCGTGGCTCTTTGCGACGGCACGGAGCGGCCCGAAGCGCGGCTGCCGTCAAACCCGGCGGGGGATGCATTTCACGTGCCGTAAAGACGCTGTCTGAAATTCCACCTGCGGGAGAATTGCAGGATAAAAACCCACCCGTGTTGGCTTTAGGGACGTGCGGGGTGGGGGGCTCGCATCCACCCCGCCAGCAGGGCTGGGTGCACGGGGCCATCGACGCCCAGACAAAAGGGCAGCGTCGCCCGCTGCGGGGCTGCTTTCAACGGCGGCACCAGCCCCAAGCATGGAGATTGAGGCGAGCGGGGGGAGAGGCAGGGACGGGGTTAAAGCAAATAATCATAAAGACCCGAGGATGGATTGCGCCTCTCCTAATAGACTGCGACAAAGCGGGAGGCTGAGGGCATTGCACGGGCCATACCGCAGGATTTTTATGCATCCAGGAGCCGCGCAGCATCGGGCTTGCTGTTTCTAGAAAGAGCTGCTGCTGCAGCAAAGGCTTTCTGCCCTTTTCCCCTTCCTTTTTTCTCTCTCTTCAAACCAACCAACAAACAAACCAACCCAAAGCCACCTGTTTCTGCGAATTAGCTCAAGCGTGACACCCCGGGTTCGCTCGCTCTTTCCGATGCTTATTTACGACTCAATTTTTTTTATCGAGCAAAGCTGCATTTTCCAGGCTGGAAGCCACGGCGGCGCCTTCCCGGGAGCTGCGCGACGGGGGGGACGTTAGCGGAGGCAAGGGACAGCACTGCCGAGACAACGGGCGCATCCGCACGCGTCCCATCCATCTTCCCCTTCGGTGCAATAACACGTGTGTTATGCAAAGCATCCTTCAAAGACGTTGTATCAGAAGGGGCTTTTGATGGCGACTCGTAACGGGGGCTCAAATTAAATGAAATCAGAGCTGGTGGGTCTTAACACACGTGCAGGGAGAAAACCAAACAGGTTTTTGCCCGCACAACTCCGGGCACACGCGCTCCGGCTTTCCCAGCCACCGCTCCCCGATCTGGTCCCTAACTAAACCTTAAATAAAATTTCTCAACGGTTTTTGCTAAAAATACACGTGTTCTCGGTTGCTTTCCTCCCCGCGGCTTCCGAAACCCTCAGCTCTGCCCCAGCCCAAACGTGACTCATTTCCAAACGGCGTTACAAATCTCGGCGACGCCAAAACGCCACCGAACAAAGGAGAAGCGAGCGAACCGCCGCCGTTTTCCGAGGGAGACAAAATTTGCGGCATCGTTTTGCATCGCGCCATAAAGCGCTCGTGGAAGGGGGGACCGGGGAGAAAGGGTGGGCACCGACACTTTGTCATGTTGCTGGCCCAAAACCACCCTGGCTTTTAACGCACTCGGCTGCCAACCCCGCTCACCCCTTGCGACGCGGTGATGAACCCTTAGCGGAGGAAAATAGGTGGGTTACGGTAAGCAGAGAAAAATAAATCAGGTTTTTTGTGAGGACAGAGGAGCAGCCGGTTTCAGATGAATATTTAGCAGGCAGGCGGCTGCTGCTCCAGCGGCGTCTCGAAATACTAAACATGCAGAGACAGGGGAAAAAAAAGGGACAAGGAAGAAAATTCCCAATTTTCCGACTCGGTTTCGTACTGGGTAAAGAAATGGGGAATTTTTAGGTCAATGAGGGAAGCAGCAAGAGGACGAAGCAGAGAACGGGGTCACATTTCTCTCCCCTCCATGCTCTCCCCGCCAGCCCCGGCTCCACGAGGGGCACGTTTCAGCCCGGCCTCGGTACCTCTGAATTTATTTTAATCTTTCATTTTGCTCCATTGCAGGATTTTTTTTTTACATTTTTTTTTTTCTAGGGCAATTTTCCTGCTTTCGGTGTGCGTTACAGCTCTATTTAACATCTTTATGTGGTCTCACTAGCTTGGGAGCTCTCTCTTTCTCTGCACAGAAATGCTCACAGACACAATATATCTTTCTACATACATTTCCAAACGCCGAAACCTAGAGGCTGAGTCTGGCACTTCAGTTCTAAATCATGTCATTTTACACAGAGAAGAAAGCGGGGGGGAGAAAGGGGGAAGAGTAGGGGGGAAAAAAAAAAATCAAATGAGTTAAAGCCACAGCACTGGCTTTAATATTTAATCTCCTTCCATCAGCAGCTGACATATAGCAGTGTTATTTCAGCCTGCTATTTTGCGGGTGTCTGAATTAAAAAGATGTAGACTGTAAACTCTTTGGGGCGAGGGACAGGCGCTGGGATAACGCTGCTGCCTCCGCGCTGCAAATCGGCCCCGACCCTTCACGCTGCAGTGGCGAAGGGCTGCGTAAAATAAGAGTTTAAACACTGCACGCAGCCCCGATTTCTGCTTTTCTCTCCCCAGCGATGGCCCTACGGCTGCCTTTGGTGCAGGGGACGGAGCAGGCGGATGGCATTTGGGTTTGGGTAAACACGGGGCTGGGTTTATTTACCCCAGAGACGGTAACAGCTTTTTGGAGAAAACAGATTTGAGGCAGACTAAGGCTGGCCAGGCTGCATTCTTTACTCAACAGGCTGTGACAGCTCGATGGATAAATGTGCTCATTTAAAAATCTTTATTTAATAGGACACAATACTTCCAGCTGGACCAACGCGCCATCTCCATTAAAGCAAGCGCCAGAGAATAAATGCAGTAGGCTGAAGCCTGGATCTTTAGTCAGAAGGAGATTTTTTTCCATCGGTTTAATAAGCACAACGTGAAAAACAAGGGGTTGCTCAGGGCTTTTTCCTTGCTTTTGTAAAGCCTACAACTGCGTTCGATGCAAAAGGAGGGTCAGGCGAGCGCCGAGCCCACCGCATCCAACCTTCCAGCCGTGCAGCAGCCCAGGCGCTCGCTGGCTCTCCCAGCAGCTCCAGCGCACAAGCCGCACGGCTATTTTTTAACCTTGACAGTAATTTTCAGAGAACATAAACACCGGCTGCGCACCGAGCCAGTCACCTGGCCAAAATTCAGTTTTAATATAGACCAAGTGTAGGCTGCAACAGCACAAACTGTTCCACAGGCGCACACTTGTAAAAAGGAGACTTTACCTTGCTGAAAGCACGAGCCCCGGTGCAGCCTCACCAGACCTGAAAGGGGTGAGGAGCCAAACCTGTCTCCAGCAAGCTCATCACACGGCTGAATTAATAAGCTGTCATTAATACGGGGAAGCCGAAACGCTGCTCCAACCTTAACTCCAGCACAGCGGTGTGTTATTCTGCCCACGGACACCACGGTACTGCTGTGACATGGTCGAAATACCTGGATACCAGGGGAAACAAAAGAAATCAGCACGTGTAGTGCAACCGCAGTGCTAGAGGGAAATGACTGCACTAAGCGCTCCGGCGTGGATAAGCTGAGCTCAAAGTCACCGACTTTAAAAGGAGCCACAACAGGTTTCACTTCCAGAGCCCGTCCGGTCGCTGTGATGCCCTACAGCGAGCGATCGCAGTGCCATCAGCCCAAGACGAGGGGCTGGGGGACGTCCTGGGGTCTGCCTGGCTCTCCTGGCACCGCCTCGGGCGAGGGGCACCTGCGTCCTTCGTTTGGGGACCTCCCGGTGGGCAGGACGCCCGCGGGAGCCGGGAGACGCAGCGTGCGGAGAGCAAGGCCAACGCCACGGGGAGATGCTGGACCTCCTGCACGCATCCCAACCCACCCAGCATCCGACGCAGCACATCCTCCCCGCGCTTCCCGGCTGCGGCAGAGCCGCTGCCTACGCCCCATCCATACATCTTGCCGTGACAGGGCTCAGATGGATTTCTAGTCGCGTGGCAGGCTGGATAGATATTCCCCGTTCACTCGGCACAACTGCAGAGGTAACTAATGCAGGGTCACGGATGCCCCCAAGGGCTGGGTGCCCAAAGGTTAGCCGTTACGGCTGTGAGTGATGTGACCCCCCAGTTCCTGCGCAGATCTGGGCTCCATCTCACCCATTTCCCATCTGAGCAATGACAACGATAATTCCCTCCCTTGCAGAGAGGCTGTAAGGATTAATTCGCTAATGTGCATAAAGTGCCCCGATACTGGAGTGATTCATAGATTTTAAAGGCCGGGGGGACCATTACAATTATCTGCCCGGGACCACGTGAATCCCCAGATGGACCCATTTCCATAGGAAAGGAGGTGTCACGAGACGACGAGGAGATAACGCCGCAAAGACTTGTTGGTTTGAAAGAATGCAACAATAGCACGGCCAAGTTGTCTTATTTTTACACTTACGAGAGCCGACACGCACAGATTTCGGACCCGTTTCCTCTTGGAGGGTTCCCCATAAGGCGGTGCTCACTGGGCCAGGTTTCAGAAGAGCTCGGAGCCCAGTTGCTCCCACTGGAAAGCTCGTGGCTATGTTTTCGAAAGCAGCCAAGGCACCGAGTCCGTGCAGCTCGAAGGTGGCCGCAGCAGCTATGGTTACCGAGCGCTTCTGGAAAGCTGGTTTCAGTGGCAGCATCCTTCCGCTAGAGGAGGGAAGAGACAGCACCTCCGCGAGCCTGAGCGAGGATAAATGAGAAGAAGAGGGAAGGTTTATGAGTGATCAGCTCAAGAACAAAAAAAAAAAAAGCCAACAGATTGTGTCTTGCACGTATAGGTATTCAAAGAGAGCTCTGCCGCTCCTGCTCGAGCACAAAGCCTTTGCAGGAGGGGGAGCGGCTGCTCGGTGGGCTGCGAGCGCAGCGCAGGCTTTATACCGAGAACGTCCCTGAGCCAAGGTCATTTCACCCCAGCCCAGGCGGGGGAGAAACTAAAACCTGAAAGAGGGGCGAGAGGTAATCTGCACGGCCACATCAGCCAGGGGACGTCAGCTCAGCGTCCGCTTCAGGGCTCTGCTTTGTCGCTGCCGCAGCGGGGCCGTTTCTTGCATTGCAGCAGGACGCTCATCTGCAAAATATTCAGGCATTAAGTGCCCGGTGCCCTTCCCAAGTTGGAGGCAGCAGGAAAAGCTTATTTCTACTCACTCAGGTCCTGTGAGAATCAGAAAGGCCACAGCCAGCTCAATCGCTTCGGAGAGGAGCGGGCTCGGATGCATTTTGTGCAATGCCCCCCTGCAGCTCCCCCCCCCCCATTAAAACTGCATCGAGATTAAACCTTGAAATGTTATTTTTGGCTCGGGCAGCTCCAGGGACCCATGTGGCTATGCCTTTTACTTTAAAAATCTGCTTACATCCTGCCCTGTGATTAATTCACGTTCCTTTCCTTGTTTTTTAAAAAAAAGAAAGAATAAGAATAATAATCAGAAACTTCAGCCTGTTCGCAGGCAGCGTTCAGTGCTGGTGTTAGGAAGCCACAGCCCAACAGCCAAAAAGCCCTTTAACAAGCGCTTTGTTTGGGATGAACATTGTGCAAACCACAAAAATTTGCCTTTTTAAATTTTGGGGTTTTTTTGCTTAGAGAGAACCATCTGCCTTCAGATTTTGTTTTTCTGGGGGATTGCGTGTTTTAAGGTAGTTACCACAGATCAGCGCTGCACAGCAGCATCTTCTCTGTGTCATATAACCTGCCCTCTAAATGCAGATGGCTCCACGTCAGGCTTCTCCCATCTCCGGGAGCGGAGGGAGAGCAGCAACAAGGTTAAGAAGGCAACGCGTGACCCGGGACCCTTCGGTTTCCCTGAGCTCAGCACCTGGGAGGTGACAGACGAGCTATGTTTTTTATAAGGCGGCGAGGACCAGGCCGGAGGGAGCGGATTTTTACGGGCAGTTCAGTATTCGCCTCCTAGCAAATCACGGGTAATTAGGACCGAGATGCTCAGGTTGCTCCACAAACTTCCCTGCAATTTAAACAAAGAGTTAACCAGGTTCTGGAGCCCGTCCCATCCCATCCCCTTCCTCCTTGGCCAGAAGGGCAGAGCATTTAACTCGGAGTAGGTAAATAATTTAATTTACATTTCTATAGCTTCACTTATCCCAGAGGGCTTCTCATACACATGCCCCTCCGCTGAAATGCAGGTGTTTCAGCAGGGGGGAAGGCAGCAACCATCTGGCCTACAGCACACCATGTAGCGGTGAGGAGGGAAGCATTCGGCCAAGGACATACGGGGCAAACTCTTAATAAACTCTGCATTCAACTTTTCTTTTTTTTTTTTAATTTTAATAAAGTCTCATATGGTAGACACAGCCTCTCCTTCATCTCCAGCGCACCCGAGTTGAGCATCGGCACATCTGGGTGCAGACAAAACCAACCGCCAACCCTCCGGAGCCGCCGGCAGCGACCTGCTCGGCCAGGAAGGCATTGGTTCATCCCAGCGGGATTTAACCTGGGCTGGACACCGCCTGCTTTCGCTATCAAACCCAACCCTCCAGCTACCGAGGACTTTCCCCACAGCACACCGAAGGACCACAAACCAACCTTCTCTCCTTTTCAAAATGGGGCATCTATAGAAAAATAGCAGATGGCTGAGGCGGTTTATGGAGCACCTGGGAGCAAAGCAGCCCCTCGTTTTGCCCAAAGTACACCCGGTTCCGCAGACGAGGAGCCCTCAGGGCCTCGCAGGCACAGCTCCTCCAGGATGGCTGCTGGAATTACAGCCCAGACCCCGCGATGCAAACCTACTCCGGGAAGATCAGGCTCCTAAATCTCCAACGAGCCTGCGCCACGTGAGAGCAGGCAGGATTTTCTAAGACACCGATACCCTCCTCCTCTGCTCGAGCGATGCTCGAGGGGGACGGACACCTCGAGGAGTCAGTCCGCTCCTCCCGAGCTCTCTGTCCGCAGGCATCGGCTGCTCCATCCCGTCGGCAGCAGATCTCTGCAGCCAGACGCAGGCGAGCGATGCGGGGACCTGCCCGCAGTCGCACAAAGCCCGCGGCGCTCGGCTAGAACCTGGAAATGCAATAATTATTTACTTCCACACGGTGGAGCATTTTTAGCCTTGTTTCGATAAAAGTGAAGGTTATTAAAATACATGTATTAATTACCGCTGCCACATAACTTAAGAGGAGAGGCACAGCGGTAATTAACGGAGGTGAGCGAGGGGGTGGAGTTGCAGAGCGTCAGCGACTCCACAGCTTGTGCCTATGGATACGCGCCTGCCCCATGGGAACCCCCAGATAGCTCCAGTGTGGATGTGAATCATTATTACGTCCCCGGCTCGAATCCCAGCAGCACCACAGGTTTTCAGTGTGACCTTGGGCAAGCCATCAATTCTTCCCCTACCTACCAGACAGAGCAAATAAAAAGGGAAAAGGCACCATACTTCACAAGGGCGTTAGGAGAGGAAGCCGACCGCGCATGCAAGTACCAGGAGCCATGTGAGAAGCGCTGCAGGAAAAAAAAAAAAAATATTAACAAAGGCAATTACAGCCGTGTTTCCCTAACCGTATTTCAAGCGCAGGCGCTCGGTGATTCATTAGGAGCTCGGCATCTCTTCCCGTCGTAAGAGCTGGGGAATAGAGACGAAGGAAAACGGGCAGAGGCACAGCGGAGGGCAGGGAGCTCGGGCTAAGTGAAATCCCTGCCCTGCTGCAGAGCTGCTGGGGCTGAGCAGTTTAGGAAGCTATGTGGCATTGAGGGAGGAAAGGGGTGAACTATGCAGCCGTGCCGTTGTGTTATTCGTGAGACCCTGCCCTCGTGCAATGCAGAGAAAGAATTGTGAGCCCCTGGTGCTGGTGGTAGAGAAGAAAGGGTAAAAAAAGAGGAAAAAAAACCCAAACCACCCCCCCCCAAGACTTCAGATCTACCACAGAAACCCAATCTGGGCTCCTGCCTTCCCCTGCAAGCCTCTGCTGTTTACTAAATGAGTCACCCTTCCTGCCTTGAACGCTCGACAGCTCCTGAATGAATAATCTGGGAGCAAAGACTTTCTCGGCAAACAAACAGCATCGGCAGCAAGTCCCGCACGACGCATGCATGCGAGAGATAATTTATAGAGTGAAAAGAAAAGAATAACAGGAAACTCCTTCTCTGCATACCCCGAGAAACAAGAATGTATGTGTAAAAATAATTAAATCCGAACTGGAGTCGATTAATTTGTCTACAGGGCTGAGGATTTGTGCTTTGGGAGGCTGCACGGGGATCTTAAAAAGTCTCTGGACGGTGGCCAAGTCTGTCAATACCGCACGGGCGAGGAGAGGCTTTGGCAGCAGGTGCCGGAGCACATGCAGCTCCGGCAGCGCCGCGGTGCAAGCCGCTCCAGCTTCCCTGCTCCCTGCCAAGCCATACAGCGCAGCCGAGCGCTCGGCCTCGGCCCTTAAGCCCGGGGTGACAACGGGGAGTCTCGCAGCCTGCACGTCCCCGGTACCTGGCGGGGATGCTGCGATGCTCCCCCAGCAAGGCAGCGCTACCGGCACCGGGGAGGCGAGCTTAGAAACGTAGGTGAAGGGAAAGCGAGTGGTTTGAGCCAGCAGAACTGAGCCAAAACCAGGACTCGGACATCTCCCTTGGACCTGAGATACCCAGCGCAGTTGTGTCGGAGCAAGGGTCTGCGGTCGGGTCCTCGAGCAGCAGGACAGCGCTGCAGGGAGCTGCCGTGTCCCCGCGCGGGGCGGCGATGTCTCCCTTTCTGTACTTACCCCGGGAAGAGCATCAGAGAAAGCTGTGCTGGGAAAGCGGGACTCCAGCAGCGGACTCTGCTCCGGACAGCCGGTCCCTCAACTCCAATCCAACCCCCTTACGGTCATTTCCAAAGCAAATTCTCCGCCGAGGGAGCGGAGGTTAAATTTGGTCTCATCCGAGAGGTTTGGTGGCTGTCCTCTCGGAAGATGCCTCGCACCAGGCTAACACGATCCCCTCTGCTGCACTATTGTTTCAGGGCTATGAGAAAGCCCATCCTAAAAAAAAAGTTAGCTCCAATGGAAAAAAGCCCTCATTGTGCCAGTGTGCTGCAGCTTGAAAAAGTCGACGTGACTCAGCCTTGACCTTTGAACAACACCACAATTAGAAAAAGGATGCCATGGTCCCCATTCAGATTTTTAATGCACTGGAAGGTTGATTTCCTTCAATTCATTTGCAATATTGGGTATGCGCCCACCCATTCATGGTGTGCGAGCCTCTCCTTACAGGTTTTATTGCCTGAAAAAGGGGTGTTTTTTGCGGGCCTGAGCTAGGACCTCTCCTGGGGAAGCTCCAACAGCCGGGAGAGGGCATCGCGCTAAATGAAGACAGAATTCAAGTGGCTCAGAGGCTGGGGTTTTTTCCCCTTTTACGTTGGCATTTGCTAGTTAGAGGGAACGAGCTGTAAGGAAGCGTAGACCCACAGAACCAGAGCATGGGCATGACTTCAATACACTCACGCAGTCTAAAAATGGGGAGGGTAATTACTGAGGGTGGTAGGTGGGGTACCATCAAGTGGAGAGGGACAAAACACAGGAGGCAAATTCAGATTTACGGATCCTTGGCCATCTTGAGAAGCGACTGGGGCAGTCTGGAAAGGAGCCGTGGAAATAAAAGGGGTCTGGCCCCCTTTGTCCATACCAAAAGCCCAGCGGAGATGGCTTCGGCCAGCTCCGATTTCCACAGATGTCCCAGCGCAAGCCGTGAAATGAGAGCGCGAGGAATTCTCCAAACCCCTGCAGCGACTCCCGTCGGGCCAGAGCCAGTCCTGCCCTCGCATCCCTTCCCTCCATCCAGGTTTTATCCGAGGGCATGACTTCCCCCCACGACTAACCCGTTCTGTAGCTCCCTTCACCTTCTTTATTCCAAGGAGCCCTTAAAGCACAACCAGCTTTCCAGCACCGGTCTCACCAACACCACTCACGAAACCGCATCCTTTCTTTGTGCCTCTCCGCACCTTTCTCCTGGAGATTGTGGCCAACCTGCAGAGCCCCTTCGCTCTTTTTCTGCCCCTGCTTTCCAGACACAGGCGCAAAACTAAGCCCTGCATTTTATACAGACCATGATTGCCCGTGATAAGTCGTCAGATGTCAGCACGCCGCGGTAATTAAGCTTTTAAAAGGAGATAGGCAGGAGCAGAAAAAAAATTCTGGGCGTTTGACTATTTTTTGCCTCTTGCAAGAGCCACCTGTTTTATCGTAACAGGTAGATTTATGGGCATATTAACACGGCGCTGCTGCTCCCACCCTGATGAGGTTCTCAGTGACCCTCTTCTCTCTCGAGATTTATGATTTCTCAGAGCAGACAATTGCAGAGGGGTCTAACTCCAAGCGCTCTGCCTGACTCCATCCTGCACCCAGAGTGCCGGGAAATCTCCCCGCACCGAGGATCTGGATCCTTTCTTTTTTTTTCCCCCCCCAAATCATCTGCAATCATTATGCAACTGCACCATCTTTCAAAAGGTGCCAAGTTTTCCCCAGCAAGTCAGGTCAGGTTTACGGGGAAGCGACTCTCCTCGCTCTCTCACGTTCCTTTCCCAACGCCTGCCATTACAGGAGCTCACGACGGGGAGGTTTCAGCTGCCTACACAACAGGATTACGTTCGAGGAGCGCATTAACGCGCTCCCAGCTCTCCGGCGCTTGTCTGCGTACTTAGTGACCCGACAAAATCCCCAGCAAAAGCCTTTCTGAGTCTGAAGCGGACTCCCCAGCTGCAATTCGCAGCAGCCCAGGGCTCTCGCTCGCGTCTAATTGCCTCCTTAGCCGCTCCTGGCTAATGGTAAACCCTTTTAACATTACTTTCCACCTGCAGCCCTTAATAAAAATTAAGTGGATAAACTCTTAAGTGCAAGGAAAAAAAAAATCAGACGAGATAGAGCCAAGCATAACGCAAGCAGCTTTCCCATAAGCTCTTCCCCACGTTGTTTGATCTACAGCCCTCCTCCCCAGCCCCGTCTGTGCTCCCAGCCTCGCGAGCAGAGATTACCCCCGCTGAGGTGCCAACTGGGTGATGATTCAGCGATGCAGAAATATACAGCTGAGGTCACCAAAATTGCTTTACTCGCATCCTTAGGGTCTTAACAATTTTTCTGCCTACGTTATGGGCTGCAGATAATAAAATTTCACAGGCAGTCAAAGCAAAATGCATTTAAATTTTCTTCTAAAGCTTACAAATGTTTGAGGTTTATAGCAAACATCACACAAGCCTCTTAAAAGGGAGACAAGCTAACACAGCAATCACAAATTGGTTTTAATACCTAAAATGTGTGCAGGAAACACCTCCCCCAGCCACAGAAACAAAAGCTTGGATTAATACCCCAGCGAGGAGGCGAATTAGGAGATTTTACAAGTGCAGAAGCCAGAATTAAGATGTCGCCAGCGATGCCGTGCAGCGAAGAGCTCACACCTGTATCTCCAGCACTGCGAGTAGCCGGTAACGCATCGCGCAGTGACTTTGCAGGCGCCTGGGGTAGCAGAAGCAGTGGGGAAGGCAGGAGCCTCGCAACAAAAAAAGCAAAGAGCCAGCAAGATACACACGAGCAAGGCATCAGCGGGATGATCTGCTCCTTACTTTTAAGCCTAGCTTGGGTTGCTTAAAATCCAGTCCTTTGAATATTTATTCTTATAAATAAGCTTTTTTGAGACTGAACCGCTTGTCTCCCTGTCTGAAGCCCACATTAAGGGGGTTTAAGCAGATGGACATGACGGGTGATGCTTCGAATTCCCGTCAATTATTCTCGTGACCATAAAACCCTCCCCACCTATCCCCCAAAATAAACCCCGCTTCTCTGCCTAAAAGCAGCGACTGACACAGCTACACAAGACACATTTCCCATTTATAAATAACCTGAAGGAGTGAAGAAGCCAAAAATCTTTAACTGCCCCAAAGACAGACCGATTCAACATTTTGCAACAACTTCATTTTATGAAATGGTTTAATTTAGCAGGCTTTACTGCCGAGATTAATTTATAGCTTGTTTTGCACTGCTGCAAAACTCTCCCACCCCATCCCCTATACACACACAATTCTTTATTGTCTAGATGTTTACTCTCAGGGGGAATTTTAGGACTTTAATGTTTTTATTGTTTTAATCCGGCATATAAAAAAATTATTTGAGCAAAACAGCTGGTACAAGTGCTTGGAAAGTGGCGGTGCAGTTTCTCAGCTTGCATCATTAAGCAGGTGTTAAATAAACACGATGCCACGCTCCTCCCGAGATTTACCACGGCAGGAGATTTGCAGGGGATCTTTCAAGAACAGCAGGGATGTTACGGAGCTGACAGCTCAGCCTCTCCCGCACCCACCTTCGCTTTTCTGCCAACGCACCCCGGACCTGCTTTAGCCTAAATTCCTCCAGACAGTACCACTAACCCGGGGAAGGGGTGAACCCCGGCAAAGAAAAAAACCCCCGCTTGCTACCTTCTGTACACAAAGGGGATTTCTGCGGATCGGCCACGTGCCCTCTCCTTTATGCACGGAGAAGAAAAAGCCCAAAAGGTACTCTTTTCTTCCCGGCACGCGCACGCCAGTCCTTTGTGCAGCTCCAGCATCGCAACCCCCCAGCGGCAGGATAACGCAGTGTTTGCCCAGCAAATCCATCGCTCCTTTATAAATCTCACGGTTCCTCCCGCGTCAAAAGAGCTACTAGAAATAAATGTATTTATTGTGAGCTTTTACACCTCAACCCGAGACCTGACTCTTTAAGGAAGGTTCTTATGCAAAGCAGCCACCATCGAAGGGAGAGAAGTGTTAGCCAAAAACCCCCTAAAGCTTAAAAAAAGGCATGACTAGAAATCAGTTCTATGAATAGCTCTGCTTTCATTCTCAGATCTCACATGAAATCTCTAGAAAGGACCTGAGATATTATGGCGTAAAGGTTTTTTTTCCACCCTACTCTCCAGCAATGAGATGCTCAGGGTTTTTCTCCCCACCAAGTGCATAAGGACACAGCATCTCCTGCTCGCCCCTGCTCCGGCATCGCCGCTACCGCCGCCGCCACGGCCGGGGAGAGCCGCATCCGTCGCCCGACGCGCTGCTCTGCGCCAGCAGCCGTGCCGGCCCGGCTGCCGCAGAGGGGCGGAGCGGCCTCCGCCATCCAACAATGCCCGGCGAGCATCCTTGGGAGAAAAAGAGAGGATTTTAGCTGCCTTTCCAATTACCAAGAGCCATCTCTAGCTGCCTCCTCGTGTCTTTGCAAAGCTCAGTTGTGCCTTTCTGGGATTAGAGAACTGAACAGGGGAAGCGGGCTCATGAAAAAAAAAAAAATCCCCTGGTTATTTAGATATTGAAACAAAACCAAGCCACGGGCTTGTTGGTTACTAATAACTCCGTGCAGGGTCTAAGGGGCCGAAGGAAAACATGCCTGTCTTTCTCCTTGCGACCCAAAGCAGCCTCCTCAGCATCGGTTTTGCTGGGGAAGGAGATGGAAGTCCCAGGCAGAGTCCCCCCTGGTTGTTTTTCTGTCCTTAAGCGACAACGTGGCTGGATTTTATGCAAGAAGCTTACAGAAAACCCTGCAAACTCATGCACCTTTTTGAAAATTAAACGTATCCGCGACGGCATGATAACGAGGCCTTTGTCAAAACGACGTGCTGCATCCGCACTTGGGGAATAAGTCATCTGTTCACGCAGTAAAATACAAAGCATTCATAATTTTCTCCGAGATTAGCGGACAGGTAGCAAGTGAGGCTTTGAACAACAACCACCAAAAAACCACAAAAGCAAACAGCCTTGTCTTCAAAAGACTGTTTTATAACATAAGGAAATATTTTACTGGCCAAGAAAAGACCCAGAGCTCACAAGAGGCAGGAAAAATTCAATACTGAGCGTAAGGCAGGCTTTGATTGTACCTTAAGATCTCTCCCTGGTTTCCTAACCGACCCTTCTCCCTCTAAAACCTCCAAACCCAGTGCCCTATTTCTCGTTTGCTTTATGAGGGACGGCAGTTGCCGTACAGCACGGATGAAAAACAGGTTTTGCAGTTCTTGAGATAAGATCACATGAGGTTAAACTCACAAGCCACGGTCAACATGGCAACACTCGCAGCTTCGCGTTCGGCTGCAAGAACACGCAGCCACCGGCAGCTTTCTGCTCCTATTAAGCTCAAGACCACAAGCAAGCTTTTAGATCAGTCTAATTTCAAGTTAATAAAAGAGCCTGGCTCAATTTATGGCTTCGTGCTAGCAGCGCACGCGGTTTGCATTTTTGATATAGAGCAAGAGCTTTAGGTAAGGACTGGGCTGAGATTAGTTCGTTCCGAGCAGAAACTCCGTGGTTGTGAAACTCCCTTAAATCAAAAAGAGAAGAAACCATTCCCTGCAAGTGCACGGCCATGTTCCTTTGTGGGTATTTTTGCAGCCCTGATCATGTTCCCAAGAAAGGGGAAACCCTCCCTCCTCGTTCCCCCCCGCTGCAGAAAGTGGAAACCGTCCCATAACCTGGGAACAACGAGGATATGGCTCAATTAAAGAAAAACACAAAACAAAAACAAAACAGAAATTTGAATCATTAGAAACCTGGCAGCGTTTGAGAAACTCCAGACCCGGTTCGCCGGGCTTCGCTGGCCGGCGAGCGGCACGACCAACTGGTGCCGCAGGTGCGAGATGAGACCGGCAATGCCCTCTTGGAAACGGCAAGCCCCGAGTAAAGCGCACCCATCAACGGACCCCTGCAAAACCTGCATCCCCCGGCGCCGTGCAGAGGCCGCTTTTCAAGCGGGGGACGCTCTCCTACATCGACATCCAGAGTAACGACTGCTGCTGACTTTCCGTCCTGCTGCCCGCGAGTGCGTGGCACCAAACAGCCCCAATAAACGGGGACTGGCAGCCAGGATATGTTCATATTCATATAAATATACATGTAGATATATATATGGCTGTTTATATAGGAACAGATCCTGGCGTGTGTTCTCTCTCTATATATATTTATAGTTGCTGAGTCTGCAAGTCACCCATCGAAAAGCAGATGGCTGAGCAGTCCAGCTTTCCCTGGAAATAAGGCTTGATGCCCTGCAGCGCTACTCAGCGCCCTTCCGCTGAAACGAGGAAGGTTAAACGAAGTTTTAAGCGGCTCCGAAGAAAACCGTGCCGCTGCCTTGGAGCTCTCAACCCCCGTCTTGCTGGCAGGAGGGGCTCCCTTTGCACGGGAGACCAGAGACGCACCTTCCCCAGCGCCGCGGCTCAGCGGTAGGTGCGTTTCTGATGTGATTTGTGACCGGTTGAAGAATCCTTTGGGACAAGAGGTGCTCCAAAAGGGCAATTAGATCCATTACTGGCTACTCTATTGCCACATGAAATAGGTTTACTGGTTGTGTGCCGCCTCATCTACTCCATTTTTACGCCAAAATGAACAAGTATGCTAATGAAGCGATTGGAGAGAGTGCCTGATACGGCGGCAGCGGACGGCGAGCCAATGCTTTGCAGCACGGCTCATCCTCCGATAGCGTTTTCTTTGACAGGACCTGCATTAAAGCCGGCTTCTGCATATTTTAAGGCGTTATTAGGTATTCTGCAGCCTTGGCACAGCATCTCTAAGACGATAGAGGGGGAAACCATGCAGCTATTTCTTCAAATCCAGGGGTGCTCTTTCTTCATTTTAATTGCTGCAGCAGCCAATATGGCTAAGAAATCCTAACGAGGGCTTGTTCTAGAACAGGCATTCACCGGAACAGAAATGTAAAAGCTATTGCCAAACCTCCCTGCATCTCCAGAGCAAGAAGCCAAAGTCACAGCCCAGACGTTTCTCAGAAAATCCGCACTAGAAAGGAACTAACAGGAGTTGAAGTTACTTATCTCCTCTACGTACATGTTAAACCAATTCGTGCTAGTAAGCAATTAC
Organism: Theristicus caerulescens; assembly: GCA_020745775.1. Lineage (NCBI taxonomy): Eukaryota > Metazoa > Chordata > Aves > Pelecaniformes > Threskiornithidae > Theristicus > Theristicus caerulescens. The sequence goes on from CM036580.1 coordinate 342,758, forward strand.
TTCACACAAAAAAACAAACCCAGATATATTTCATCAACCAGATCTGGGAGGTTTCTAGTGAAACATGCAGCAGAGCCTTATCGAGCATGGCCACTGCAGCTTCCAGAGACCTTCTCCAGTCCCATTCTAGCACTGCATGTGCGGTATACACAAGAGGAGGCCACTGCAACATCCTAAAATACATATAATAGCGGTTTCCAGATCAATTCTGCTTCAATGCCTGCCCTTTACAAGAGCCCCCTCCCAGAACGGCCTTAGGGGTGGATGTCCCAGCTTGTGGCTGTCCCTGCGTAGGAGGGAAAAGCTGCTCTTACACCCCCAGCCCTTCACACGTGGCTGCAGAAGGGAGAGCAACTCCTGCGGCTCCCACGAGGAAGGAGGAGGACAAGCCACAGCGTCTGCACGCGTAAGCGTGCTTGTAGCATCGCAGAGTTTCACCTACGAACATTCCCAATTTCCAGGTTACGTTGCTTTCTACCTAGCATCGTCTTCCAATGAAGACTTTAAAAAAAACCCTATATAACACACATCACCCCAACAGATTAAGGTGACGATCTCACGGGTCTCTGCCTCCTGCTATCAACATCCCCGATCACAAAGGCTGTCCTGAGAAGGTGTGCGGCAGCAGCAGGCTTATTCACCTGCAAAAGGAGAGCAGAGAGCAAGAAAACCAGCAGGAAAACGGAGAGGACCCCACGCAGCAACTGTGACTCTCCCACTGCTAGTTCCACTTTCAAGCCAGCCATAGGGCAGCACAGGAACCGGGTGTTGCAACAATCCCTGCATCTGTGGCACTGCAGCAACCAGCCAGGGGTTATTTTTAAACACCAGCATTTCACGTGGGGATGGGGGGAAGAAAGGCAGCAAAAGAAGAGGAATTAGCAAGCCCAAGAAAGGGGGCAGGGATGAAAAGCAAGCCCCACGCCGGCTGGGGTGCGACAGCTGCACCGCACCCTCCTGCCCCGCGGCGCGAGGCCGCAGCCTGGCACCAGCGCTGATAAAAAGGGCATCGGGGAGGACCGCAGTCCGGAGCCGCGGCAGCAAGCGCATCCCTCCGGGAGCGGGGAGAAGCCTGCGCAAAGCCCTTGCAAAAGAAAAGCCTTTTCTTTTTCCTGCAAGGACGGCTCTCCGAGCCACCGCGCTGCAGCACGAGGGGCTTCCAGATTCATCACGGCCAGACCGGCTGCTCCGGCCACGGCTTTCCAAAGCGCCCTGAAAGGCTGTCAGCGCGTGCCGAGAACACCGAAGCAGCCATCGCGCTAAAAGCACAACTCCTAATTAATACCTAATCAGCCAGAGGGGATGCAAACATGTTTGCCTGCGAAGAACGCACCGCCGGCGTTTCACGTTATTAAAAGTTGAGTCTTTGGCAGAGGCTTACGCGGCAGTTTCTTCCCAGAGCCGCGGGATTTGTGCGGAGGTCCAGCACGTCCTTTGGCATCCAGGCTCTTATTTAGAAAAGGGGAATTTGGAAAGCTGTCCAGACCCATTTCCATTTGACAGACAAGTGTCTGTGTCGGTTCAGCACTGCACACGTGCTCCAAATGCAAAGCAGAGCTGGCATTCTCAGAACTGGCAATGAATCCCAGCCATAGGAATGATAAAGATTTTAACTTACAGGAAACGCTGCTATTAAATAATATTTAAGTCTTAATTATATTTTAAAACAGCCATTTTATAAAAAAAAGAAGTTCTATTATAGTGCTTTTGTAGTTAAAGGTCTGTCAACATTTCCATTTTAAACCTTCATTTCTAGGGGGTTTGTAATTCGGTCATAAAAATTCATTCTAGACTGGAACTTGGCATACAGGGGCTCAGCCTAGGAGCAATATTTTTTATTATCCAATTTGGTTTAAATTGGTTTGGCCGTTTTTAAGTTATAGGAGTGTAAAAAATAAACGTTTACTGGTTTCAGATGCCTTCTCAAGCTTATTATTATTCAAAATTAGCTTTCTCCTCCCCACCTCCAAAAATACCTTCAGCAAGAGGTGGGAGACATCATTCTACTCTGCTGACAATACATGAGTTACAATTCAAATTAATTCACTTCTTTTGATGCTACCAACCTACAGAGTTACTATAACCAACCACTACTTTTACGCGGACCCGTTACATACTGTAAACGCTCGGAGATTTGTGCAGCATCTGCCATTTTGTGCTTGAGGTACAGGTACTGCAGCTGTAAAGGCCTTAATTCGAAATAAATAATTAACTCTGGAAACCTGCATTCCTGTAAAATACTAGAAGACCTTTAACCAAGATGTTTCTCTGTAGAATTTTATTTCAGCTGTGGCAGCTTCAAATAAAAAGCTGCAGCTGTGAAGCAAGCAGGCGTATCCAGCTAGGAATTCCTCGCCACAGAGCTTCAGACCTTTCCTTCAATTTAAAAAACAGAAAAGAAACTCTGGTTTATGGCTCAGCTCTTCAAATCACTTGGGTGCAGTAGGGACACAACATAGACGTGACTTTGCATGCTAACTACAGACAAGGGGTATCTGTGCCCGAGCATAACAAAAAGCTCGGAGAAGGATTTTATTCTCGCTCCATCATTAACATCCACGATTTTTCATTTTAATATTTGACGGGTAGAGGGGGGCGTCAGCCGCAGCTCAGCCCCCACGGGGAGCGGCCCTTTCGGGCACGCAGGGGAAGTCTCTGTACCGCCTGGGGTCGGACGGGAACTGCTTCCCGTGCGATCCAGCCCTTTGCCTGGGTCCCCCGGTGACAGGCGGCATCGAGCCCCACGGCATCGCGGTGTCCGGGCCACCTCCGGGCCCCTGGAGCCGAGACCTGATGTCGATCGTGCCACGTAACCCTGGAAGGGGCAGTGGCAAGTCCCGCTCCTGGCTTGCCGCTCTCACCAGCCCTATCCAGCTTTGGTGACTGGCATTATCCACCCTGCTCCACAGAAGCCATTCTCCTGATTAATAAGGCTCAGATTGCCAAAGACATAACAGCTCCTACCTCATTAAATCAGTGGCTGTTAGGAGCCTGAATTCTTTAGGAAAAACACCCCGCGCCTGTGTCCAAGTCCAGTCCCACTCAGTTCCCGTGCCAGGACAGTAACAATTTCTACTGGAGGACAGGGTGTCATAACTCTGCTTAATAACCATTTAAATTCCTGTTTGCTCTAACAGCAGGTAGCCAATTGGGCTGAAGTTTCTCAAAGGTTCGATTTTACCTCTCTGAATTTCTTAGGCAGTTTGTCTGGCTTCCCTTCATAAGCTTCAGGAACAAAGTCTCAAGAGGCAGACCCTAAGGAGGCTGTTAAATCGACACACAAGTATTTCTTTCTGTTCACGCTCACATTCAAACCAAACACATTTGTGCCCTGCGCACGCGTGGCCCCGGCCAGGGCTGGCAGCAAGCTCCAGCAGGGCTGAGGCTCCCCTTTGGATTTTCTCGTGTGAGTAAAGGTGGCTCCCGGCAGCTTCGAGACGGGGAATGATGTTTTCTTACCTTTCGCTTTAGCCCGTGACTGGAAGGAAAGAAGGACAGTAACAAAGCCAACCTTTGAAACGATACCAAGAGAAAGATGCTTTGTGTAAAGCAAATGGGCACGGGCACTTTCTTCCTCTCACCTCTGGGCTGCTCTACACGCCCACCTCCTTGCTTCACTATTTTATTCTGCCTCTTTTAATCACAACAGCTTGTCCTGAACCATCTGCTTCCACTGAGGACGTTCAGCCACTGACAGACCTGCAGAGACAGGGACAAGACTCATTCCTTGCACTGGCGGAGCTGGTCCCTACCTGAAACCGGGATGCAGATAAACGGGTACAAATCGCAGCTCGGGCTGCCGCCAGGGATAGCTCCGCGGCTGGAAATCCCACGGCAAACCTCCGAGCGGCCAAGGCACCGTGCACGTCCCGGGCCGCTTGGAAGTTTGAAGCGTGACAAGGAGAGCTCGCCGCGTCTTGGAAAGAGAAGAGGGCCATTTTTTCCTCTCTACACCAGCACTCATATAAAAGGAATAATCTATATTCGTTTGGATTATACAAGCTGCAAAACACACCTTAGCTTCAGTTCCACATTTAACCAATCGCAGAAGCCATTTGTTGCCTCGTATATTACAAAGCAATAGAGATTTAAGGGATAATGGTCATGGCGGCAGAGTATACAAAGCAATAAACTGCTTTTGAGGTTGGTTAAATGCCAAGTGATGCTGAGGCCTCAATGCCATAAACATTATTTCTATTATATGACAAGATAAGAGGATACAATAAACCACAAAGAAGAAAAATCATTTTCTGGCCTCGTGAAAGTTCTGGGCTTCGCGTTTCTTGGACACTGCACGAGCATCACCTCGGTGGCATGGGTTTAAGGGGAATAAACTGTTAAATTAAGGGTGGGTTTAAAAAGCAAACGATTGTTTGAGGAAATGGCCTGTATAACTGTAGGCCTGGAATTAGGACCTGAGTGATGATTTGTGTCACTTATAAAAAGTGAAATGGTGTGGAGTGGGGGGGCAGGGGCTAGGGAAAGTCTTGGTCCCAGTAGAATATATTCAATATTATGGCCCCTCCATTAGTTTGGGCAACAGGAGTGGACAAAACAGTTTTATTAATAAAGATGTTCCTCCCTTATGACACTTCATAAAGCCTCAAGCATCCCGCGCTCCCGAAGCCTTCGGGAGAGGAGCAGAAGAGGCAGGGCTGTCGGAGAGGCACGGCTATCCGCCAGCCCACCTCTCCCGCTGCCGGCTTGCCTGCCCAGCTCAGCCATCAGGCACGCTGCGAAGGGTTCAACGCCGTTTTATAAGGGAGGATACAGAGCCAGACACCGAGCCACCTCCCTCTGCCACCGCTAGCTCCCGGTAACGAAGCAGCACCAGAGCAGCCGAAGCCCCCGCCTTCCTTCGGACCTTTGCTCTAGATGCCGTAGACAGGACGGCCAAAGTTTTAATTACCTTGCGTTAATGAGTCAGAGCCGTCTCATTATGCAGACTTAGTTAATACCTTTCAACTTTAATGGCAACGCTAAAGTTTACGGCTAACACTTGGTTGTGCTAAGGCTGCCTTTCATCACTCAGTATGTTTTAAATGGGATTAGAAGATTTTAACAATGATTAGCAGCGCACACCACCCCCAGATTAGTTTCACTTAGCAGATTCAATGAAAGCCTTACTTGAGGCATAGCTCTACGTCTTCTGCAGACATTTCGGAGGCAGGGGCTTGGCTCTACCTCCCTCCTTGCCTTCAGGCAGTGGCACAGGGGGGCACATCCCTGCTGGAGAAAAGCTCTTCTCCCTCTACGAGAGAGGGGCCAGGGGGAAGGGGGTCGGGGAAAAATGTGTCACCTGTCCTCTTAGAGGAGAAACCGGATCAATGACCTTGAGAAGAATCTTTTTTAAAAGCAGTATATGCGGCACATTTAGAAGTCAGCTGTGTCGCAGCAGACTCGCTGTTGGGAAGTGATCGCGTACAGAATCCAAAAATAACAACCATTAAAGACCTAGCAACCAAAACATGTTTACATAGCCACTGAAAGCCCACTAGCTGTGATGATACGGGGGGTACAGCAAGATCTGCTCATCTATTTTCGGTGGCCGTTCCCTCTTCCCTCTCCTCACTCCCCTGAAAAGTTAGCTTTGCAGCCTTTTTCTACATAGAAACAGGGAAGGAAAAGGAGGAAAAAAGGACATACAGCATAAAAGATGAGCTACAGAGGGAAAGAAGCAGCTAATGGTTCCAATAAATTACACCGGGAAGCAAAATAATTTTTTTTTCCCTTTAAACTAAAGGGGGAAAATCACCAGTGGCTTCACAGTAATTGTCTCCAGCCTCCTGTTCAAATTAGTTTGGCTCTGCTCTCCCTTCTCCTTCTCCCGTGACCTCCCGTGCTACTGCGCGTCTCAACGCAGCGTTTCCAAGAGGCAGAGCGCTAATTTTAGCGAGCGGAAAAGGACTGGGCGATTTGTCCCCATGCCCGCTGCCCCAGCTGACAGTGAAATCCAGAAGCCCGTCCCGATTTACTCGGCCTGTCCCCATGGGAGCAGCCCACCAAAACCAGAGCGCACCCCTCAGCCAGGGGAATGCCCAAAAGAGCAGGAATCTGCAGGGATAAAAACACGCCAATGGATTGGGCACGGGATCAAAGGTTTAGAAATAAGAGAAAGGAACGGAGACGCTGGAGCCACCGCGGTGAAAGGACCCAGCGAGCCGGGCGTTATCCCAAAAACGTTGACCCTGATAACCAAAGAGGCTCCACAGCCACCAACAGTCTCCCATTCAAATGGCTTTTTTTCCTAAGCAAAATATACTAAAAGGTCTTAAAGAATCAGAAAAGGCGGCTGAACCCTGCAAGGCAGTCTGCCTCTCCAGTGCCGGCCACAGTCTGGCTTGGTTCTGAGCTGGGAAAAAGCTTCCCGTGCTGTAAGCAATAACACGGCACTGCTTGGGCGTGCATTTGTCTGCCTGGGTGAATCAAGATTCCCTTCCAGAAAGCTCAAAACTCTGGATCGTACAGACTCTGACGGGAGCTGTAGGCACTCGGCACCTGCGGGAAGGTCAGGCTGTTTCTGCAGCAGATCACACAGAGCTGACGGCCCCGTTTTGTCCCCCGTGTTTGAAGACAAGGGTCTCGATCTCTAGGAATGAGGGAATGAACTGAGATAGGTGCAGTCCCCTCTGACCCTCGTTAAGGCTTCACTTTACCGTGAGTCCACAGGAAGAAGCCATTTCTGATGGGATGATCCACGGCGGCTTGTCAAGGGTCAGGGTTTAGCACCAAAAGGCAGCACAAAGTGCTGGGGAAACAATGCAGCGCACGCTTCAGAGGTCGAGCCCTGCAGGCAGCTGCTGGCCACCATCAGCCCCCCAGCTTCAAATTCGGATTTATTTTTACGATTCAAAGCCACCAATTGCACTACCCTGTCCAGCTCATCGCAATGATCCAATTTTACTCCACTTGCCCCAGAAAGCACAGCTCACCGACCATTCATTTTAGCTGACGATCCTTCTACGACGGTCTGTACGGCTCTCGGGTACCGCTGCGCTTGCACAGCGGTACTGCTGCGTGTTAGTGCTGAGCAGGGTTTGTAAAGGCTCTTAAAAACCTTTAACGTGAAGCTGATGTACAGAATAGAGGACAAGGAAAAAAAAAATGCACGTAAGACGCTAGGACTTACGGGAGAGGCTCGAGCTCCATGTATTTAGTTAGTCCGAAGAACTGTTAGGGGGTGACTTGGTCGGTCAGTAAACACCTACAGACATCAGAAATTTGATACGAAGGATCTTCTGTCTAACAAACAAAAATTAACAAGATCCACAGCCTGGAAGCTGCAGCTGAACAGGTTTAGACTGGAAATAAGGCATAATTTTTCCTTACCAGCGAGAGCAATTAACTATTAGAACAACTTAACCAAGGGCTGTGGTGAATTTTCCATCACTGGAAATATTTTAAATCAAGCTTGGATCATCATTATTTAATACATGCTCTGGTTTGAACAGGTATTGAAGGACGTTCTAGGAAACTGTGCACGAGGTCAGGTTAGATCACAATGAATCATACCGGTATGAATTACCCGGATTCTAACATTTCAATATTAACATGAAGAATTGTCAGAATTACCCATAAGCAGCAGTCTGGAACAGCGAAAGGAGGAAGCAACCACCTTTATATGTCATTTGTGGGAGATTGTGGGAGATTAAATTTAAATACATTGTTGTTTGCCTTAATTGCTTGTTTGAATCCGATTTTAAGGTTGTATGATTGAAGTCCTCACATCATTAAGTGCTCAAATACAGCTAATACATTTTATAAATGACTTGCACAATTTCACAGGCAAAGAAGTTCAAGATAAAAAGCAGCCTACAAAAAAAAAAAAAAAGGGAAAAAAAGAGGAAGATCACCTGCAAGTGGATAGAAAACGCTTCAGATGAGCCTAGCGCTAGAATGACCAAAAAGCTGAGAAGTCCTAACTGTGTATTTTTAAAGAGCCCCAGTCCCCAAGAGTTCCCAGATGAGATTTTTGACCCATTTCTGCACTATAAAAATAAATGCCTCACAGAATTCACCTGCAGTCTCAAAGGACGCGCCCTGGGGATGCAGAATTATCTTTAATTTCAATGAGAGACCCACAAGAGGCATTCAGATATTAAATACACTGAAGAATTGGGGGGAACGACAGGGGGAGTACCCTGGGATCGGTTAGCGCTCCCAAAGGCGTCACAGCCGTCATAGTTTGGCAACCCGACATCCAACGGCTGCAGCCAGGAAAACAAAGCCTGTGCGCATCACTTAATATCTAATTAAAAGCCACAATTCCCCCCTCCCTTCCCCTGCAAAAAGCATCTTAGCATTTTGAGGTTCTAATGCTTTAGGACAGACAAACCCAGCTCTCCCTGGGCTCTGCACAGGGCTGCGCTTCTGCGGGAAGCCCGGTCTCTAACAGCTCCCATTCGAACAGCCCCAGCAGTAATTGCACAATCCCCCCGTTCCTCCCGTGAATACGGCGCGAGAGCCGCCAAGACGCTGCACCACCGAGCGCCAGAGAGACCCTACGCTCGGCTTTGGGAAAGCGCTAGCTCCATTGCAAAACTACGCAAAATGCAACGGAAAGGTGCCTTCCCAGGCAGGCGAGCCTACGAGAACGGTCGTACGACTGAAAAGGGGATGTGACTCATTCAAAGCAATCATCGATCGCCCTAGGAAAGCCAGCAAAAGTTTTGCAAGGCCGTAGCCAACTCTAGCATGCCTGTCCGTGGAGGAAAAATTCACAATGAGTCTTTCTTTCTTTTTTTTTTTTTTGCAAGCCCAAAATAGACTACGGCAGTTTGGGGTTCGCGTAACACGAACCATCAACTGTCACATTCTCAGCTGCTTTACAGAATATGCTATAGCAGCTAACTCATCCCGACTGAGAACGAATATCTGTCCTTTGGTTAAATAGCCTTGAAAGAAGATGAGCAATGTTATCAGAAAACATTAACAGGAGATCAGCATGTTTTCTCTGGGCCGTGTGGGTCTCATGGAAAACACCAGCAGAATAACAATACGCCACAAAGCAAGGCAGATTTCATTACTTTGGAGTGCCTGCACTTGCTCATAACCTGGATTTACACACTGCAAATCCTCTGATCTGATTACCTCCAGTGATCACGTAAAACACCGGCTTTAAACTCTTTGCCTCAGTGATAAAACAGCCACTTTGATTCACAACGACACATTCACAATAAAGTATACTGTAAACGTACCTGTCCACAGCCGGGGGCATTGCACACAAACGGCCTGTCGTCTCCCATATTTCATGCAGCTGAGCTAAGCTGAGGAGAAAGGAGAGAAGAGGAAATTGTTAAATAAGCTAAAAAAATTAAAAATATCAAGAGCAGAAGCTGCCCTTTGCAGGGCTGTAATTAATCAACGCTGTGCTCGCAGGGAAGGAGGATCTCTTTGTGCCCTAGACACAATCAGGGAAGAGAAATTAATCCAACCCAAGTTTAAATAGGACTTCGGAGGGCCCAGTCGATTTTTCACATACGAAGAGAAAGCGCTGCATCGCGGCTAGAAGGGCTCATTGGGAACCGTGACAGTGAGACAGCGCGGGCCAGGGGGTAGGAAAGGAGCAGGAGTTTTCCACGCCTGGGCTCCCACCACCGCTTCTCTGAAGGGCCAAGGGACTTTGCACCTCAGCGTCACCACCTGCAAGACGAGGACGACGCTCATCTCCTGCAAAGGACCGCCTGGCGCAGCAAAGACCCGCGAAACGTCCCCTAGGCGAAGGGTGTCGAGGGAGGGCACGGCCTGCTTCACCCTCCCTTAGTATTTACAGTAGAGAGCAGACACGTAAGCGAAGACACGAGAGCAAAGACAGTGACAATCTACAGGAAAAAAAAAAAAAGTGCGAGCAAGAAGCGATCAAATAAATCCAAGTCCTCTCTATGTACAAGTTATATTTTCAATGGGAGAGAACTAAAATTTGTCATTTAATTAATTAAGGGATTATAGGAGTGGTGCTCCGTTTTACAAGGCAATAATCTGGCTCCCTAGTGGGTAAACTACAAGGCTGATGGCAGGGGTAGTTTATCACAGATTATAGCTAAGGATAACAAAACACTCAGTCCTATTATGCTACAAGTGAAGCTATTCTTATTAATAAAAAATAAGAGTAAATAAAGTAACCCCCACCACCTCAAATTCAAGAAATAATGGTTCCCTCCACCCACTGATATTTTTATAGCAGGATTTTAAAAAGCTATAATAAAGCAAATGCTATCTCTTCAGGGGGTTTACTGCGCGAACATGTTCTGGCTGTTCGTGTTGCTTCCAGCATCTCTTACTCCAAGTTCGGCACTTGGCTTCAGCGACGCACGTCAGCTTGCTACAGCCAAGAGCAGAAATGAAACCAGAACGCGGCCAAAACGCGTTCACGAAGACACAGGCTCTTTTAGTTAGCTTTTTGCATTTCCAACCGCTAATACGCGCACGCACACACAGACTGCGCAGCAGCGAGAGGGTGGGGAGACTTGTTATTTTTAGGAGCTATATGAGAAAGCGCTCCAAGAATGCGACTTCGCAGCAGAGGGTGAATGCATGTGCTACAGAAAACAGTCCCCTTTTGCTTTTATTGAAAAGACACGGGAGTTAATTATTGTTTAACACGAAAAAAAAAAGATTATTTTTCTATTACCATGCGCTAGGGCAGCGTGCAGCTACGAGGGGTGGCTACAAGAGGTGGAATTCCCCTCCCCGAGCGCTGGCTCAGCCGCAGCACACAACGGCGGCAACCAAAAGCTATGAGAAAGTAGCTGCCAGTTCTTCTCCCACAAAAAGGGGAGAGCCGTCCACCACGCTAGACTATGTTTGGATTTATTAAGCAAAACTCCAGGGCCTATGCAAACACGAACTCACAAAGGATAAATAGCCCTCTCACAAATGGAACGGGCGAGCAGCCAAAACGCTCCCTAGCATAGGGCAGGCGTAATAATAAAGGCAATAAAGATGGCCAGGAACATCCACCCACCGCAGCAGCGCCCCAGAAAAGCCCACAGAAATGAAAGGGGCCTTGCAGGACTGGAGGGTGGCGAGCAGGAGACGACAGCAGCTCTGTATCGGAAGATTAAATCCTGGCGAAGGCTAGCCTTGAGGTGACGTGGGCGCGGATGACAGCAAGATGAATCTGAGCGAGAACGTATTAAAACGATAGGACTCTTGGTACCATCCTTCTGAACTTCCACCGAAGCTCCGAACTGGGAACTCAAGAAACCAAAATACCATTGCTCCTGCCCGCTAAGCAACTGGGGATCCCACCTCCATCTCTCCACAACCAACTGATCCTCCTCCTCCAAGAGGAATCTCCTTCAGGCCCTGAAGCAGCTGACTTACACGCATCTGCTGCATCCTAACAGCGGACATGCGAGCTGCTCTGAAGGCACAGGGAAGTCCAGGCTTCCTCAGGAGTTTTAACATTTAAGTCTCTAGCAAGGAGGGATGAAGAGGTCAAACCTTCTCGTAACACCAAACCACTGCTCAGATCAACTCCCTGACACTGCAAAGAAGAGAAGCACAAAACCAATTAAACACTTCGTATCGCCTGCCCTCGAGGTCCAAAAATATTGCACCTAAACCTCCCAGTTAGCTGCACAGAAAGCTACAGCTCTGAATGAGTCGAGACACAGGGCTCAGTCCTTCATCACCCGCTCCTAGCGGAGGGCAGCCCAATTACTACTCTTTCTGTAAGAAAATAATAAGAGAAATCAGACCAGACACAAAGGAAACATGAACTCAATGGCTACTGGAGTTATTTTACCATCACCTTTGCAGCATGGCGGCTGGTAAGACTATGATGTCGGGACACAGACCAAATAAAAAAAGTCAACAACTGCTGTTTTGGGCAGGCCGGACCTTGTTTTCTCCCCTCCCAACAGTCTTACTTTGTCCATAAGAGACAAGGATCTGTCCCACAGCTCTTAGCACAGCCGAGGCTCCCGGGAGCTGCAGTCCGTGTTGGCTATCAAGCTGAAGGTAGATGCGAGAGTCGTTAGTTCCAGATTTCTTAATCCCTATTTAGTCGATGATTTGTGCACGCTTTGACAAGTTGGTTACCTGCTTACAAAGCGAGGGGCACAAGCTGGCACTCGTGGGGGCTCACGGGTTCGTGTTTGAACGGCGCTTTGACGATGTAAACAGCACCGGGAACGACCATCCTTAGAGCTGGCAAGCTAAGCGCGCGGCCACGAGAGCCTGACAGCTCCTCTCGAGTCCTCGCAGCCAGGTACGCTGGTGAACTGGTCTACAAAGGGAGCCTGGGGCATCGGTGTTTACAGTCTGTTCTCAAACTAGCCACAAAAATCCCAAGTCCTCTGCCAGTCCAGCGCCGCATTCAGCAATTGTCAAGTGATTAAGCAGCTCCAAGTTAAGAGCTACGGGACTGAGACAGCAGCAAAGTCACAAAACTTTAAAGGACAGTTGCAATGCCCCGTGCTGTCAAAGTCAGGCCGGTGCTGGAAGTGTTTGAAGACTGTTTAAATCACGCCCCTGCATTTCAGCTCGGTTGTGTGGGATGAGGTTGGGGATGTGTTTATGTCATCAACAAACAAATCTTATTGTTAAACATGCAGCATAATTATTACAGAGGGAGACTGCTGTATTTCACAGGGCAGCCAACCCTATGCTTTTTTAATTAACACAGGTCAGAGAGCTGTCCTTACCGCTGTCACTTAAGCAGCTTGCTGCCTTCGCCAATATGAAGAACTTCAGGGTCTCTCTACCTCATATTTATGCTTCCGATGCATATAAAGGCTATTTCAGAAATTAAAGAAATGGATCAGCTGTCACTCCTGAGGCTCTGAGAACACTAACTGAAAGGGAGAGCAGGAAAACAAAACAAAAACCCAATGGCATTTCAGGCTGCCTGCCAGCTACTTCTGATAGCATTAACAAGCAGCTCTTAAAAAAAAAAAATTGGGACCAACACACTGCAAAACCCTCAGTTTACTTGATCTTGCAAAGTGTCAGGAGGATTCACTCATTCCTTAAAGAAAGATTTAGCTGCTCGTTCACTACAGAATATGACTGGTATGTACATACATGTGCTCAGATTTATATCACATTTAGTCAGGATAAATTGCTTCAATAAATTCTATTCTTAAGAACAGGCAGAATAAGCAGATGATTGGATACTGGGAACACATTCTCATTCCTCTTCCTGCAGCCGCGGGACAGTATTTCACTGTTTTGATGATTTTTAGCATGTTGGAAACAGCAAGGGGAAGCGAAGAAATGCAGACAGATTACTGAAGCGTGCTTCAAAGTTCTGTCAGCACAGACCTGACAAGCAGCTGCCGTCTCATGGAAACCAGAAAAGACATTTTCAACCAGAATAGACCGCGCTCCCCAAGTCTCTGTGTGTTTTCCTCTCTCTCTCTTGCCTTATTAACTCATGCAAATAACCTATAGGCTGGCTGTAAAGAGAAGTAAACCCAAAGCCACACTTCGCAGCAGTCTCGAGCGTGTGTTGTGCTGATAATCAGGCACCCCTTGGAGTTTGCACAGGGTATTTAAGAGTACAAATGTTCTGAAGACTAGCTCGTATAGAGCAGCGCTCTCAACGGGAGCAACTCCTCTGGAGCACGCACAGCATGCAGAAAAACAGAATAAACATGAGCTTTGCATCCAAGAGCGCATCTGCTCCGTAGCGGATCTCATTCCCACCTTCAACCGCAACTTTAACTCCTCGCCAAAGCAACTGCGGCATCGCCAGGGGATGTTTGCAAAGCCGGACAAGCGTAGCCAGGACAACAGCCACACTTGCACCATTTCTCCAGCACTGCTTATCCAAGGGTGTCAGCGCTGACAGAGCAATGACGACTTTTTCCTGAAGTTAATCTCCTTGTCGATTTGTTGGGGACATCGCCTCTTCCTACTTCTGGCACGGAGATAAATATTAGGTGGAGCGGTTCAGTGCATGCCAGGATGCTGGGCTGACATCGAGCCGACGCAGGAGGCGCGTGTTGCGATAGCGGCCGAGAGACGAGGGGCTCTTCTGCAAACGGAGCGAGGCAGAGCCCCAGGGCAACGTTCACCCAAGTCCTGTTCCCAGCTCCGTCGCTGCCTCGTGCTGTGATCTTGGGCAACCCACTTACGACTGCTTTGCAGCTAGAGAAAACGAACCCTCTAGAGACTAAATGTACACCCACGTGGGCTCCGCTTACTCCACTGCTGCATGAATTGCGTTTGTAGGGTATGAAGATATTTAAAGTTTTGATTCCACAAGGAACTCGTGCGCAAAGGCTTTTGTTAATTCAGGTCCTTAGCTGGGAGGGATCGCACGTGTTTTTAAAGGAAAAAGTAATCAAGTCATGGCTGATGTGTAATCAAGTTAAGTATTTTGTTGCGTGGGCTATGAGGCAGTGTGTTTTAAATGTCCATTAACAAGAGAGCACTGTGGGCAGCCTGAGGCCTTACTGATAGCAGAGGGCTTCTATTAAGTTCAGAAGAACTACAAGACATTGTTTTGGAGATGATTATTGGTCTGATGAAGAAAGAATTGGAGACGGTCTACTTTGAGGCTTTGGAAAATCTGAGTCAAGAGTGTGAACGTGGTGGTGCAGACGGCACATCAATTTTGTGTGCAATACACCAAGCATGCTGCAGATTGCTTAATAAATAATTCAGTCAGCAGACCCACCTGAAACTTGCTGGAAGAATTCCCTTGTGAAGAGTCAAGAGAATTAAAAAAGAAAACCCTCAAACAAATCAAAATATCAAATTAGCACCTGCAGAACTCAAACCCATAGAAAATCCCCTTAGAACCATGGAGGCTCACAAATGAAAAATCCATCACGGGCTGAACCTGGGCACAAGCGCTTGCTCTCAGCGATGAGGAAGGTGGCAATTCGCCCCTAGGACGGACATTAGGAGACCTACAGGCTTTGATACAGCTGCACTGAAGAGACTACTTACCACTTTTGAACTGTTTTGTCCTCTCAAAGTTTAAACCTAACAGAAGGTCTTCTCCACGTTTCAGAATATACACCTATTACCTTAGATCAAACGTATTTAGAACTATGTTTTAACTAACCTGTTTGCAATGCCTGGTGTAGACAGGATCGACTGTAATCCAAGGTAGCCGTGAGGATCCCTAATCTAGGCAAGCCCCTGCAAAGGGAAGGCAGACAGATGGAAGTGAAGAGTTTTGCCTGCAGCACCAGTGCCAGCACAGGAAGAGATTACACCCCGCCGTGTTCGCTGTGCCTCGTCTGCACAGTGGAAAGGGAAGAGAAGGGTCTTCCCAAGGAGCCGTGTAAGGCCACAGTCGGAGCTGGCTCAGCCTTTGCCAATTTTGTGATGACAAAGCATATCGTTATTTGGAGGAGATGCGCAAACCTCCCACCACCACCATTTTAGGGACGTAAAACTCCACGTAGTTTTTCAAATGGGTGCTTTGGAAGTTGCTTTGTTCTTATTCTTCCCTATGAGTCTCCACAGAAGCCCACCAGGAAGGAAGAGAGTACAAATAGGACAAGGGGTAATGGTTTCAAACTAAAAGAGGGGAGATTTAGACTACATAGAAGAAATTTTTTACACCGAAGGCAGTGAAACACTGGCAGGGGTTGCCCAGAGAGGTGGTGGATGCCCCATCCCTGGACACATTCAAGGTCAGGTTGGACGGGGCTCTGAGCACCCTGATCGGGGTGAAGACGTCCCTGCTCATGGCAGGGGGATGGACTAGATGACCTTGAAGGGTCCCTCCCAACCCAAACCATTCTGTGATTCTAGATGTTTTGCTGGGATTGAGAAGCAGGGAGGGGGTCCAGCCTAGGACCGTCTACTTGAGAGTCTTTTTAGTAGACAGCTCATTTCCCCAGCACAGGCCCTCCCTCTCTGGCACACAAACCTCCCCAGTCTAACAGGAAAGTTCTGCCTTTTCCCACCATTACTGCCGAATTTCTCAATCATCCCTTTTCCCCCACCAACATCCATGCACGCACACACCTTAGTCATCCCAATCCCCTACCGCCTCCCTGGCTACGAGCATTAGCTGGCAGGTACATTAAACACTAACAAAAGGTATAATTTGAAACTTGGCGATGAACCATAATCTCGGTGTGAAGTTCTAGAGAGGTTAAAAGTGATGCCCGGATTCATATATAGACAGGATGATGTTATCTTTAAAATTAAAATATGTATTTTACGCATCTGAACAGGCTCTCGGTACTTGCAGGAGCTGGAGGGAAAAGGCTGCAGGTACCCAAGGAAAGCTGAAGCCTCCCCTTCCCGTCCAAATGAACCGAGCTGCCCATCAGATCCTCTGTTGATGATGAAGAACTTGACTGGGACACTGGTCTGGGGATAAGCTGGTTTTGCTTACCTCAAGAATCAAAATTTCCGCTTATTTTAAAAAGTTTAATTCTTCCTGCAGATATTAAAGTCAGCCCATATGCTACTTTCCCCCTGGTATACCAGTCCATAAACCGAAGTGGTCCCAAAGCATGTTAACTAACCCATTAAGAAAAAAACTAAGCCCGTTATCCTAGCCTAGACAGACACCTAGGGGTAATATTTTAACTCCCTTAAAAGGAATTAGACATATTACATGCATCAACAGCAGCAATGAAAGACCAGCCTTCCTGAAAAGGATTTCCCCCAGGACGCGTGTTGGCACCTCATGGAACCCATTTTAAAAACTTCCATTTGGAAACAGCGGAGGAAGAGACACGAGAAGCAGGCTACACGTTTGCAAAAGCACGTTTGGCATTTAGGGATCCTTTCATCCAAGACGCTCTGTAGCCTTTCAAATGCACCATTTTAGCTTTACAGAGGAAGAGTTGCCGAGGTACGCCTGTAGCCACAGGACAAGGCATGGTTTTGGCTGGCAGCATTAGCCTGATGCCACAGAAAGGGCCACAGTCGGACTCTTAATTGCCTTTAGTATTGTTACCCACAGCCACGCTTTCACAAGCGCACGTTACCACAACTACCCCACACCCTAGCGGGAAGTACACTCGATTGCCCTAATACCTGTCAGGACCCAGGTACGAGCAGCGTGGGTTTTTGTGTTCGTGAAGCTTTTACGGACCTGTTCCAGCTGAATTACTGACAAGTAGCTGAGGTCTGGAGGCAGTCTCAAGCCAAGATTTGTAAATCTGAGTCATGCCTCTTCTGGCTTGCGAAAGTCATGAGCAACTGGCCCCTCATCCCCTCCTATGTCCAGCTGCCTACGTTGGTGGCCCGACATCTCCCGCGCCCAACACTGGGACCCTCACAGCTCCCACCAACGGGAAAGCACTTTTTTCCTGGATCACCTCAAATCCCCATCAACAAAAAGCCCTTTTCCTTAAACCTCAGTGTTAAGATGGAAGAAAATCCCAGGTCATTAACTCTGCTGAGCGTCGGGGGATAGAGTTGGTATGAAAAATGCTCTAAAAATAAGGCTCTATTGTTGTACTTGCATGTGACTATTGTTATTGCAGGAATGCTTGTGCCCAGCACTCTTGCATCTGTGCCTTGCAAGACAAGCTGAAATACTTCAGATCCCAACGAACGCTTGGGCGTATGCAAAAATTGTTCTGCTTCGAATTTGCCAGCGCAGCTCCCCTCTCCAGCGCGAATGCGCTTGCTAGTATACCAGTACAAGCACATTTATGGTTTATTCCCATAAATCACAAGGATAAACTTTACATTAATGTGACCACAAAATTAAAGCTAGAGTTTGCACCGACTATGAAACAAAACCAAAAGAACTGCGGAGCAACCTCCTAAAAATAGGCTTAAAGTAGAACAGAAAACAAAAGCAAACTGCACGCTCTGCTGACAGAAGTATTTCTCTGCTAAGATTTACTCGCCTAGGAAGACCTGAGTGAAGAATGAGCTGCAAAACGTGTTAGAAGAAAGGAAATTGATAGAGATAGGGACATCAAGAGAAAGGACGTACCTAGGGAGCTGAGGGTAAGTTAAGACTGCCAGGGAAAGGTGCGGTGCAGAAACAAAAGGGCTGTTAGTTTCCAAGAGATGAACAGACGCCTGCAGGTATGATCAAGCCTCCCTCGCTCTATATTCTGTCCGTGCATGAGTTTATCTATGGTTATTTTTCAGATTCCAGTAAAAGGCTTCAGTCTCCCATCGCGCTCTCTTACCCCTCAGATTTGCAGCCTCCAAAAGAACAAACAATTGCTTGAGCGCTGCCCTGCAAAAAGGGACAATTTAGGGAATTTCAGCATCGGTTTTAAAAGCCTGCCAAGAGTTACGGCAACGATGGGAGGAGAGGTGGCGAGAAAAAGCAGACAAATCACACAGGATAACTGTGTTGGTGCCTCGGTGTCAGGATCGGTGCCGACGCCGCGGTGACTGCGGCACCCAGCGCCCCAAAAAGGCTCTTGCCAGGGGCTGTAGGACGAGGGAGTTCATCTGCCACGGGCAATGCCATCTGCAAGCAAAGAGAGGACACCCAGATGGCTCAGTGCAGCTGCCCCGTCCTGTGTCACTGCAGGACCCGGACTGGCACAGAGGTTATAACTGTTTTACTCTCCCAAATGAAAAAGCACCCTTCACCGTCAGATGTAAAACCCATCCCAGGCACCAGCCTCAGGCGTGCAGGAACAAGTCCAAGCAAAGGTGCAGCTAAAGGTAAGATGTCTTTCTACCAACAGGCAATACAGAAAACCTGTTTGCAATTGTCCCAGGCTATTAAATAGGGCAAAGAGTTTTCAAGAAGGGTGGAGGATCCAGGGAGGGCCGTGACTTTTGTAGGAAAATTACAGTACTTAGCTGACAGCAGGAGCAAAGGCAGAACTGGATCAGAAACGGTGTTCTGAGAATAATCCCCATCTTTCCCCAAAACAGAGAAAGAAGCCTTCCCACAGAAGGCTTCGTCACCTGGGATCATTGCGAGGTACAGCCTGGGTACTGCTACACCTACGGCAGGCGAAGCTTGTTTTCTCCTTGATGAAGTCACTGCGCTCCTCACTACTCTTCTACTTTTGGCACGCCAGCTTAATGCAAAAGGTAAAACAGAGCTAGGAGTTAACTTTTTATGAGACTGAGCTACATGGGATTAATTCTCAGAGACTAATGAGTCGCAAGGCCATCCCAGATCAATTTGGGTAACTTTGTTGAGACCTGGGAGCCATGCCAAGAGCATTAACAACCAGAGCCGCGATACAAACAAGCCTATTCAAACACAAATAGTGCTCAAGACACTAGACCAAGCCCCAAGGACAGGCAGTACACTGCTACTGGGAAGAAGAGATAAAACCACAATAAACTAGATTATTATAGATGGCTGCACAGATCTGTGCTGTGGCATACATCTTACTGCACGAGAATATACAAGATCGCAGGCAGACTCGAGACAGAATCTGTAATTGCCACTGGGAGCTGGAACTGGAAGAGAGGTTGGTTGCAATCAAAAACCAAACTGCTTTTTGGTAAGTACGAGGGAAAGAAAGTCAGACTAAGACGGCCATTTCTACTCCGCTAGCCAAAAGAGAAGGAAGTATAAGGCACTGCCCCAAGCTCTCAAAAATAGTAAGAGATTTCCCACTAAAATGCAAGGAAGGAAACATGTTGCTTTGAGACCGTTCCAGGAAAGGCTCTTTATTATTTTTCTAAGTGCAGTCATTAACAGCTCTCTGCCTCGAGCTTCCTGACCATCCAAATGGATTTTCGGCACACGTTGCTCTGAATAGGCTGGGATCAGCAGGGCCACAGAGGCAGCAGCACCCAGAAAACGCATGGAGGGGAACCCAGTCCTTCCACAGCACCTGGCTGGGGTTTAGCGTCGGCATTCCCCACGCCAGCCTGGATTAACGTACAACACCGCCGTGATGATTCGGAGCACCATAACCCATCGTAAAATGGGGTAAAAACAAACAGGTCAAGTTCTTCCTTAAAAAAAAAAACAATAAAACAAGCCACTTGAACATTTAGGCTTCCTTGTCTCAGGGTTAGCTCTAGAGACAGAGGGCCAAGTGCCCAACCTGCTTTTAAGTGCTTTGTAAAGTCAATTTAGCACCTAGTTTCCACTGGTGAATGACTACTGACTCTCAACCTAAATTAGGTGCCTGCAGGGACTTAGGAACAGGGCTTGTTCTCCACCTTTGGGTGCCCAGATCTCTGTTTGACTATCGCCAGCTATTAAACACCCAAAGACATTGCGAAAGATTTTAAGTTTTAAAGGGAGAGGCCACCACCGAGCTTAGTGAAAACGCGCAGGCTGCTGTTAGTCCTAGGCTTTGACTTTAAAGCTATTTTGGGGTGTGAGGGAAGGAGTGAGAATGTTTGCTTTGTAACCAAAAAGCTACAGGAGAGCTTAAAATTGTCATCTGGGAAAGAAGGCCAAAAGCCGATGCTATAAAATCTGCTTTAGAGGCATAACACCCTTATGCTTTATAAGCTTGATAAAGCAAACCCAACTGTATAAACTGGAATATTGGCAAGGAACTCGCTTGAAGTAAATCTCCAACAGACACACAGTATTTAACAAGTCATTACGAGTTAACCTACAGCGCAGGGTGAAAGCAAAGTCTGACCACTTACCATCCGACTGTACCTCTCTGGGTGTTCAGCACCGCTCTCAAGCTTGTAGAGGATCCCCTATGCACAAGAGCATCCCCAAATAGTTGGGACATGATCTCCTCCATAGCATCAAAGATGCGCTACACCCTCGCTTCTCGCTTGCAAGTGCCTTAAAACAGCCCTGGAGCTTCACCACCCCTGCGAGCTGCAGTTGCTGCTATCAGAAGAACGGCCTTTCCTACCAGGCATGACGTTTGGCCCTAAAGCGACTTAAAAAGGAGCGCTCAGCTCACAGAGGAGCAAATTAACAGCCCGGCTGCAAAGAGTGTTTCCACATGCTTTGGGAAAAGGGTCAAACCTCACATGAAGCAACAGCCACGAACAAGAGTCGCTCTCCTGCTCTCAGTGCGCGAGCGATGGGCTAGGGAGGCATTGTCAGCGTCCTGTCAAACATAAAACAAACTCCAGCGAAAGGAATAACACGGGCCCCAAACCAGCACATCAGCCATGAGTGACTTAACTGAGACCAGAAAAGCTTTTCCCCTGCAGTTAAGAGCAACAAACCGCCTCGGCTGAGAGCTCCAGGCAGCCAGAAGGCTTTTCCCAGCACGGCTTCCACCAGTCCTCCCAACTACACAACTTACACTGTTTATAACCCTCTTATAAACAGTAACGAGTTTACCGTTACCATAACAAAAAGTGTAATTTGTTAAGGTTGCCTCCACATCGGGGCCTGGCAGGATAAAAACCATTATAGAAGCTCCACTGTCCAAGAGCCTGCTCGCACTGGCCAGCCTCCAGATCAGATCTGGCCTGGCCTCCAACTCCAGAGCAAGGTGTTAGAGAAAGTCTCGTGTCATCTCGGCGCGGCTGGGCCCCAGCCGAGCCACGGGGCTGCCCGCACCTCACAGGCAGCACAAGGGCAAGGATAGGGGGATTTTTTTAAATCTATGCAGAACACCATGGCAAAAAAAAGCAAGTGAGACCAACCGCAAGAAGCTGGAGTGATCTGGAAGCGTCTTCAGGAGGTCCTTCTGCTCTCTAACATGGAGCTGAGGGACACGGATGTGCAGGTGGCTTGCGAGCACTTCTCGGGTTTGGTGTTTTCGAGGTGCGAGGAGGTCGCATTTCATCGTGCTAACAGCACGCGTCCTCCCGCTCCTCCTTTCACGGTCAGATTCCTGAGAGAGAAGGAGCTGCTGCTCTTCAAATACCTACTTCAACTAATCCTTGCCAAACATCACCGAAGCAGCTGTAGCTTGGCAAAACACGCTTTAACGCAGGCAAGGTTTCTCTAGTTAGGTGCCAAGTATCAGATTTCTAATACGAAAAGGCATCTGTCCAAAGGGTTTTGAAGCCTTTGATGAACATGAGACAAAATCCAACATAAACCAGCAAGTCAGCAACTTCCCCAGGCAAGAAGATGGAGAAAGACCATCTCTAAATCATCATCCAATTACTCACATGCCAAAGTTGTGCTTCCACTCCCAATTTCTGGAGGAAAGATGGACTCTACAGGGTGTCCCTAAGGTATTTACACAAAGACACAAGGGAGAGACCAAACTGCAAGGCCCCGACAGCAGACGGAGCAGGACTGACTGGCAGCATGCAGACAGGGTATTGGTGGGAGCACCTAGCCAGCTCCCATCAAATATAGCGTCCCACCTCAACACTGCAACGAGCAGCGAGGCCCCGGGCATGGTTTATCATCGACTGGTTGCTCCAGGACCTCCTCCAAAACTTCATGGAAGTCCCCAAGCCTCTCCACTGAGGTCAGACAAGCCTCCGCTTAATTCCCACCGTTGCTGTCACCTCCAAGATCAGAGCAGACACCGCGTCTTTGGCTAGACCCAGAGGTACGTCTGTCACCAGGAGTAAGGTAACAACCTGAGCGTGAACCCAGAGTGACAACAGGCGAGAGCACACCTGCGTCCAACTCTACCCAAAGCAACGCGGCACAAACCTTCCCCAAATCTCAAGCAAAAAGCTTTTCTTTCCTCCTTCACACCACGATCGAGTGAACCCTTGCAGCCCGCAGAAAAAGAGGCTCTAAGCAGAGATCACCAGGTAGGAAATTTTTCTGGCGTTGCTTCCAGCGGGCTCGAATTTGTAGCACAACGGCACACTGAGCAAGCAGACCCTCTAGAAGGCAGCCTCCAAGACGCACGCAGGCAGCCTCCGGATCTTGGCACTACAGCTCTCGGGTCGCCTTGCGCTTCTTCATTAGCGGCGATACATCTTCGGCTATATACTTCTTCACAGCAGGGACAACATATTGCAAGAGATCTACTACAGGAGAGAGAAATAATTCAAGTTTAAGAAAGGGAGGAAAAACCTAAGAGACCCACTGTTTCTTACTGAGTGGAGATAATTATAAGAAAGCCATGACAAGCCTTAGAGAATGCATTATTTTACTAGGAAATGCCTAAGTGACCTAGAAACCGGAGTCCCATTTCCTGAAATTATTTAGCCGCTTAAGAGCCCTTGTTTCAATGAAAGTGAGAAAAAAAGCTGCTGAAAATGGGACGTAAGAGCCCAAGTCAAGCTTGAACATATTTTCCCCACAATGGTGCGTGAATAGTTTTAAAGGAAGACCAAAGTCAAGGCTGCGCGGAGTTAAGAACGGGAGAGCCTCTTATGTAAGCGACTACCTACGGATAAAACTCTTGTCAATGAATTAAAATAACTGAAATAGCACCAGCGGGACAGGGGACAGAAAGGCACCGCGCTCTTGTATGTACGCGTGGTCATAAAGTAAAAATATTTTGTCCCACCTGTTATTATTTACATCACATGTGGGCATTTTTATTTATTTAGCATTCAAAGGCACACACGTTTTATGGCATCATTATTTGATATGCGAGCCCTAAAATCAGAGGGGAGCAAGAAATATTCCAAATATAAGCAGTGTCTAGAAATCTGGTACATTATTGTGAGTTGTTTAACTAGAACTGCATTCCGCCTTCGGAATGATTGCGTTTTAGTGGTGAACAAAGCAATGATTTCCTATATATAGTTTACATAATTCAAAACGTGAAATCTTACACAGATGAAGGATACAGCGTCCTAAACGTGGATCATACAAAGGGGTGCTCTCTACGCGTAAAAATAGAGCGCTTTCCAAAAACGAAGGAAAGGCAGCGTGGGGTAGAAAGATGAAAAACACCCACACGAAGAAAAGCGAGCATCCCTCAGGAAGTTTCTCACCACCTCCACCACAAAACAAGGTACTTGCTCATTAAAACGCTGCCAACGCACTCAGGATTATGTTCAAAAAAGTCGCATTTCGTCATGTTCGCTTTGCCCGTGGCTCGGTCGGCGCGAGGATCTGGACGATGAGCAATGCCCGCTCTTACGTAAACTCGCCGGGTTTGTAACAGCGCACTCTGTCATATAAAGACTTCTAATCCGATTAAGGTTGTAGATAAACTTCCTCAGCTCCATTTCCATGCGGTAAATCTACCCTGCGCCGCGGGACGCTCAGCTAAGTGTCTGCCTTCACATTTTTGGGACCCAACGGTTCATTCCAGGAGACCGGGCACCCAGCTGCTGTCACCCCCGGTGACAATCTGCCTCTGGATCTCATCTCCCTCTGCTGCTCCTCCTCCGGCTCTATTTTACCAACACTCAAAAAAAATAAGGGAATATTCCTACCGCAGGAACAGGGGAAGAATGGCCCATGAACGGCTGCCAAGCCTATCTTCAGATCCTGCTGCAATGAGAACAGCACGAGGTAGAAGAGAACTACCTTTCACTGCAAGATTAACTGGCAAAGCTTCCCCTGCCCACACGCAACCTCCTTCAGCTTCACCAGCAGCAGCTCAACTTCACTTTCGAAACTTCTAAGGATTTCCAGCATCTTCAGCCACGGACACGACCAGCTGTACCTCTAGAAACAAGTCTATTTTAAACACCAGCTATTTTAAATAATTGCAAGCATCAACTGCTTAGCGATGTGAAGATTTGTTCCCTTCATCTCAGCAGACTCAGCACCAACAAGAGGTTTTTGGCAGAAAACCCAAAAGCCTTGTTCTGCTCCAAGTCTGGTTTACTCACTTTGGAAACAGTTAAAGGGTACAAGGCAGCTCGGTACGGTTAGTTACACAGGTATAAATACACTCATTTGGGCACTGCTTATTCCCTAGCACTGCCAAGTCCGCGTCTAGCCAAGTCCTTAATACACTGAAGTCTGTGAAAGACTGCTTTTTTATTATTATTATTATTTTAAATAGTAACAATGGTATTCAGAGCAAGGTCTCTGCCAGCCAGGGCTGAAAACATTCTCCATAAGCACAAAAAAAAAAAAGGCAAGCTGTGCAAGAGCTCTGCTAAAGGCAGCGCTGCAAGCGTGGCAGCGCATCCCCAAAAGGCAGGGAAGTGGTGAACTTTGCAGCTTTACACACTTTTGAACTCCAGGCACAACCTGCATTTCATACTAAAGGAGTTCAAACGTCTTTTTTTCGGGAGGAGAGGAGGAAAACGTCTTCGCAGAGCTTCTTTTTTAGGATTCATTTGGTAGCCGTGCCTCACAAAGAGAGCTCAGAAGCGAGGCTAGCTCTGCAGAGCGTGCACAGAGAAATACCCCCGGTGGGCAGCACGGCCCGTAGCTGGCAGAGGAGCTTTGTTTATTCATGAACCAGCTTGCAATGGCTGGCACCGCGTCTCCACCGCCGCTTTATTCTCTCGCGCAAGGGTGGGACAGCAGAGCAGCATTCCAGACCGCTGCAGGCTCTCCGCGGGCTGGCTCGCTCCTGCGACGAGAGCGGCAGCGTCGTTCGCGATCCCAGCGTCGTTCCCCGTGAGCCAAACACCTTCCTTTCGTCGGGAAACTTCAATAAATGGCTGCTGTCGCCTGGGAGCTCAGCTCTGCACTCGTCCCGACGCAGGACAGCAGCCCCTGCTCACGTACGGCAGCAAAAGGGAGGCGTGGAGGTAGGAAAATTCAGCTCGGCCTCTCGCCGCCACCCCAGCAAAGCGTGCGAAGAGCTTAAAGGAAAGAAGTGCAATCCAAAAATCCTGCTCCACTAAATAATTAGCCAGCATTAAAATTAGGTTTAGCCTCAGTGAAACCACATTGTGTTGGAGTTGGTTAAGGCACTGAATTTATCATGTTTCAAAAACAAACGTCAAACTTTGGCATGCATTAAAATACAGCGTGTGCTATATAAAAGCTACTGGACGGCTGATGTCTGCACCAGCACGTGCCCCACCAGGTGTATCGGGGAGGTGGGGAACAAAAAAAAAGCAAGAAGCTCTTGGAAGATTATGAAACTGAACTTCAGAGAAGCAATTAAGCCAAACTCCCACGAGCCAAGACTAATTGCAGCAAAACACATTGTAAATATCAGCTCCAAAGACAGCGAACAAACCCGAGCGCACGAACATCAACCAGCAGCTCGGAGAGGAACCTCTGTGGGCACCCCCGAGGGCTGTAAATCAGGAGATCCCGGTGTCCCCCAAGGCGCGTGCTCTCCGCGGCCCGGTCTCGCAGCTTACCCGCCTGCGTGCGCATCGCTCGGAGGGCCGAGGCCACGGACAGCGCTCGGCCAGCCTCAAACCCCTGCTCCTGCTGCTCGGGCCGGCAGAGCGAGGCTGCGCGCAGGTTAAGCCTTAACTTTTCACATCTGGGCAAAGCGATTCAAAGAAGCGGAGAAGGAGCAGAATTAAGAGGTTCGCCGAGGACTTCAAGTGATACGATGTAGGAATTCAGCAGCCAGACAAAAAGATGTGACAAATACTGTGATGTGAAGGCTGAGCATTACGAATAGAAAACCTCAGGTTTATATTCAAAAGGAAGCGAGGCTATAAATGTACTTTTGTTTTACGCTCTATAGGAAGCTTCCTACGCACCTCTACACCAAAGGGAACCCATTTCCAGCTCCCCAGGGAAACCCAGTCCCCGTGCTTACATCTCTGCTCGGCCTACACTACTCAGCAATCACCCATTGTATTACAAGTTCTTTGAAACCAAAACCAAGAAACAAGATTACTTTAAAAGGGGGGGAAAAAAAAAAAAAAGAAATTACAGGAAGCAACAGGTCCTCAATCCTGAAGGCCTGTGACAAAAAAAAAATATTTTCTCCCAGCACTGGAAAGTCCTCTCAAAATGCGTCGTAGTTGGGTGCTAAACGATTGGGGGAAGAGTGGTTTTGGAAATCTGGCCTCAATTCTTGGTGCTAGGAACATAAAAAAAACAAAGAAAGAAAAAAAAAAAGGCCCCAAGAAAGTCAGAAGGATAAATAAAACCAAACAGAATGTGAAAAAGCGTCACATGTGATGCAGCAGAAAATGAGTCCAAAACCAAATCCAACCCAGAGAGCCTCTACTAACACACGCTGCAAAAACCAACACAAGCCCCACCGGGGCTGCCAGCAGCCGAGCGTATTTTACTAAGCCATTTTAAAAACGTTTCCACCAGGACGAGGCAGCGACAGGCTCTGGGCGAGATGCGCCCTAGCTGCCCTGATGCACGCCCGCAGAAGAGCTCCAGTTCCTCCTCACCAGGAACGGTGGATCTTGCAAGCCGGCTCCTGCCTGTTCCCGGAGGATGGAAGGATTCGGATTCTTCCCCGCGACCATCCTCTCACACCCATCCCTTCACGCTTCCTCTCTCAAACTTCCCCGTCTTTCAAAACGGGCGAGGGAAATTTCCTGCCCGCCCCACGCCACGACCACAAACCCGCTTTTTAGCCACCCTGAGAACGTCCTCCGCAGTCAGCGTCTCCTCCAGCCGGGCTCCGAGGGGTTTCGGAAGAGATGGGAATAAAGACATTAATGAGAAGTTTGATTTTTTTTTTTTTTAAGCCACGTCCTTTTATTTTTGCCATCTTCCCGCAGGGCATACCTATGCAATCACCACCCCAATCGTGCCACACGGATTGTACGGCGCTTCCAAGTTAACTCGGACTAACAACAGTCCCATCAACCAGCTTAAAAAGGGGTAACGGCACTTGCAACCTACCAAGGTGGGTGAGCATCTGAACAGCGGGACTCAGCAAGGCTCAACAGCAAGTTCATTTTCACCCGACATCTTTGTAAATCACACAGAGACAAAAAAAAATCAGAGCACTAAATACATACAGTGGGAAATGCTGGAGAAGACTGGAAAATAAGGACCCTTGAGAAAACAGAAAAACGAGCAAGAATAAGTAGAAATTAATGTTAGAAATACCCTTCAACGGGGGAAAGTTAAGTTGAAGCGAAAGACAAATTGCAAGTGGAAGGTTTAACATATTCAGCTTTGCGTAAAGCTCTTCCTTCTTATGATCTGAGCAGAGACCAAGGAGGGAAGGTCCCGATCTCCAGCACTCTGATGCAAACCCCGTTCAACTCCAAGCTATTTGGTATCAGAAGGATATTGGCAAATTGGAAGGCATTCAGGAAAATACAGTTAAGCAGCTGGAGGGATTGATTTACAAGGAAAGATTAAAATAACTAGACGCCTAGTTTGGCTAAGCGGTAAGTAAGGTGGACATGGTAATTTTTTACAGTTAGTTGACAGGCAAGTGCCACAAGGGAGAGGAAGTGTTCAGCACACTACAATTAGGTATAGCCAAAGGATTGGCACGCAATTAAGGGAATTCATAGCTGCATTAAAGTTCTCAGAGCAGTGAGGTCTATGGGCTACTAAAACAGTCTCCCACTTCTCAATTCCCACCCAGCTTCCAGGATCAGGAATAAAACACTTCTGAGAAAGGACCATCCTGGCTGCAGGTAGGCATTACAGACCTCGCGGGTCGGCTGCTGCCTAGCTGCTTCCTCCAGCTGAACCCACTCCTTTTTTGTTTGTTTGTTTTTAACACTAAGAGCAAACAAGCGCTCCAGCGCTCTCCAGCCCGCAAAGCGATTACAGTTGGCAACGGTAATTACCCCACTCATGTCACAGAAGGTGAATACGATCTCTCGCTTTGAGGAAACGAGGAGCAAGGATGTTAACCCCACTCGTTTTCCAAACGGGAATCTGGCTGTTGAATCCACCTCCCACAAACTTCTCCTCCACATTCAAACAGTGAAGTTATTCTTAGTCTCCGCTGAGAAAACCCCAATCCAAAAAAACCGTCCAACAAAGCCAGTGGTTCAGAACTGCTGCTGAATTCCTCTCCAGAAATGACTGCATTTTAGTGACAACTATTTTTAAAGCAGTTTGCAAAGAACAAGATAACCCCTTCAGACCGTGCCCTTCAACACTGCTGGCAGAAGAAAGTCCCTGCCCAACAAGCACTGTAGTGAGGCAAAATAAATTGGGAAGTCCACTGAAGTGTTAACGACGCTTTGACGTGATCCTCCTGAACGTTAAATTGAAATGTTGCCTTTAGAGGGACCTGAGCAGGGAAAGAAGTGATAACTTCGTAAAGAAAGCTAACGATGGGACTCGGTGAAGAAGAGGCAACAAAGAAAGAGGCAGAAAGAGCAAAATGGGGAAAGCTGAGCGGAACAAGGAGTTTTTGTTGTCACACACATTTCATCTCACACCTGAACCAGCCGATCTCTTTTCCTTAGTCAGGCTGAGGAACCCCATACCAACGCTTCTGGCAGTGGGAACAAAACAGCTTTGAGACGTGACCCGGGTTGCGCTTGCAAAGTCAGAGCTACTGAGGGGCAACAGATTTCACAGCACCAGCAGCAGATGAGCAAGCGCGTGGTGAAACCTCACCGCTTCAACAAGCTCCCAGAAGTTTGAGCTCCCGAAGTCCCCCAGCAAGAATTAACAGCTGTTTCAGACTTCAGAAGAAACTACTTAATTCTCTCATTTCTGCTGTTTGCGTGTCTTCCTTTACTCAGTGCTGTGGGAGTCACTGATCGCCCTGGGACTCTGTGGGGTGGGATGGGGCTGAGAGCCCCCTGCCTCCCAACGCCCTGCAGACCCACAGCCGCTCACCAGCCCACACCCTGCTCCCCACCTCACCCCCATGGGCACCCACCCCCTCTCCACAGCCTGTCTACGTCTGCTGGCCACTGGGAGCCCCCAAAACGTCGGCCTGGATCCTCCCTCAGCTGCCCCAAAAGAGTCACGAGCCACCGCGCTGAGCCCAAACCCCTCGTCATCCAGAGTCCCAGTTAAAGGGGTCCCCCCCAGGATCCCCTCCAACCCCTGAGCTCCCTGTATCTGCCATCCCCCAGGACACCCCGTATCTCTTCAGGGTCCCCCAGGACCTGCAGACCGAAGGGTCTTCCATACCTACAACCTCCAAAGACACCCCTCCATTCTCTCTCACCTTCTAAAGCCCCCCCACCCCTCAGCTCCCCCCGTCCACATTCCTTCAAGAATCCCCAATACCTCTCCAGGGTTCACCCCCCAAAATCCCGCCGCAGGACCCCCCCTCCCTTTAAAGCCCTCCATATTTCCAACACCCCCAACCCCTCAATGCCCCCCTATTTGCAATCCCTCAAGGCCCCTCATATTCCCCAGGACCCCCCCAAGGCCCCCACCCCACAGGGCCCCCCCCAGACCCCCACCCTCGCGGCCCCCCCATACTCCCGACGCCCCGTATCCCGCTGACCTCCCCAGACCCCCAAATCCCCCCATTTCCCCGGGTCTCCCCCACCCCGGGGCCCCCCTGGCCTCCGGGCTCCCCCCCTCAGGCACCGCCCGGGCCCCTCGCTGCCTGCAGCAGCCCCGCCCACCCGGGGAGGGGCTTGCCCCATCGCGGCGCCCCCTAAGCTCCCATTGGCCGCACCGCCCGCCACTCCGGGCCTGGAGGCGACCCGATTGGCCGAAGGGCGCCGTCAATCAGCCATGGGGCGGAGGGTGGGAGAGCGGCTGCCTCACGAAAACTCAGGGAAGAGTTGTGGGGGGAGGGGCCGGCCGGGGCTCCCCGCGCCCCCCGCCCGCCCCCCCCCCTCCCGCCGCCTCTCCCACCGCCTCCTCCGCCCGGGGCGGCCCCGCCGCCCGCCGAGCCCGGGCGCTACCGGTTACCTGAGGGAGGGCCGGGCCGGGCCGCGCCGCCGCCGGGGCCTCGCGCTGGCTGCCTCTCGCGCTGGGACTCCCGCCTCCCCCCCGCCAGCCGCCCCCCCCCCGGCCCCGCGCGCGAGACTCTCGCGAGACCCGAGGGGAGGTAACGGCGGCGGGGCCAATGGGGGGCTTCGGGGGCGGGGCCTCGCCGCGGAGGGGCGGGGCTGACCATGCCTCCTCGGGGGGGGGGGCAGCGAGAGGGAGGCCTCCGGGGGGGACAGAGAGGCCGCCCGGGGGGGACCTCCATCCTGCGGGGACAGCGAGACGGGGACACCCCGACAGCGGGACACCCCGACAGCGGGACACCCCTGAGCCCAGGGCACCCGCACCCCAACCCCCAGGAACACCCCAGCTCCTGGCCCTGCGGCTGCCAGGCCCCGGCTGAGGTGGCCCCGAGGGGGTGATGTCCCCGGGCAGGGAGAGATGGAGGCGTCCGCCCTGGCTGCCGTCCCCAGGGCTCAGCCACGTCCCCGTCCCCTTGGGGACGTGGCTGAGGGCTCGGGGTGGCAGCAGGGCTCAGCCCCAGGCACCTGGTGTCCCCTCTGGGGACACTGCCACCTCCCCAGGGGGGAAAGCGAGCCCAGGGCAGCGTGGTCCCACACCCCAGTGCCAGCCACGGGCAAGTGACACAGGACGGGGCCACCAAGGAGACACGAGGAGCCCAGACCCCGTTATCAAACCGTCTTTATTCCCCTCCCGCCCGTGGTGGGGCTGGGATCGCGGCTCTCCCCCGTCCCCCCGCCGGCATTCACGGCTGGCCGTGGGACCGGGCCCGGCGGGGCGCTGGCTCTGTCACCGTCGCTGTCACCGGCTCCTCACATGGCGAAGAGGATGAGGAAGGCCACCATGAGGCAGAAGAGCCCCATGGCCTCGGAGAGGGCAAAGCCCAAGATGGCGTAGGAGAAAAGCTGTTGTTTAAGTGAGGGGTTCCTGCGGGGAGAGGAGAGGCCGGTCAGCAGGGGCGCAGCCGCCCCCGACCTGCCGTTTCCAGCCCCCCGTGTCCCCCCCTGACCTGGCGTAGCCGATGATGAGGCTGCCGAAGACGGTGCCGATGCCAGCGCCAGAGCCGGCCACCCCCACCGTGGCAGCGCCGGCGCCGATGAACTTGGCGGCGGTGTCGATATCCCGGTGGGCTGCGCTCGTCTGGATGGCCCGGTGGGCTACCGGCCACGCCTGGGGAACGGGAGGGTGGGCAACTGCGTGGGGAGGGGGGGGAACCTCACCCCAGTCCCCCCCAGGCTTCAGTTTCCCCGCATCGAGCTCCCCGCAGCCTCTCAGGGAGCCCCAGGGCGGGCAGGGGGCACAGTCGCCTCCCTCTGCCCCTCCCGGGGCCGGGGCTCAGCACCCTCTGTGCCCCCCGGTCCAAGCTGGGCACATTACCTGCTCCGACCGGGCCTCGGGGCTGCTCAGCATGGAGGCAGAGAGGGGCTGGCACAGCACCCGCGAGCTCCTCCTCACCTGCAAAGCACAGCCGCCCTCAGATTTGGGGGGATGCCCCACCCCGCGCTCCCCCAGGGCAGCGAAACTCCACCCGGGGGTCCCCTGAGGCCACCGCTGCCACCTCTGGCACCCCTGAACCTGCTCAGCCCCTCGGGGCGCCCTGTGAGCAGGCAGCACCCAGCTGGGAGAGCCTGTCCCGGCACCCAGCACCGAAGCAGAGCTCTGGGGCATCCCACGGCCCTGCTGCGGGCACCCCGCGGCCGTACGGATCCCGTGTGTTGCCGGGGCCGGCACCCAGCCAAAGGCGCTTTACTCCCAGCGCCGTATCCACCTCCGCGTGGGTAATTAGTAACCATCGAGGGATGGCAAATGATCTTTAACCAGAGCGGCTGAGCGCTCGAGGCTCCGCTCACCTTCGGTGCGGCCCAAGGTGGCTCCAAACCTGCCAAAGTGTCCCCAAACCTCTCCCCTTGTCCCCACGCGTTACCCCCGCACAGCCTCGTCCGGCAGAAGGGACACGGAGGGCGAAGGAGGGGTTTGTCACTACTCACTAGCGCGGGAGCAGAGACAAACTTTGCACAGGCGTACATGGTGAGGGACGGAGGGACACACGCACGGGACACGGCTGGAAGAGACAGACAGACACCGGGGCATGAGGAGCCACAGCGCATGGGATCCGGCCTCGCAGATGCGGGGTGGCCCCCGGGACAGGCAGGGGACTTGGGGACACACGGGAGGGCTGAACCATGCGGGAACGGTGGGGCAGGATGCGTCTTTGTCACCCAGGGGACAGCTCCCGGCTGAGTGCCACCACGGTGGCAGTTTGGGGCTCAGGAATTTGGGGTCCTGGAGTTGCTCCGGCGCAGAGTCCCAGGGGGTTTCACCCACCCGGGGGGCAAGAGGAGCTCACAAGGGCCCTGGTCCCTGTGAGGAGGGACGGGGCCTTGGGGGTCCCTCCTCGGCCCTGCCTCCCAGGGCAGAGAACGGGGCAACTCCGGGGGGGGGCACAGCCTGGGGACCCCTAGCCCTGGCTGGGGACGTGGGGGCTGGAGAGGGCAGAGTGTGGGGGGCGAAACCCCAGCGTGGAGGGAGGTCACCCCAGAAGGCGGCGTGAGGGGATGTCACCCCACAACAGTGGGGGAGTCACCCCAGAACAGTGGGGGGGTCACTCCAAGACTCTGTGTGTGGTGGGTCACCCCAAAACAGTGTGGGGGTCACCCCAGAACTCTGGGGGGGGGGGGTCACCCCAAAACTCTGTGTGTGTGTGTGTAGGTGTCACCCCAAAACTCGGCGGGGGATGCCCCAACCCCAACCAGCTCCCTGGCATGGGGGGGGGCCCGTCCCTGTCCCCACCCAAAGGGGGGGGTTCCCCCTCTTCGCCCTCCCCCACCCCTGAGGGGGCCCTCCCGTCCCCCACCCCCAGGGTATCTCTCTCGCCCTCCCCTCCCCCTGAGGGGGTCTCCTCCCGCTCCCCTTGCCCCCACCGCGGGGGTCTCCCCCCCCCGGCCCGCCGCCCCTCACCTGGCGCACCGGCGGCGGGCAGGTCGCGGCGGCACCCACTGCGCAGGCGCGCCCGGAAGCACCGCCCGGAAGCACCACTGAGAGGCAGCGAGACGGGGGTGTCACCGCCCAGAGCGCCGCTCGGCCCCGCGGCGCCGCCTGCTGGACGGGAGGTGGCGGGGCCGGGGGCTGCGCGCTCGCTGGGGGGGGGGGGCGGGAGGAGGAGGCGGGGTCTGGAGGGAGGGGGCGGGGTTTTCGGAGAGGGGGCGGGGTCTGGAGGGAGGAGGCGGGGTCTGGCGGTGAGGGGCGGGGTCTGGTGGGGAGGGGGTGGGGTCTGGAGAGGAGGGGTGGGGTTTGGCGGTGAGGGGGCGGGGTTTGTGGGGAGGGGCGGGGTTTGGACGGGAGGGGCACGGTTTGGCTGGGAGGGGGCGGAGTTTGGAGTGCGGGGCGGGGTTTGGAGGGGGCGGGGTTTGGACGGGAGGGGCGGGGTCTGGAGGGGAGGGGCGTGGTCTCGCAGCGCGCCCCCTGGCGGCGGTGACGGGCGCTGCGGGCGGGATTTGGGGGGGCCCAGGCGGGGGGTGCAGGGGGTGCGGGGGGTGCACACGTCTGTCTACACGCGTGGCACCTGTGCATCGCCGCGGCTGCCTGCTTATGCGTATGTGTGTGTTTGCACACGCGTGTGCAAGGAGCGTGCACACGTGTGAGGCTGGGGGGGGGGCTTGTCACCCCAGGGTGCTGGGGGGGGGGGAACGACATGGTGTCACCCCGGGGTGCTGGGGGCACCCCAGGGTACAGGGGGGGCGGTGTCACCCCAGGGTGCAGGGGGGACTGGGGCTCCCCAGGATGCTGGGGGGACAGCATCACCCCAGGGTGCAGGGGTCCCCCAGGGTGCAGGAGGACTGGGCACCCCAGGGTGCAGGGGGCCCAGAGGGTGCAGAGGGGACAGCGTCACCCCAGGGTGCAGAGGGGACCAGGGCACCCCAGGGTGCAGGGTTCCCCAGGGTGCAGGGGGACCGGGAGCCCCAGGATGCTGGGGGGGACAGCGTCACCCCAGGGTGCAGAGGGGACTGGGGCTCCCCAGGGTGTGGGAGGGACCGTGTCACCCCAGGGTGCAGGGGGACCGGGGTGCCCCAGGGTGCTGGGGACACTGGAGCACCCCAAGGTGCAGAGGGGACCATGTCGCTCCAGGGTGCAGGGGGACCAGGGCACCCCAGGGTGCTGGGGGTCCCCCAGGGTGCAGAGGGGATGGTGTTACCCCAGGGTGCTGGGGGCATCTCAAGGTGCAGGGGGACCGGGTGCCCCAGGGTGCGGGGGGGACTGGGGCACCCCAGGGTGTGGGAGGGACGGTGTCACCCCAGGGTGTGGGGGAACTGGGGCACCCCAGGGTGCTGGGGCCCTCCAGGGTGCGGGGACAATGACGGTGTCACCCCAGGATGAAAGGGAACCGGGGCACCCCAGGGTGCAGGGGGCCCCCCAAGGTGCAGAGGGATCAGTGTCACCCCAGGGTGCTGGGGCCCCCAGGGTGCGGGGTGCCGCTGTCACCCCAGGGTGGGGTGCGGGGTGGCGGTGCCGCGCGGGCTGTCAGGCAGCCGTATTTATGGGCAGCCCTAATGCGGGAAGCCATAAAGGCAGAGAGAGCCGCTATTAATTAAATCATTGTTATAATTAACTTTCATTAAAGGAAAATCAATAACGAGGAGCCGGGATTGAAGGGAGGCCATCCATCAGCCCTGCCCCGCCGCCGCGGGGGGAGCGCGGGGGCTCCGCGTGCATGCGTGCGAGGGGTGCGCGTGCGAGGGAGGGGTGCGCGTGCGAGGGGTGTGCGTGCACATGGACGTGAGCGTGTGTGCACCCGTGGGGGGGTTGTGTGCGTGCGTGCGTGTGTGCGTGTGCACACGGGGGTTGCACAGGGACACACGCGTGTGCGGGAGCGCGTGTGCGAGGCCGGTGCCCCCCAGCCGCGGCCCCCAGGCCTCCTCCTGCGCCCCAAGCCCCCGACCGGGGCGCCCCAAACCAGAACCCAGCACTGCCCCAGTGCCCCCAGAGCCCCCTTAGAACCCCTAAAACCCCCAGAAGGGCCCTCCCGGCCCCCCAAAACCCCTCAGCCCCCCAATCCCCCTCCGCGGCCTATCCGTCCGTCCGTCTTTGTCCGCCTTTCCTCCCCCCTCTTCTTTTTTTTTTTCTCTTTTCCCATTTTTTTTTTTTTATTCCCTGATTTAAACCACGGCTCCATTTGCTGCCACTGACCTTAACGGCTTAAATTAAAAAGCAATGTTCTGTGCGCGCCTCCAAAGCCGCCGCGCCGGGAGGGAGGGGGGTCGAGGGGGGCCCCCCCAGCTCCCCCCCGCCTTTCCAGCCCCCCCCGCGGGCTCTGATGGTTTTAATATCACCGTAATGGCTTTGACCTTGCGATTAATAGCGGGATTTGCAAAGCCGCCGCGGCGTGACGGCGGCCGCCGCTCGGGGTGCGGGGTGAGGGGGGGTGGAGGGGGCTGTCCCGATTTTGGGGGGGGGCTTGGGGTTGGTGCTGGGTGGGGAAACTGAGGCACGAGTGGGGGAATGGGGGGGGCTGCTGTAAATTGGGTGATGGGGGGCTGGAGGTGGGTGTGGGGAGTTGCAAGGGGGGAGTGGGGCATGCGTGTGTCGGGACATGCGTGTGTCGGGACATGAGTGTGTCAGGACACACGTGTGCGTGTGCACGGCTGGGGGGTCTCTGGGGTCCGGGCGGCTGCCGTGGGTGCCCCCTCCCCTGCAGGGCTCACGGTGGGGGCGACACGGGTGTAGAGAGGATGGGGGGGGCAGTGGGTGGCACACGGGGGGTGACCGGGGCTGAGGGGGGGGGGGCACGGGGGCTGCCGGGGCCGGGGGAGCCGGGGGGGGGGCGGCTGCTGCTGCCCCCAGCCCCGCTCCCGTCCCTATCCCCGGTCCCTGTCCCTGCCCCCAATCCCGGTCCCTGTCCCCAATCCCAGTCCCTGTCCCCAGTCCCGGTCCCTGTCCCCAGTCCCTGTCCCCGGTCCCTGTCCCCAATCCCGGTCCCTGTCCCCGTCCCGGCGCTGGCGCAGTCGCCGCCCGCGCTGCATCCTAATGAGGAGGCGGCGGCGGCGAGAGCGGGACCGGCCCCGCGGAGACCCCGGGGGACGGGGACAGGGACGGGGATGGGGATGGGGATGGGGATGGGGACAGGGACAGGGACGGGGATGGGGATGGGGATGGGGTCGGGCTGCTTCCCACCGCCTCCACGCCCCGACAGAGCCCCCGAGGGGCTGGGGGGGGTTTGGGGGAACCGGGGGGATCCCCCCCGTGCCCGCAGGGCCGGTGACAGGCGGCAGAGGGCCGGTGACACACACCAGGGCACAACCACACAGGCACCCCCGCACCGCCGGCCTGCCACACCCGCACAGCTGGAGCGGGGGGGTCACCGTGACACCCACAGCTGGAGCAGGGGGGTCACTGTTACACCCACAGCTGGAGCAGGGGGGTCACCCTCACACCCACAGCTGGATCATGGGGATCGCCCTCACACCCACAGCTGGATGGAGGGGGTCACCATCACAGCCACAGCTGGATTATGGGGGTCACCATCACACCCGCAGCAGGATCCCAGGGATCACCCTCACAGCCACAGCTGGATTATGGGGGTCACCATCACACCCACAGCTGGATGGAGGGGGTCACCCTCACACCCGCAGCAGGATCCCAGGGATCACCATCACACCCACAGCTGGATGGAGGAGGTCACCATCACACCCACAGCTGGATCCCAGGCATCGCTGTGCCGGGCTCCCACCTCCCACCGCGGCCCTGGGGACGCCAGGGCCTGGCCGGGGGGTCGGGGTGCAGCGGGGTGGGTGCTGTGCCGGGGCCGGCTGCCGTTTTGCCGTGGCAGGGTAGAGGGCAGTGGCGGTCCAGCCACGCCGGGCCCGGGCCCATTTCTGGACAGCGGGTGCCACCGGACAGCGGGTGACACTGAGCTGGGGGTGCCACTGGGCTGGGGGTGACGCTACGTGGTGTCTGTGCGTGGTCCTGCACCCAGCCCGGCTCTGCTTCTCCCCAGATTTTGGTGGCACCCGGGCAGGGGGACCAGATGCTGTCCCCTGGGTGGCATCCAGGCGGGGGGACACGGGACGCGCCGAGCCAGGCGGCTGCTGCACAGGAGCAGAGCGGGAGCGCTCACCCCACCACCCCCCAGAGCACCCACGGCCCCCACGGAGCACCGAGACCCCCACCCACCGCCTCCCTTTGCATCTCCCACCCCCTGCCCCCTCCCCAGCGCTCGCGGGGACTTTCCCCACCCGCGTTTGCACCACGGGGCACGACCAGCTCCGGGCTGGCCGCCGGGACCCCCGGGGTGGCAGCCGGGACCCTTGGGTGCCGCGGCCACGCCAGGAGGGTGCTGCGGCCATGGGGAAGGGCTCACGGCCGCGCGGTGCCACCGCACACCTACGCGTGAAATACGGCCCCATAAATCCATGCCCTGTTGTGTCTTATTGCTTAATTAGTACATGAAACGACATGATTCAGAAGAGCCCAAATGGGATGGCGTCATGGGAGGCATTAAAATGGAGGGGAATTAGCGGCTGGCGAGCCAGGCGGGGAGAAAAAGCTGGGGGGGAGCTTTTGGGGGGGATTCAGGGGGTTTTGGCCTCCCTGGTGATGCCAGTAAAGGGTTGGGATGCGCCAAATTTATCCTCCAGGATTTAGGGTGCCAACAAACCCACGCTGCAAAACCACCCTTAACCCCACGCCACGCGCCCGAGCCGTCCCCGTCCCCTCTCATCCCGGGAGCAGGGGCTTGGCAGGGGGGGGTTAAAAAGGGTCCCCCCCCACCCCACGATGATGGGGACGGGGCACCCGCAACGTCCCCCAGCGCCTTCAGATGCTGCCACGCTTCGCTCTGGCTCCCGGCCCGCCTCGGCGGGGTATTTTTTTTTTTTTACAGGCTTTTTTATGACAAACTTTACTTTACGTTTGACATTTAAAAGCTGATCAGATCTTCCCTCCAGGACAGCAGGAAATGGAGATATTTATTGGGGTCTCAGCGATGCTGGGAGAGCCGCGAGATTTACTCCGACAGCGCGGCAGGATTATAGATATCGTCTGTCCGGCCGGGACGCCGGTGCCGTGGGACGCGCCACAGGCAGAGGACAGCGATTTATTGGGGGCTTGGGGCTTGTTTTAGTTCCCCTGAGAAGGGCTGTCAGGAAGGTGATGAAAGCCCGGGCTGGCGCGGCCCACGCTGACCTGGTGGGGATTCTCCGGCGGCAGGTATGCGGCTGTGCTGAGGTGAGCGTGCCGCTTTCTGGAGGGGTTTTGCTGTTTGACAGTGAGAGGTTTGGCTTTTCCATGTCACCCTGCAGCTCCTCTCTGCCCTCCAGCTCCCTGCCTGCTGCTTTCCTGCTTCCCTGCCTGCCCCTCAGCTCGCCGGTGCCTCCTGCCTGGGGACATGCCTTGGGTTGGGGACAGCATCTAGGACTTGGGGACACGTCCCAGGGTCAGGGGTGACCTCTTGCACCCACGGACATGACTTGGAGACCATGTCTTGGACCTGGGGATGGTTTCTCAGGTTGAGGACCATGTCTTAGACCTGGGGTTGGTGTCTTGGGATGGTGTCTTGGAGCTGGGGACTTGTCTTGCGTCAAGGGACAGTGTCTCAGACCTGGGGAGAGTGTCTTGGGAGAGCCTTGGACCAGAGGATGGTGCCTCTGGCAGGGGACAATGTCTTGGGCCTGGGGACACGTCTTGGCTTAGCGGATGGGGCCTTGGGTCAAGGGATGGGGTCTTGGACCTGGGAATGATACCTGGGGATGGGAGACGGTGTCTTGGGTTGAGGAACGGTGTCTTGGGCCTTCAAAGAGTGTCTTGGGACAGTGTCTTGGACCTGGGGTCATGTCTGGGGGCCAGTGACAGTGTCTAGGACCTGGGGACGGTGTCTTGGGTTGGGGACGGTGTCTTGGACCTGGGGACGGTGTCTCAGACCTGGGGACATGCCTCGGGTGAGGGACGCTGTCCCAGAACGGGGACAATACCTCACAGCTGGGGACACACTGGGGCCCAGGGCTGGTGTCTCCAGCCCTTTGGGGACACACATTTGAGGACAAGATCTCACAGCTGGGGACACCAGCAGGGTTTGCAGGGATGGGGTAGGGGGGGACGGACCGGCCACGCGTCTCTCCTCTGGCACCATCACGCTCCACCTCTCCAGCAGCCACCAATACATCACGCTCCCCTCCTTGTGCCAGGGCAGCTTTCAAGAGCCCGCCTCGTAAAAAAGCACAAATAAAATATTATCGCTGCCTTTTCATGCCTGCGCCGTTATTTTCCACCGCTAACGAAGGAGATTTCCCCTGCGTGGGAGGCGGGTCCCTGCCACCGCCGACTCCGCAGTCCCGGGGACCTCCTGGGGACCCCCCACGTCCTCTTTTTTTGCTGCATTTGAGCACAAATATTCCTGGGGGGAGGATTTTAATGTTGCTGCGGAGGCGGGGGCGGATCAGCCCTTCCCCTTCTGCTCAGGCCGCCTGGCCAGCAAAGCGAGCAGCAAATGCCCATCACCGGGGCGTCTGGTCCAGAGCTGCAGCCATGGGGTAGAAGAGATGATGTCACTGCTTGCCTCGGTGATGTCATCAGTTTTCTGAGCGAGCCGGTGATGTCAGCAGCCCCCCGGGCCAATCCTAAGAAGGGTATTTGGCTTCCGGGCCAATCCCGCCTCAGCACTCTGCTCTGCCCTGCCCAATCCCAGCCAGCGCCGCCCACCCCGAGGCCTGGGGCTACAGGGTGAAATTTGGGGACAACCCCCCCAGACCGGGCCATCTCCACCCACCTCATTCCCAGCAGCACCAGCAAAGCCAGGCTGAATTTGGGGTTAAAAACTACTGGTATTGGGACAATAACCCCAGGCTCCAAGCAGAAAACCTCACTTTCCCAGCTGCATCAGGGAAGCAGGGCTAAATTTGGGGCTAAACCCCCTCAAATCGGGGCAAAACCCCAGTCTCCACCCCAAATACCCGCTGTGCCGGCAGCGGGACGCGCGGCTGAGACCGGCCAGCTCGTCACACGAGGCCAGGGCCGGGCCCTGTCGTGGAGAGAAGTGGGGATTCGCTGCTTTTCTTCACTAAAAACGTAGCAGAATGGGTTTCTCCCCTTCCTCCCTTCCCCTTTCGCTTTCCTTTCCCCCATTTTCCTCTTTTCTTTTTCCTCCATTTCCCTTTTCCCCCGTGCGAGCGTGATGCCCCTCCGTGCGAGCGTGATCCCCTGCCCCGTGAGCGTGAAAACCCTCGTGCAAGTGCGAGCCCCCATGTGAGCGCGATCCCCCCGTGCGAGTGTGATCCCCCCCCGTGTGAGTGTGACCCCCCATGCAAGCATGATACCCCTACGGGAGTGTGAACCCCCCATCTGAGTGTGACCCCCCCCCGTGCGAGTGTGACCCCTCCATGTGAGTGTGATCCCCCTCTGTGAGTGTGACCCCTGCGTGTGACTGTGACCCCCCCACGCAAGAGTGACCCCCTACACGAGTGTGACCCCCCCCATGAGTGTGACCCCCCCCCATGTGACTGTGACCCCCCCATCTGAGTGTGACCCCCCCCAATTGAGTGTGACCCCCCCCACGCGAGCTCGGTCCCCACGCGGGGGCCGGGGGATGCTGCGGGCTCCATGGCGACGGTTGCCGGGGCGACCGCGGGACCGGAGCGGCGGGAGCGGAGATGCGGGCGGCCCCGAGGAGATCGATGGGGCCGGGGAGGGGCCCGGGAGGGACCGGGGGGTCGGGGGCCGGGGGGGCGAGGGGGGTCGGGGGCCGGGAGGGGCCGGGAGTCACCGCCTGCCGCCGGTGGCCCCGGGAGCGGCGCCGGGACCCCCGGGAGCCCCGGGGCTGGGGAGGCGGGAGGGGGCGTCGGGGGGAGGGCGGGGGCGGGGGTGCGGGTGTGTGAGCGTGTGCATGTGCGTGTGTGTGTGCATGTGTGTGTGTGCATGCTTGTGCATGCCTGTGCATGTGTGTGCGTGTACGTGTATGTGCATGTGTGCGTGTGTGTGCATGCCTGTGCACACGTGTGTGCATGCGTGCATGCGTGCGTGGGTGTGCGTGATCTTAAAACC
The DNA here is from genome assembly GCA_020745775.1 of Theristicus caerulescens. Lineage (NCBI taxonomy): Eukaryota > Metazoa > Chordata > Aves > Pelecaniformes > Threskiornithidae > Theristicus > Theristicus caerulescens. The sequence continues at coordinate 384,198 of CM036580.1, forward strand.
TAATGATTCTATGATTCTATTCTATTTCAGCCTAAATGATTCTACGATTCTATGAGCGTGTGCATGCGTGTGTGTGTGTGTGCATGTACGTGTGTGTAAACACGTGTGCATGCATGTGTCTGCATGTGTTTGTGCATATATGTGTGCATGTGTGCGTGCATGTGTGTGCATATATGTGCATGTGTGTGCATATGTGTGTGTGCATGTGTGTGCATGCATGCGTATGTACATGTGTGTGCATGTCTGTACACACAAGGGCATACGTGTGTGTGTCCTTGTGCGTACATGTGCATATCTGTGTGTGCACGTGCAGGCCAGCACAGGGGCTTGTGTGCACGCGTGCAAGGGTACACGTGGGCGCGCGTGTGCAGGCGTGCAGCTGAGCGTCAGTGCGTGTTTGGGGAGCGCATGTGCGTGTGCAGGCAGGTGCGTTCCCATGAGTTGTGCGCATGGGTGTGCGCTGCTCGGGTGTACGCAGGCGTGAGTGTGCATACGTGCATATATACGCCGGCGTGTGCGTGTATGCACGTGCGTGCACAGGCACCCGTCTGCATGTGCGTGTGATGTGCAAGCACGTGTGTGCGTGCACTACCGTGTGTGCAGGCAGCTGAGCGTGCATGCACGGGCATGCCCAGGTTGGGGGTGTGCATGTGTGTGCACGTGCACACGCGTGTGCACGCACACGGTGCTGCAACCACGTCTGCCCCCCCAATTTACGGCCCCCTCTCCTCCTCCCGGGGGCACGCGGGGGGGCACACGGGGGGCACGCGGGGGGCACACGGGGGCCCCCACGGCGCTCGCCCCACCTCCACTCCCAGGCAAGCCGAAAAACGGGATTTTTCCCCAAGTGCAGCCCAGCAGAGCTGCGCTCCCCTTCTCTTTTGGGGCAAAAAAGGGGCTTTTGGGGGATCCCTTTGCCAGTGCTGCTCTGCGGAGCGTGGGGGGCGGCGGAGGGGGGCGAGGGCTCGGCTTTTTCTTCCTCGGCTGCTCTCTGCACTGCACCATGATGCTACGGAAAATAATATCCCCGCAGCGACGAGCGGGAGAACATAAAAAAAAGATGGGAAAAAAAGCGAGGAGCGAGGGAGGGGAGGGGGAGGCAGAGCCGGGAAAGGTCGCCCGCTTCGGGCAAAGCCGCTCGGAGAGGAGTCGGGTCCTGCCCTTCGCCTTGTCCCCCCTTTGTCCACGCACCCCCATCCTGCAGCCGGGAACCCCGCAGAGCCCCGAAACTGCCCCCGCAGAATCCGGCCCGTTATAAATACCCCGCTCCGAGGGCCAGAGCCGCTTTTGGTTGCCATCGGGCGCCCACGGCCGGGTGTCGGGGTGCTGGCGCGGGGAGAGCTTCATCAGGGGCCCCAGTTACAGCCGCCGAGTGAGGAGCAGTGATTTATCCGCCATGAACCTGCGACAAAAGGCTGGGAGGGGGGAATCAATCCGGCGTCTTTTCTCCCAATATTTTCCGCCGTTCCTTTGTTCTCCCAACGAAGGTCTTGCAACCAGCACCGCTGCAGGGACGAGCAGCACCCCGCCTGCCAGCTCCTCATCTTTTCCCACGGTTTTAATATTTTCCCCTTCTCCTTAAGGGTTTCCACCTAAACTGGGATACTTTTTTCCGCCGTTGTCCCCCCTCTGGATCCTCCATCGCCAACCGTTTGTTGGGGGTGCAGAGATGGGGCTTGATGAGCCCAGGGATGGGTGGTGGGTTGTGGGATGGGTGGGGAGCAATGGGATGGGGTGGTGGGACATGGGGTGGGTGATAAAATGAGGTGGTGGGTGGTGGGATGGAGTGGTGGGTTGTGGGATGGGTGGGGAGCAATGGGATGGGGTGGTGGGACATAGGATGGGGTGGTGGGATGTGGGGTGGGGTGGTGGGACATGGGATGGGGTGGTGGGACATGGGGTGGGGTGGTGGGACATAGGATAGGGTGGTGGGACATGGAGTGGGGTGGTGGGACATAGGATAGGGTGGTGGGACATAGGGTGGGTGATAAGATGGGGTGGTGGGTCATGGGATGGGTGGGGAGCAATGGGATGGGGTGGTGGGACATGAGGTGGGTGATAAGATGGGGTGGTGGGTGGTGGGATGGAGTGGTGGGTTGTGGGATGGGTGGGGAGCAATGGGGTGGGGTGATGGGTCACAGGGTGGGAAAACGGGTGATGGGATGGGACCAATGGAGAGCCAGGGGATGGGATGGGGTGGGGTGGGGTGGGACGGGGTGGGGTGGGATGCAGGATTCCAGGAGGGGCAGGGGAACTGCAGGCCAGTGCAGTGGGTCACGGGATGGGGCTGTGTGTCACGGGGTGGGACACAGGCACCCATGGGTGCCCCACAGGGAAGCGACGCAGGATGGGACCCGGAGCACCCAGGGGTGCTCAGGGAAAGTGATGGCTCTGGGAAGCTCGGGGGGGGCCAGAGCACCCAGGGGTGCTGGGGGGAAGCGATGCAGGACAGGGGCACTGCAGGGGGCACCCAGGGGTGCTCGGGGGGCACCCAAGCCCCCAAGCCGACATTTCGGCTGCTGCCAGGCCCCTGCCCTCCCCGCCGGGTCTCCTGGGCTGGAACCAGTCCCCTGAAATGGGGCGGGGGGGAGCAGGAGCCAGCAATTCCCATTTTCGGGACAATTGCTCCACCCTCCGGGCTCGTCCAGGAACGCAGCGAGGCGGCCGCCCCTCGCCCCCGGGGCCACCCCAGGGTCTGTCACCCACCCGGGGGGTCCGCGGGGGGCCGAGGGCTCGGCCAGGCTCCCCAACATCCCACCGACCCCCCAAAAAACCCCAGTGCCCCCAGGCACAGCGCAACCCCTCCAGTACCCGGCCGCAGTGGATCCTCGGAGGTCTAATAAAGGTTGTGCTCCCCGGGCTGTTCCCCACAGGGTCGTGTCCGCTCTTTGCTAAATTCCCCCCAAATTTGGCCAAACGGGTGAACTCTGCATTTTTTTCTCCCCACCTCCCAAATTTGGTTGAGAAAAGCCAAAAAAGGGTAAAAGTTATTAAGGGGGGGAAAAAGCTGAGGTTTGGGTCAGGGGGTTGCAGCGGGGCTGGCTGGGTCGCACACTGACCCCCTCCTGCCGTCGCCCCCAGCCCTGGCTCCGTATCGGGGTACCCCGAAGCCAGGGCAGAGGCTTTGCCCCCCCCATGGCAGCGTTTTGGGGGAGCGGGGAGTTCCCGGCTCCCGCGGCCACCCCGGCGCTGCCTCTGAAAGCCGGCCGCGCTCCAAGCGAGCTGGGAAATGGGATTCGTTCCACCAGCCCCGGCGACAAAAGGAGGGGAAAAGAGCCGCCAAAGCCGCTGAAAATGAATATTTAAAAGAGAAGGAAACCCATTAAAACGGCTTCATTTTTATTCCCATTACAGCCCATTAAATCAACGCCGGGGCAGGCGGAGGCAGAGCGGCTGCGGGAGATGAAGGGGGGGACAACCCGGCACTGGGGGGGACAAATTCGGCCACCAGCCCTGCACTGGGCAGGCCTGCGGCAACGCAGCACCTCCCGCCCTCCCGTGCCTCAGTTTCCCCAAGTGCAAACCCAGAGGAGGACGCCCAGCTCCCTCCATCTCTCCCTGTTTTCCCACCCAGAGGGGAAATTGGGGTGCGGGTTAGTGGGGATGAAGCTGCCTCGGAGTCGGGAGCTGCATTTTGGGGCTGGAAATGGCTCCCCATAACATCAAGGCCGTGAGGCCTGAACCCCAAACCCGATAAAACCAGAGCTCTCCCGGTATCACCGGCTCCGCGGCCGCTTTTATGGCGCTGACCATCGGGACTTTGGGTAACGCAGGCAGGTCGTAAAGCCAACATGAGCAGAGCTGCAAAATGGCCGGGGAGACCCATTTTGGGTAAAAACCAGGCAAAACAGGGAGCGGTGCCCACGCCGCCGTCTCACCCCTCCCTGCGGGAAAGCTGCCTGGAGGGGTTTAACCTCCGGGGATGCTGCAGGGATCTGCGCCACCCCAAAACCCCGTTTCTCATCCCCGGGGTAGGGGACACCCAAGGTCACGGTTGTGCTGAGGACCCAGGCGTCCAGGGCTGCCCTCGGGTCCCCATCCGTCGCCCAGCGCGCGGCACGTCCTCGCTTGTCCCCGCGAGTCCTTGCGGGTACCACGGGGACCACTTTCCAGCTGAACGGCCGCCACGTTGGCCAGGGATGCTTGGAAAGTTGAAGAGCAGCCGAGGGAAGGTTTCCATGGCAACGGGCAGGAAAAAAAAAAATCTCCATTTCTCCATTTGGGGGTAAAGGCTGTCATTTGTATGCAGGCGGGCGCGCGGCGCCTTTGAAATTCAAGCAGAAAATCAAAAAGGCGAAGGCAGGAGCGTAGCTGCCGGGTGATTATGCGGGAGGTGGGAGAGCGGCGCGGCCCCGCTGTTATTTAGTGCCGTCCCTGGCGAGGAGGACAGGATGGGGACAGGGATGGGGACAGGGATGGGGATGGGGACAGGGAACGGGGATGGGGACAGGGATGGGGATAGGGACGGGGATGGGGATGGGGACAGGGATGGGGATGGGGACAGGGGACAGGGAACAGGGATGGGGACAGGGATGGGGATGGGGACAGGGAATGGGGATGGGGACAGGGAACAGGGATGGGGACAGGGATGGGGATAGGGACGGGGATGGGGACAGGGATGGGGATGGGGACAGGGATGGGGACAGGGAACAGGGATGGAACAGGGATAGGGACGGGGATGGGGATGGGGACAGGGATGGGGACAGGGATGGGGACAGGGATGGGGATGGGGACAGGGAACAGGGATGGGGATGGGGACGGGGATGGGGACAGGGACGGGGATGGGGATGGGGATGGGGACAGGGATGGGGACAGGGATGGGGATGGGGACAGGGAACGGGGATGGGGACAGGGACGGGGACGGGGATGGGGACAGGGATGGGGACGGGGATGGGGACGGGGATGGGGATGGGGACAGGGATGGGGACGGGGATGGGTACAGGGACGGGGATGGGGACAGGGATGGGGACAGGGCTGGGGACAGCAGGGAGGTGCGAGGGGTCCAGGCGCTGTGGCCGGGCTGGTGTGGGAGCAGTCGAGGCCAAGGTGAAGGAGAGGGGTGCCGGGGAGGAAGGAGATGCACAGGGAGGTGCCAGAGGAGGGAGAAATCCTTCTGTCTGGCTGTCCTTCCTGTCCCGTCTGTCCTTCCTATCCCATCTGTCCTTCCTATCCCGTCCGTCCTTCCTGTCCCATCTGTCCTTCCTATCCCATCTGTCCTTCCTACCTGTCCTTCCTTCCTTTCTCTCCCCCCCATCTGTCCTTGCCTGTACAGCCTTCCTACCCCCGTATTCTCCCTGTCTATCCTTCCTACCCACGTCTGTCCTTCTATCCATCTGTCTGTCCTTTCTATCCATTTATCCTTCCTACCCATCCATCTACCCTTCCTCTCTATCCATCTGTCTGTCTGTCTATCCTTTCTATCCATCTATTTATCCTTTCTGTCTGTCTGTCCTTTCCATCTGTCTACCTGTCTCTTCCCTCCATCCATCCTCTACCCACCTAGCCTACCCAGCCGTCTGTCTGTCCTTTCCATCCATTTATCTGTCTTTTCTGTCTATCCTTCCTATCCATCCCTCTGTCCTTCCTATCCTTCTCTCCATCCTCCCTACCCACCTGTCCTTCCTGTCTGTCTGTCCTCGCGCTCCGTCTGTCCTTTCCATTCATCCAGCCCCTCTCCATCTGCCCTCCCTCCCCTTCCACCCTCCGGTTTGTGCTCTCCCCTCCCCGTGTGCCCCAGGCCCGCACTGGGGGTGCCCCCGCGGGTCCCCCACCAGCACCCACACCAGCCCGGAGGGTGATTCCCCACTTTGGGGTGCAAAATCTGGATTATGGCCCTGGGGGTGCCCCGGGCCGGTGGGGCTGAGTCTCCCAGTCCCCCCATCCTTATCCCAGCAGGTTTAAGCCTCCCAGTCCCCCCATCCTTATCCCAGTGGCTTTGAGCCTCCCAGTCCCCCCATCCTTATCCCAGCGGGTTTAAGCCTCCCAGTCCCTCCATCCTTATCCCAGCAGGTTAAGCCTCCCAGTCCCCAGATCCTTATCCCAGTGGCTTTGAGCCTCCCAGTCCCCCCATCCTTATCCCAGTGGCTTTGAGCCTCCCAGTCCCCCCAGATCCTTATCCCAGTGGCTTTGAGCCTCCCAGTCCCCCCATCCTTATCCCAGTGGCTTTGAGCCTCCCAGTCCCCCCATCCTTATCCCAGTGGGTTTAAGACTCCCAGTCCCTCCATCCTTATCCCAGTGGCTTTGAGCCTCCCAGTCCCCCCATCCTTATCCCAGTGGGCTTGCCCCATCCCAGTTTCCGACCAGTTTCCTGCAGGTTCAGTGAGCTGAACCGGCCGGGGCAGGGACTGGGGGGGGCAGACACAGCCCAGACCCGGACCCGCGGACCCGTATTAATCCCTCCATCCCCAGCGACGCCGGGACAGGGACCAAACCCCACCCCGGGGGTGGCCGACGCCGCAGACCCCCCACCCCGGGGAGCGCGGGTGCTTCGCAGGGGGTGACACCGAGCTGGGGCGTCCCCAGATGTCCCCCGTGCTTCCAGCCCTGGGGATCGGAGCCGCACCGGCACGGCCGTGATTTAATAACGGCGGCTCCTCGGGAGACATCTGCCTCCTGCCAGGGCTTTGTTTCACGCGGGCGCTGCAGTCCTTTGTCCGCGCCGCGCTCCCAAAAAGGGGGTTTTTAACCTTTTTTTCTTCTTCCCACAGAGGTTTTCCTTTTCCCACAGCTTTCCTGGGGACAACAGGGATGGGGACAACAGGGACACGGGGGTGCAAAGCACCGGGATTGGGGTTTCGCCTTGGTTTTAAGGCTTGGGATGCTGTGGGGATGCAGCCCAGACTCCACGGTGAGGGGCGCCTGCCACCTCCACCCCTCAATTCGCATCTCTCCCTTCATCCCCCCAGAGCAAATGTCCGATAGGATCAATTTGGGTCAGAAACACCCCAAAATACAGCAGAGAAGAGCTTCTGAACAGTTGCTTGGCCAAAATGTCCGTGGAGCAGCACCCGCCGTGGGATGGGTGCCGGGGGGGGGAGCGAAGGCTGAGAGATCCCGATTCCTCCTGAGGCTTCGGATTTAATCCCATTTTGCCCAAACCAGGAGGCAGTAGCTCCTCGGAGGCGTTACGGGGGCTTCTTTCTCCCTGCCGTCTCCCGTGGGTGCTCCCCAGGCACGGGCGAGGCCTGGATGAGGCAAGATGGATTTTGGGCAGGATGCCCAGCTCCGTTTCATGGGAAGATCCTTCCTTCCCCGGGACGGGATGCTCCATTTTCTCCCACAAAACCCAGCCTTATTTCCTTGCACCAGCTCCTCTCCAGCATCTCCCGCAGCGACGCTCCCGAGAAGATGCCGAGATCAAAAAACCCAGGAGGATGATGGCAAAATCGCATTTTTTTCCATCATTTTTCAACCATTTTTTCCCTCCGCCTCAGTTTTGGGCATGGATATTGTCATTAGAAACATCATTTCCCACAGAGATGACTTGTTTTTGGTGAAGAAACCCCAAATTTGGCCACTTTCAACCTCAAGGTGGAACATTTAAGAAAATTTGGCCGCTGATCCAGGTCTGGTTCCAGCAGCCTTGATCCCTATGGTGCATTTTCAGCCCCAAAATCTACATTTTCTATTGATGGAAAGAGAATTAAAGGACATTTTGGGGTCCTACATTTTGCCCAAGTGGCTTTTGAAACCCCCCAGAGTCTGGCCGCTGCTTTTTGGGTTATTTTTCCATGCTTAAAAATCCCCACTGCAAATGGCTTTACATTCCCCAGCCTGGAAAAATCACCAAAAATCCCATTTATTCACCCCAAAGTGTATTTTCTCCAGCCTTTTTTTTTTTAGACGGCATTTCTGCTCCTCGCGACAAGAGGAGGTGAAGCCTTTTGCCGATGGGAGCGGGGTGGAGGTTGGCTCTGTCCCTCTAATATATCATTTTTATTTCCTGTTGTAACTGACAAATTGTTCTGTATTTTATATCGGATCCCTCCAGGCAAAGGGGCTGCGGGATGTGCTTTTTTTTTTTGGTATTACCTGGGAAAAAAAAAAAAAAAAGAGTTGTAAAATCAAATAATAAAATAAAAAAAAAAGTTAAAATAGTCCGAAAGAACAGATACAGTGGTAATGAGCACCGCAGAGATGCTCTATAAACCTGAGCAAGGCTGCAGGGATGGGGAAGGAGGGGGAATAAAAAGCGACCGGGCAGAAATCTCCCCCCTCAAACCCCGTTATCGCCTCCAAAAAATGCTGGGGAAATTTTCAGCCCCCGCACTGCGCCCAATTACCATCGGCGGGTGCGAAAGCACCCAAAACCCCACTTATTTCCCCATAAACCAGCACCGCTCGCTGCATGGTTTCAGCTGGCAAAATTAAAAAACCCACCTTGGGAAAAAAAAACCCAGATTTTTCTTTTTTTTCATACAAAGCTTTGATTATTCTCCTTAAAACGCCGTTTCCGTCAGGATTTTAATTGTCTTTGAAAAGGTCAGGCGATGCTCCTTCCCGCAGGTTTCATTTCGCTTTATTTATCTGCCCCCGGAGAAAAACGACGTTGGCTGCGTTCCGCTTGAAAATCCGCTGCTTTTGAAAAAATAATGTTAATAAAATTAAAAAAGAAATGGAAAAAAAAAAAGAGGGTTTGTTCTGGTCTGAAATCCTCCTATGGCTCGTGCTGGTCTTTGCTGCCAAGGGCTGGTTGGCTCCGGGCTCCCTGCAATGCTCCCCTCTGGCAATTTTTTCCCCTATATCCATGGTTTTGGCCCCATTTTATGGAAATTTGTGGGATTTTGTGCTGCTGATTTAATTGGAGAGGGTTGAATCAAGCCACAAACCCATCCCCATCCATCCAGGCCGGTGCCGACCCTGGACACGCGTACGCGATGGGACGGACGGACGAACCGGCGCTTTCGCATCACCCTGCTCGGGAGTGACCCGAAATCCCTGAGAATTGCCCCATTTTGCATTTCGTGCTCCTTTGCGTGCGATTCCAACTGCCGGCTCAGCCGCCGCGTCCCGGGGCATCATTTGGGGTGAAATTTGCCCTTCTGAGGACGGGGAGGTGGCAGAACAGGGGTTTTGGTGGCCACCGCTCTGCTTTCAGTAGCCGCACAGCGGTGACGAGCTCCACAGAGGGACACCCATATCCAAGAACCGCTGAGATCCCTGGGGGCATTTTTGGGTGGAAAACCATCATTTTCCAGCCTGAAGAGCCAAATCCCTAGGGAAAAGGAGCAAACCCCCATCTCCCGCTGCCCCGCGGCCGGGGGATGCTCCGCGACGCTGCAGACCTCGGTGGGCTTTACCCCCCTCCCTTGCCGCGTCCACCTTGCAAATCTCCTTATTTTTATGGGTTATTCGATCCGTTCGGAGCGTTTCTGGCTTGTTTATAAATATCCTTGTCTATAAATAGCTGTGCCGGGAGAAAGGAGCCGTTAGCCCAAGGCTCTTCAATCAGGCCGGGGAGCTGCAGGTAAATAAATTCAAGTGGGAAACAAGATGCTCCTCGCCGGCGGGGCAATGGCATCGTGGCAAACATGGATTCACCGGACTTGGAAGCTTCTTATTTGAGATAAAGTGGCTGCGCTGAAAAATGTCACCCATGGGAGGGTCATTCCCCTGGGGACCCCGGTGGCAGCAGCTGGGGAAGGGGACCGTGGCCGCACGTGGTGGCAGTGGCGGAGGGACGTCCCCATTTTCACCGGGGTTGGCTGCTACAGGGTGGCTTGCCTGGGTCAAAAAAGCGATTAAATGGTTGTATTGAGGGAAAATTAGTAATTAGTAATTAAATACAACCCGTGGGGCTGCGTGAATATGGATGCGGGGACCCCAAATCGGTGGAGAAGCAGCCCTGCATCCCTCCAGGCAGCCCAAAAGAGGCCATCAGCTGAATTAATGCCCCTTTTCCAGCTTGGCGTCCCCCCCAGCCGCTCTCCCCCAGCCTGAAGCCGCTTCCCCGGGGTCAAGCCTCTCCCCAGAGGTTTATTTCTTTGGGGGGAAAAAAAATCTATGAGATGAGGCAGAGTTGAAACACTGAAAATCTGGGGGTGCCGAAGCCCCCAGGGTCGAGCAGCATTTTTGCAATTCAGCTTTTTCCTTCCCTGAGCTTGCAAAGGGCCGTGGGGGGGGGCAGATCCGGCACGTCACGATGGAGGCAATGAGGTTTTGGGGGTGAACCCCCCCGTCCCCAGGCCCATTTTCTCCTGGGTGGCTGGGAGAGGCAGCCCTGGCTCTGCGGCAGCGCCGATGGATCCCGGTTTTCCAGCCCGTCTTCGACAGGGGGAGCGTTGTAACCGCGCATCCGCAGCCCTGCGTGTCCTTGCTCGCAGCGGGGACGCCGCCGGCATCCCACGGCCATCGGCACCCACGGCACCCCCGCGGCACCCAGCACCCTGGGGTGCCCCTGGTCCCCTGCCCCCCCTCCCCGCTCTTATTTCAGAGCATTTCTTAACACTTCGAGCAAGCTTTCTTGCAGGTAGCTCATCCCTCGCTGAAATCGAACCGAGTTTGGACAATTTTTAGCCACGTTAATAGCAGGGAGAAAAACTGTAAATTACGCCAAACGAGGCAGCTGGGAAAAGGGGAGACACTGCACCGATGTCCTCTGCACAACCTCGTATTAGACACTAGAGAAGCCAAGCAGAAGGCAGCGAGCCCCAGGGAGGCAATCCCAGCTGACGGTGCTTTGCAGCCTGGCTGGATCCTGCCACAGGTGCTCTCCAAAGGGCCAAATCCTGCAAAATCCTCCGCCGTTTGCAGAGGAGCATCGCTGGCGGCCGCAGGACCCAGCTGCTTTGAGTGGAGAAAAGACAAGAAAAGGAGGGAAATAAAAATGAAAAAGATTGAAATCCCCCTGTCGGTCTCTGTGCTGACAGTGAAAAAAAAAAAGCCAGAAAAAAAACCCGACTAATTATATTTTATTTGCTGATCAAAAGGAAAACGGCTCGCTGCAGGCAAGGAGGGAGCGGGGTTTGTAAGGGCGTTCGGTGGAAAGGCGGCGTCTGAAGGTTTGCATAATCCGCGAGGGTTTTACCTCTCCAGGGTGCATTTTCTGGGCAGCCGCCTCCTGTCTGGGCTCTGCTAGTCCCAGCTTGTTGCCGCGCCGGCGTTTCGGGCTCTGCGGCGGGTTGGGCTCCTTTGTACGCCTTCCAAAGCGGCCGGGCCGAGGGGAAACGCGCGAGGGCATACGGGGAAAAGTCCCCGCGTGGAAACGCCGGGGCGGGAGGCGGCGGGCGCTGGTTGGGCTCGTGCAGGGCTGGGGGTGCGGAGAGGCCACGGGGCTGGTGCGGGACCTCTCTGGGTTTGCTTTTGCATGGGGGAAGATTGCTATCTTGGTTTTGCACCGCGGGAATACCCCCAACTTGGTTTTGCTCTTGCACCGCTGTAGCATCCCCACCTCAACTTGATTTTTCCACTGGGGGAACATCCCTGCCTTGGTCTTGCTTTTGCATGGGGGGAGCATCCACGTCACAGCTTTGCTTTTGCACCACAGGAGCCTCCCCATCTTGGCTTTGCTCTTGCACCGCAGAGCATCCCCATCCCAGCTACACTTTTGCACTGGGGGAACACCCCAGCCTCGGTTTTGCTTTTGCACCCATCCGCGTTGCAGCTTTGCTTTTGCACCAGAGGAACCTCCTCATTTGCCTTTGCTCTTGCACCACGGGAGCATCCCCATCTTGGCTTTGCTTTTGCACCACTGGACGTCCCCACCTTGGCTTTGCTCTTGCACTGCGGGAGCACCCAACCACCAGAGCAAAGCCAAGCAAAGGCCTCACCCCTGTTCTGCACCCGCTTCGCACCAACCTCTCCGTGAGCTCTGCGGGGCGATTCTTTGCAAGAATTGCATGGGGATGCCAAGGGGAACAAAAAAAAAATGAGAAAAAACCGTGGGGAGAGTACGTTTCTCCTCGTGCTCCGTCCCGAGCGGAGCCGGGGCGAGCCGGGCGCAGCGGGCGGCTGTAGCCTGGGCGGCTCGGCCTGTCGCGGCTTGTTCTCTGCATATTTTACGGCTGCGTCGGTGAGGTTCTGCCTCCCTTTGGGGCTCCGCAAGGCTCCAGAGGCTGCAAAGCAATTACCCCCTCCTCGCTCCCGCGATTTCGGCATTCCTGCCAAAAGACGGCCCCAAATTTCCCTGCCTGCCCCAAGCGGGGCCAGATCCTGCCTCCATCTTACGCCCTGTTTGCAGCTGTGCATCGAGCAGGCAGGAGAACTCCTGTGGCTTGCTTTCCTGCATGAAAATTATTAAAAACCTTAAAAAAAGATGAAAATAAACCTGCCAGGGGTCAACGTGCGCCCGAGCCGCGGCCGCGCAATCACCTGTAATTAACGCCGTGATGAAATTCAAACAGGTTTCGCTCCGTGGAAAGTCTGTCTCGCCTTCCAGTAAACTCTATCTTGGTTTAATTGGTTCTAATTTGCATGAAAACAATTATCGGCCGCGTTTTGCCTCTGGAAAGGTTGGGAAAGTTATGGAAATGTCTGGAAAAAAAAAAGGGATTCATGAATCACCAGCATCGGCAGCCGCGTTGCATTCGGGGAGAGTTGGAGCCTTTGTGTCTTGGGGTGTAAAGCTTGAAATGTCCCATGAGGTCCGAAAGGGAAGGGGGAGGCTGGAAGGACAGGGTTTGTCCAGAGAAAGAGGCAAGGCTTGGTTTTGGGGGGGAAATAGGTGCCCTCATGCCTCAGTGATGGGCTGGGGGATGGGGAAGCCAGGCCCAAGCATCGCTGACGCAGGTTGGGATGAATCAACCCAGAGGAAAAACACTCCTTCGATCCCCGTGTCATCTTAAAGGGGAGAAATTGGGGTGGAAGAGCCTAAAATCAGGGTTCACCCGGGTGCCCGGGGTGCCCAGCGCTGGTGGGTGCATCCCCAGCCCGTTCCCAGCCCAGCTGCACCCTCCAGATACAGAAGCAACCCTTGCAATCAAAGCAAATTTTTGCTTTTCTTTTTTTTTCTTGCTTTCTAAAGCCAAAAAAAGCACCGTGCGCAGCGCAAAAAAAAAATAAGCCAAAAATCCCCCTTGCGCATCCCATCGGCCTCCGCCGGGATTTCGGGGGCTCGGGGCGGGCGCCCACGGGAGCTCGGCCACGTGGCAGCGTTTAGGCGAGAGCTGTAAATCACAGCCAGCTGCTGAGTGGGGAAAGCAGAGGAAAAACCCCGCGGCGGCTGCGGTTGGAGCCGCCTCGTGCTCAAGGCCTCCCAGGGCGGGGACGCCTCGGCGTGCCCCGTGCGTCCCCAATTTGGGGACACGCAAGGGATGCGACCCCCCCCGCCTTTGCACAGCTTTTGGGTGACGTTGCATGGGTGGCGCATCCAAGCGCCCACCCAAAAGGTTTTGATTTTTGGGGGGGGTATTTTCTGGGAGCTCTTGTTCCGGCCGGTGTTGATTCGGCTCCTAAATAATTTGGGAGCATCCCAAATAATTTGCAGCATCGTGCATCTTGCTATGCGTGCTGTGGTCACTAGATGGGGAGATAACAGCTTAGCATGAGCGCACGGAGCTGCTGCCTGCTCCTGCCTGGCTGCTGGAGCTCCTCTGGCCCCACAGAGCTGGGATTTCCAGCCACGAGCTGGAGATGGATGGGTGCTGGAGATGCACCCCAGCACCCCTGCACCGATGCAATGGCACCCATCGAGCCACATCCCGGCACGTCCAGGTCCATTGAGATGGGGGTTTGTGGTCCAGGGCTTGTCCTGGCCTGTGGCCACCTGGATTCTGCTGCTCCTGGGGGTAGGTGATGATGGAGGATCCCCCCAGCCCCTAAACATCTGGCCCAACATCAAAACCCGACAGGAGAAGCTGTAGGAGATGCAATGGGGGCTCGATCGGTGGTGGCACGGTGCCGCATCCTTCCTCCTTAGGAGGCGAAGGGGATGGCGAAGGCACCGCACAGCACCCAAAACGGGATGCTTGCACCCAGCATCCCTCCCACACCCTCCCCTCCCTCCTCATCCCCATCTCCCCCTTCCCATGGGCCGTGAGGGTCCCCGGTTTGGAGCACCGAGCCCTCCCGGCTCCCTGCCATCCACCCGCGGCAGCCGGGAAACAGCGAATCCTTGGCGGCGAGCGTTGAACAACCGGCTGGAGCCGTATCTCCCTGGTGCTGCGAGACTCCTCTCTATCTCGCCTCCCCAGGCATGAGTTATAATGTGCAATAAAAAGAAAATCAGTGCATTGATGCCAGTTAGTGTGACTAATCCAAGACCCAGCCTATTAACTGGTGAGTGGAGCATCCGTCTCGGCTCTCATTAGAAACTCAGCCAACTACCCAGGGATAAATCTTTCAGCGCATGTGGGAGCGCGGCTCAGTGGTCAGAGCGTCCAGGTTACGGGGGTTTTGCTCCTGGAGCTGGATTTGGTGCTTTGAAGGAGCCAAAGGGCATTTGAGCTCTGGTTGTTAACTGGGGGATGCACAGGGATGGATGGGAATGGGGGGGCTGGTGTGTTGCACTGGGGGATGAGGAAGCAGGAAGAGCCCCAAGAGCTTCCCATGCAGATGGAGGTAGGGAGGGGAAACTGAGGCACAGAGCGGTTAGCGCTCAGGCAGCACTGGATGGCATCCCATTGCCAACAGCCTCCCATCACCAGCAGCATCCCACCGCCAGCAGCATCCCATCGCCAGCAGCGTCCCATCACCAGCAGCATCCCTTCACCAGCAGCATCCCATTGCCAGCAGCATCCCATCACCAGCAGCACCCCATCACCAGCAGCATCCCACCGCCAGCAGCATCCCATCACCAGCAGCATCCCATTGCCAGCAGCATCCCATCGCCAGCAGCCTCCCATCGCCAGCAGCCTCCCATCACCAGCAGCCTCCCATCACCAGCAGCATCCCATCGCCAGCAGCCTCCCATCGCCAGCAGCCTCCCATCACCAGCAGCCTCCCATCACCAGCAGCATCCCATCGCCAGCAGCCTCCCATCGCCAGCAGCCTCCCATCGCCAGCAGCCTCCCATCGCCAGCAGCCTCCCATCACCAGCAGCCTCCCATCACCAGCAGCATCCCATCGCCAGCAGCCTCCCATCGCCAGCAGCCTCCCATCGCCAGCAGCACCCCATCACCAGCAGCCTCCCATCACCAGCAGCCTCCCATCACCAGCAGCCTCCCATCACCAGCAGCATCCCATCGCCAGCAGCCTCCCATCGCCAGCAGCACCCCATCACCAGCAGCATCCCATCACCAGCAGCATCCCATTGCCAGCAGCATCCCATTGCCAGCAGCATCCTTTCACCAGCAGCCTCCCCTCACCAGCAGCATCCCATCACCAGCAGCATCCCACAACCAGCAGCATCCCATCACCAACAGCATCCCATCACCAGCAGCCTCACCCACCCTTCCCTGAAGGACACGGCGGCTCTGCCGCGGCGCTGCCGCTCCTGCACGTGCCCTTATTTGCTTTATCTTCAGCTCTCTCCATTAATCTCGGCGTGATTTACGGGAATGTGTTATTTATCTTTTTCTCCCTCCTTCGCCAGGCTGGACTGGAAGGTCCACACCTTTTTATAGCGCAATAAAGGCCGCACAATGAAGACAATTTCGTGAGGTTTCCCGGCCGCGGGGGAACAAGGGGATGTCGCAGGAGGCAAGTCAGGGACCTGGGACACCGCAGCCGCCCGTGTGAGGAAGTGAGGGCTCGTGGACAGAGGCTTAACCCATCCCAATCATCTCCCGAAGATGTTTGGTGGCATCTTGCAGAAGACTGTAGCAGGCCAAGAGGGATGTGGGTCTTTGTGCCTCAGTTTCCCTCCTGGCCCCGTGCATTTGGGCATTGCAGCTTTATCGATGGGGACATACCTTCATATGCAGGGCGACACGGTGGGGAGACCTCTCAGCCCAGCAATGACCACAGTGCTGTGGCCACAAGTGGTCCCCCTTACCCATCCCAAAGCAACGGAGCTTGGGCTGGACCCCCAGATTCACTCCCTTAAATTCCAAAGGCTTCCACAACCCCTTCCTCCCTGCAAAACTTTGCCTCCATACCCCACCTTTGTCTTGAATTGTAAATAAAATCCCATTGCATTTGCTTCCAGCCCAGCAATGGCACAGACGCTGGCTTCCAGATGACCGGCACTTTACGGGAATACCTCCCTATTAAGCTGCCAGTGCCAGCGCTGCATTGGCCAGGGGCGGTGATTTAAAAGCGCCTTACGGCTGTTTAACATAAAGCGATCGTCTACCGACTTAAGCTAAATCAATAGAAAGCAGGTTCGAATCAATTTGAAAATACCCAGATCCAGGGCCTGGGTGCCGTAAATCAATATCAAAATCAGACGTCCAATTAAACAGGTGCAATCTGGAAGGGAGATGGGGAGTTAAGATTTTCCTGCGTGTTTCTGAGTACGGCCAAGAGACTGGCTGGGGAGCGTGGCTGGTCCCACCTCGCTGCGGCTGCATTGCGCTGGCATCGCCTGGAGAGCAGCCGCAGGGTTTGAAGGCCAATGCAGGGCAGCAGGAGGTAGAAGGGGACCTCTGGTCCCTCTGTGCCAACTAGGAGACAAATCTGGGCTCTAGCTGAGGCTCTTTGGGGTGTCACCGTGGGACCGGGCTCAGCTGAGGTTGCAGGGACCAGTAGTGTTGGCTGGAAGGGACCCTGAAGGACTCTCAGCCAACCTTGGACCATTGGACATGACCAAGGTTTGAAGACCTCAAGGATGGAGCTGCCAAGGATGGAGCTCGTCCACTTTCCCCAGGGCTCCCATCCTCCTTATCCCATGCAAGCACCTAGGGCTGGGCTGGAGTCAATGGAGAGGGCAAGGACCTTCATGGTGGTTCCTCTGACCTGGCTTCAAAGTCACCCCTCCAATGGGACAAGTTGGAGGATGCCCTTGGCTAGACACCACCGCTGAAGATCAGGGAGGTAAGACCCAGCCAGCGCATCTTGGGCTTGGATAATGTCCTCTCCAGCCTGGAGCAGGCTTCACCATTGATCTTGAATCGGGCAATTTTGGGAGGTTTTCCAACTCACCTGCACGTCACGGCAGACAGGGAGCCGGCATCCTGCTGCCTGCCACCAGACCTCCTCCTGGAGGACCTAAATCTTTTTGGAAGCAAGTCGTAAAATCCCAGGCGCGGAGGTGTTTTTACAACCCCCCCTTCCCACCCGCGGCTGCGGCTGGGGCCGGCGCGGAGCAATGTCCCCGCAGGGAGCTGGCCCTCGCCTCTTGGCCGGGGCTCATCTGGCATCGCTGCGTGTGAGTAGTCGCCTTGTCAAGGAGCTGGAGCGTCTCCAACCTGATGTTTTTCATTTCGTTGTCAGCTCCTTGCCAGCATCCGGCCTCGTTGGCTCTCCAGCAGTGGCTGACCGCGGGGGGAGCATCCATCGGGTGGGAGAGACCTGCCAGAGTGGGTGGTGGTATCATCCTGACTGCTGCTAAGCACCTCCCAGCCTGGGCTACCCCACTGATCGATTTCCCCCAAGTGCCCTTTTTTTATTGTTTTTTGCAGAAATACCGCCCGGGCAGGCTCTGGAGGTTGAGTCGTGGTTTCTGGATGGTCCCAGAGCATCTCTACCACCACCAAGGACATACGTAGTTCTTGGTACGGTGCACATGTGGTGGGACCAAGACGTGCCGGGGGCCGGGATCACTGCACACGCATGTTGCACCATGCACGTGGTCACCTCTGGGTGATCCTGGCTGCTCTTCCCAGCACCAAACACAACAGTGTCATCAACTCAACAGTGTTGACTTGGTGGCCGCAAGCCATCATCATGGATTCGGTGACCTGGGGGACCCCACAAGGGTTGTGCCAGCCCCCCGTGATGGGGACGTATCTCAGCTCCCCGGCGCAGAGCCCGGCTCCTCATCCTCAGCCAAACAGCAGCCTGGTCACGCGCCCGCATCTCCCACCTCGTTAACGTCAGGGGGATTGATGGGGCTTTGGTATCGTCCCAAATGCCTTGACCTTGGAGAACCGGCCATTTCACATGGACTTAACGGATAAAATGACGCCTGAGCATTGGCCGGACGCGGGCTGCCTTCTCGCTTTTGCAGGCTGTAGCGTTTGGGGCTATTACAGTAGCATACTGTACCGCAATCGCTTTATAAGGATGGATGGTTAGATAGAGATAATAAAGCCCAAGAGCATTAAATCTTTGTGAGACACCGGCCACACTGCCTCATCCACCAGGCTGAAAAGGCTATATATGTTTTTCATAATTTGTAATTACTTTTTTACAGTTCTCTCCCATAACTCTGTCCATCATCTGGGTCAAAATATACAATGTGTGTGGGAGTAAGAGTCATAAAAACGTGAAAACAAACAGTTTGTCTTTGGGGAGATTAACGCACAGTTAAAAGACCCATTTTAACACCCTCTCCATGCCGCCAGCCAATTAGCCAATATAATGGGCTCCACTTGATATTTTAGTTTTATTTTATTTCGCAACGATACCAATGCGCTTAATTGTGAACACATGATCCCTAATTGGCGGTGGTGTCATCTTCGAGGTATGCAGCTTATGCAAGAGAGCAGCGATTTGGGGCTAATCCAGCAGGGATTGGGCAAGGGAATTCTCTCTGAAATTCAGCCGCCAGAAAAAGGCATCCTGGGTGGAAAGCAGAGGATGCTGAACGGCAGACGGGGCAGCGCTGGGTCCACGGTAAGTGACTGCGGAGGATGAGCTGCCTTGTGGATTCTCTGATGTCTACAAAGGGTTGAGGGAGATCTACAAAGATCCTTTGGGGATCTTTCTTCTCTGCTGGTTCAATGAAATTTGGCAGATGTGAGCATCGCTGCCTAATCCAGTTGGTATTGGCCTCCAGGTTCAAAGTTATTAGGTGACACACACACTCGCATGCAGAGAACAATTGCATAAATACCCATTTTTTACCCCTTCACCTTTTCCCTTTTTCTACTTTTAAAATAAATGATGTCGGAGATGTCTCTCAAAAAAAAAACCCAACCCCGCAGCCCTCCTGCCCCTCCTTCTGCTCTTTGAGAATCCCTTAAAAAAAATGTAACTGGTTTCCAAACATCCCATTCATGGGAGCTGGAAAGGGGCCACATTCGGCTCCAACGGAGCCGTGTCTTTTCTTGGCTGCAGCTGGAGAGATCTGGGGCAAAATATCATGTGTTTCATTTCTCTGCTGGCTGGAAGGGATGCTGTGATGGAAGGATGGGGGTAGGGAATGATTTTGCCCCAAGAGAGGAAACCAAAAACCATAACTCCTCGTGAAAGAGATATTTTTGGAAAGCTTGCCTCGGCTGGTGGTGCTGGAATGCGGCTCCTCGCGGCGAGTGACAAGGAGGAATTATGCTGGGACAGAAAATGGCCTTTCTTCGCCCTCCTGCCCAGCTCACATCAGGGCTGACACCCAATATTTTTTTTTTTTTAGGAGAGAAACGGCTGCATTTCCCGGGGCGGCCGCGGCCCCGGCCCCTTCCCACCTCTGCGGCTGCAGGCGATGGGTTTGCTCCGGGACAGCATCGTCCCTCCCAGATGTCCCGTCCCATGTTGTCCTTGCACAGCAGCCACCCTCCTCCCCCCAGAGCCCATCTCCAGCCCCACGTCCCTTCTCTGGCCATGGTGAACCACTTGCTGCAGTGGATGGGACCACCGACAGAGCTTTTCCACCCTCTATTCCCTTCCCAGGGGCTTTTTGCTACAAATTTCTTTCTTTGCTTTAGATTAATCCATCTGAGCAGGGAAGCAGCCCCTGAGCAGGAGAGATCCAGGCTTTTTCTCTTAAAAAATACAAGCTGGTTGCTGGCAGGGGAGGGCTCCCTAATGCTTCCCCCACCCTGAGCAACCCAGGGCCCCCCACTCATGCTAGGAGGACTGGGGTGGAGAGAAACGGCCGAGAGGGGCCTTTGGGGTATGTTGTGGTCCTTGGGCACCCCCGTGGTCTGCAGATTTGGGGTCCTGACTTGTTTCTACCCCCCATGACATTTAAAAAGACATTTTGGCCCACGGGAACCGCCTGGGGCAGGGCTGGAGGGGGGTTATCCCTGATGGAGGGCTGGGGTTACCCCTGCGAGGGGGGAGCAAGCATGTGGGGTTTGTAGCTTGGAAAGAAAAGGGGGAAAAAATTCATATGGGAAGGGAAGAGGGTAAAAAAAAAAAGGAAAAAAACCCATTAGGAAAATGAAAGCAACTGATGACTAAATTGCTTTGGTTAAACATCTGCACAGTGTTACGGACACGGTGCTGTCTTCAAACCAGACACGCTGCTCCAGCCGCTCTGCTTCGCCTCTCCCAGATTGTGTGAGCCCTCCTCGCTCTCCCGCTCGGCTCTAATGAAAGCAGCAGCTTTTATAAATAGCAGCTGAGAGGTCCTGGATGGGAATTTGCCTGACTCAACAGTCCTCTATTTAGAGTAAGTTTTGGCAGCTCCTGTGAAGGGGAATCGAGCGTGAGCCGGCATCCCGGGTGACCCGATCCTGGCCTGTCTGGGCAGCGGGAGATGAGGGTCCGCGGCATGGGGGGCAGGTTGAGTTTCCATCTCAGCAGCTTGGTGGCACCTCTGGCACCTCCCAGCCACCCACGGCCATGACCCACGGCCGGGCTTCATCATCTTCAACGTCAGGAGCTCCCCGCAGAACCATGAGAAAAGGTGTATTTTGGGTTGGCTCTCCTCTCCCTTCACCGCCGCGGATAACTTGGTGGGCTGTAGATCAAACGACCACCCTGATGTCTCCTGAGACCCATCCCAGGCTGAAATCGGGGCCAGTGGCAGGTGAAATCCCCCCTGACCGCTCCACGCTTTGGTCCATCTGCACGGATCTCGGGCTGCTCATTCACAACAGGGTCCCCAGCAGCCCCCGTGCGCCCACCCTTGCGGGCACCGCAAACCCCACCTGCATCCCACCGGGATTTCAGGAGCACCGAGAGGAAGGACCGCACCTGGCGGCTGTCCCTGCCGCAGCACGGAGCAGCCCGAACCCCCCGCAGAGGCAGGGATGCTCGGTGGCCAAGCAGCCGCAGGACGAGCCAAGAAACTGTTTATATCCAGCAACTCGAAATCTGGCAACGGCTCCGTCTGCGCAAAACTTTTCACTTGGCTACCAGGCTGTTTTCCATCCTCGGGTTATTTCTCCAGCTCGGTTCATGTTTATAGTGGATTAACCTGCTGTGAGGAGCCTAGGTATTATTTATGGCTAATTATTGGCATTTGGCTGGCTGGGAGGATTGCAGGAATACGATACTGTGGTGCTTACACGGCTCGTTCCAAACTGCGTTCGGCTCCCCCGTCTGAGTGTGCGTGTTTACGATGCCAGCTCACGTTATTTTCATTACCCCCTTTCCACTAATAAACTTTTGGTTGAACCAGACTTGAGAAGAGAAAATCCTTTGCAGAAGATGTTTTGGTGTCTTTCCAAAGAGCCATTGTCAAGAAATCAAGGGCGCAGCCTTACTCTGGGATGTAAGGAGTTCAGCTGCGGTGGATTTGCCGCATTTGCATCGTATTAACTCCGGCTGCCGGCTGCCAAAAGGCTCGCTCTTTGCATCTGAAAATAATAAGGCTGCGGGAATAATAGTCCTGAAGTGAATTTTTCAAAGCATCTTTTAAAAATACCAAGGCCAGGCTTGTGTTTACACTCAAGGCTTTCGGCACGGTCCGGAGACGCCGCCTGCTTCAAAGGCAGGAAGAGCTCGACCTGAAGAGTTTGCGGAAAGGAGATGAGCAAAAGGTGCTGTCCTGCAGATCCCATTCCTGGGACAAGCTGGAAGGGGTTAAATGCAAAAATGCTAACGGCTCGGGAAATTCGGGATGGTTTTACCGACCGGTGGGCAAACGCCATCCTGAAGTGGCAGCGGCTTCTTCTGCTGGGTGGAAAACTCATCCCTTTTGGCCAGGAGACCCAGAAAAAGGTGATTCAGCCCTTGCGAGTCAGCACCGGGCAGCTTCGACGCAGCTGCCTCCACCCAAAATCCCCAAATCCTGCCCCAAAACATGGAGTGATGTTCTGGAAGAGGAGTCCTGCCAATGCAACATTGGGCGATCCAAGGGGAAAAGGCAGGAGCAGCGAAGCAGGGAAAGAGGCTGAGCCTGGGACTGGTTTTGAACTGGTCTTTGAGTGCAGCGGCTGGGGAGATGCTGCCCATGGGGCCATGCGGTGGCAAGGAGCGACAGCAGCGAGAGCTTTGTTGGCTGTCATCCTTGGCAGCTGGCTCTGCTGTGCCCACAGCTCCAGCTGGGTACTTTGTCACCATTCATTTTGGGTGAGAAAATGCCCTTTTGCTGACCCATCTCCATGGACGTGACCTCTCCGACCAAAGAAAAAGCTGCACGACCCTACAAACCACCAGAGAATCCACACCGGGGAGAGGCACTGGGCTATGGGGGACTGAGCAGGGGAGGATTTTTCGGGGTGGGGGGTAGCGGGGGACCACACCACTCCCACAGCTTCGCCATCTCTCATTCAACTCAGTGGAGGGACACGAGGTCCAGCAAAGGCGACATTTTCATCCCGACCGGAGCCAGACACGTCCCATCGCTGCTGGAGACGAGGGTGTCACGGCAGCAACGCGTCTCCCAGGCTATTTTTAACCACTCTGGGTTTAAAACCTAGCCTAAAGACCCCGGCGGAGCAGCTAAGCCCTTTGCGTGATGCTCAACTCCCAGCCCTGAAGCACCTCCAGACCCAAGCTCCCTGAAAAAGCTTCCCTGCTCTGCGGACGGACGCGAAGGGTGTGTTTTCTAAAAAAAAAAAAAAAAGCAGGTTTTTAACTGGTGTAATTATCCCGCCGTAAGTCCTGGCTGCAGCTGGCGGTTCCTCAAGCTCCGCTTTCCTGTAGCATCTTCAAAAGCGACAGCATCGAGCCCTGAAAAAGTTTTCGGGGAATTTCCTCCCACGGCGGCCACCAAACCAGGGTCTTTCGGAGGTCCAGGACGTGGCACGTCCAAGGGGCACCCCCAGCTTGACGGGCTGCATCCATCGGGATATGACGCTGGAGCGCTTTTTCCAGGTTATCCCACATATTTCCCATTTCTCCCCAGCTGCATCACCTGCCTGGAGAAGATCTTGGGGATAAGGTTTTCCCGAGCTCCAGGCAAAGAGCAACCCGATGACCTCCAAGTCCATGCTCGCCTCTGGCAGAAGCTGCTTTTTATTCCCCATGCATCAGCACAACGCAATACTTTATTGCTGCGCCTCGCTGGGCAATTTTTATTTATTCCTTCAAAATCTTAAATAAACCTGTTTTTTAAAAGTACCTCTGGAACAAGGGAAATGTATTATTATGGTAATTGTCTTGTGCTAATTATACTTATTACTATAATAACCGTTTTGTTGTCACACAAATAAAGTGGATTACATCATTTGTAAGTGCCAGAGGCAAGCGATGGCTGCGGAGCAGCGAGCAGGCGAGTTCTGCGGGTTTTCTCCTTGGGCTTGGGTGAGACGGTGCCCAACAAAGGCACCTCCGATTTGGGATCCACGTGGAGCTGGTGGAGCTGTTAGGGCTGGAGCCCCTGCAGATGGAAATCGGTTTGTAGGGATGTTGAGAGGTGGCTGGGGAAGGCAAGATGAGAGGTGGGTGATGAAGGCAAGATGAGGGGAGCTGTCGTTCCTCCGACACTGCCTTCCCGCTGCCCTTGGTCACCTCCCTCATCCTTGGAAGGATTTTGGGTGCTATCAGGGATGCGATTGCGAAAGCACCCACTATCTAATCTGCCTTGCGGTTGCTTGAGTAGATGGTGAGTGAGATGCCACCTCTCCTCCCCGCTCACTGTTGCATCACTTGGCCGCCCGGGATCTGAGATCCCGCAGCCGTGGCTGCTCTGGAAAATCCCAGACGCGGTGCCGGGGCTGCGGGTCCGCTCTCCCACCCGGCACCTTTCCTCGCCCAAAGCCAGGAGCTGCGAACGTCTCGGCGTGTTGCAGCAAGCCGGCTTTGCCTGCGTTACCTACGTGACCGTTTCGGGAGGATGCCGACGGCCGAGCCGGGCTGTGCCCGCATGCGCTGTCCCGCCGACCGCGGGATTTGGGTCTCGCGTGGTTTCGCGGGCGAGTTTCGCCCGGCTGCCTTCAACTCTACACCCACAACCACCCACCCATTCCCCAACGCAACCCCGCATCATCCCTCCTTTCATTTCATCCTTCCTCTTCCAGCCTCATCGCCTACGTAAAAAACCACCAACCCCCAGCTAACCAGAACCTCATTTTTCCAGGGTATTCAGCAAAAGCAGGTGTTTTGCCTTTTTTTTGTGTGCGCGCACGTGTGCGTGTGTCTCTCGCCTCCTCTCTTGTGCTGATGGGCCCCTGGAGCTTATTTTACACGAAAGCAACACAGGTTGATGTATTTTTAAATGGCTTGATTTTATCACCCTGCTTAATGATTTGTCGCGTTATTTATTAGACAGTGTGATATCCAGAGGGATTCATCGCATTAACGTATAAATAATGTGGCAAATAGTTCAATAGAGCCATAAAAAAGGGGATTTAGAAATAAATTGACCTATGTTTGCTACATGTAAACGAAGGTGGTGAATGATAATGTGTGTCATGCCCTTAAGCGTGAAAAATGGGGGCCGAGAATAAATCAGAAAGTTTCTTTAGCAGGTAAAACTGCAAAGCAAAAATAAAAATCCCAAACTCGGGGGGGTTTTACCCATCTTGTGTCCCGTGCTCCAGCCAGGCCAGTGTTTGGATGTGGTTGTACATCTCTCGCGGGCTCGGAAACGCTGCTCAGCTTCTCGCCGCGAAGGCACGTGGAGCTCTGTCCCCGCCGGGAGGTTTGCAGGATCCGGCACAGAGCCGAAACGTGCTCTCACCTATGCAATAAATAAGACCCCGTGTCCTTATCGACACCCTGCAACGCTGATTAAAGCAATAACCCAACCACCCCGTGTTCCCACGCTGAGTTACGAGTTCACAATATCGCCTGATGTTGGGCAATAATTATTTTTGAATAGGTTTTCCCATCTCCTAAAAAAACCCTTCCACCGTGGCAAAGCCGGGGAGCTTTTCCTTCTGCCATGGAGGCCAAATCCAGCACCGGGGTCATCCGAAATCCCGCAGATCTACCAGGCCACCGGCCCAACCCTCGCCCAGTTTTGGCACCGTCGCCTGCCAGAACGATATCTGATCTCGGCATCGGTGCCAAATGATTTTATTCCGCAGCTGTAAGACAGATCACTATTTTTTTTCTCTTTTACAACGTGCTACGGTTTAATTATTTAACACCACGGGGGTATGTGAGATGACACAGACAGTTGCGAGGGAGAGCGCGCCAAGCTCATTGATGGATGGGCTCGATGAAGGATGGATCGCGGTGCCAAGCAGAAAAGGAAGCGGGAATTTTCTACTGGCATCGTCAGGAGAGCAGGAGGGAAGAGGTGGGCACCCCCAGGTGGGTCTCAGCCCCCCCAGAACCTCTTGGGTGTTGGCACCAGTCCGACTTGGATCACACGCAACAGCCGGGGTAATTGCAAACGTTGGAGCTCTCCATTTCAAAACGTTGAGGTTTGCAAAGCCCAGGCTCAATTTCCGAAGTTTTGCAAAATTTAAAAATGAAAAAAAGCTGCGGATTCCACCCCAGGAGCCTCCAGCACAGCCCGAACATCCCAGGGCTGCCAGGTTTTAGCATCGGGCTCCTGGCCGGAGCCTGGCTTTTCTCTTTGCCTGGTGCTGGCTGCAAAACCAGGGCTCCAGCTTTGGCCTCGCTCCCTCTTCCCTTGCCGACGCGGCGGGATCCGCGGCCCTAAGCCGGTGAGTCAAGCTCACCTCCTCCGCCTCGCATGCACGGAGTCGGCATGGCTCGCAGCCGTGGCCACGGGCTGGGAACGTCCCCTGGGCTCCTGTTTTAAACGCCCTTGCCTCAGTTTCCCCTACTCCAGCTCACAAACCCACCGTTGGAGGACACAAGGAAGCTTATGGATAAGAAGAGATTAATATTATTTGCACTTCAGAGGAGCTTAAGAGTTGGGCAACCAAATTTCCTCCTTTTCTTGCCAATAGCAGCTCTGTAGGGTGGTGGTTGTCTCCCAGCCGTGCTTCTGGGTCTTGCTGGAGTTAACCCCAGCAGCAAGCCCCTTCCTCCCCCGGCTTTGGCGTCTTGGGCTCCTTTGCGATGTATTTATTAACCTTGTGCACGGGATGGGTTTTCCAGCAGGTAAACGCATCCACTAGGCAAACATTTCTTTCCTTTTCCCCCTCCTGGCTGCTCCGTCCGGCTCTCGGAGAAAAACAGCCCTCAATGGCTAAACCTTCCCAAAACCTGGAAACAGCTTGGAGATCCCTTCCCGGAGAAGGAGGGCAGGATCTTCCAGTTTCCTTCACGAGGAATAAACGCTCGTTTTAGTAACCAATTTGATTCACTTTTCAAGGAACAGGTTTTCATGCTTTGTGCATTTATTTCCTAATTTTATTATGCCATTTAATTAGATCATGCACATTGGTTTTATTGTTAAAACATGTCCTTGTTTTCTTTATAACTGGATTTCATGGCACTACAGGGACATTTAGGAAAATATCACATTCCAGCATCGACCGTCGAAATCAGACCTAGATCTGAATGGAGCTGCCGGGTCGTAAATCTAGTCACAGATGGAAAAAGCGGAATATTATTCACAGCATGCGGAGCACCAGCGGTTCCAGGAAGGGACGCACACCCCCTCCGAGCCCTTAAATTACAGCCCGAGGAGGGACGAAGCGGAGCAGCAGCTCCCTTGGAAGGACACTGAGAAGTTGTTTGCAGGATTCCTTTTTATGGGCTGACAACGGTCGGGGCTGGCCCCCCGAGACGCCCCGTTTCACGGCACCGGGGATGCTACCGAGCTCGCCCTCTCCCCCATCCGCCGCTCCCCGAAAGCTTTCCGCTTGCTCCAGGTTTCCTTTGAGGTCCTCTCCTGCCGAGGAGCTGTTTCCCACGTCCCTTGCAAAACCCATGTGCGACCCAACCGGGTTGGATTAACGCGTTTTTTAAGGGGAGTTTGGGAGGAAGGGAGACTTTTCTCGCCGTGGGTCGGAGCAGATGGCTGGAAGAAATGAGGAATGGTTCTGGGAACTTCCCTGGGGATGCCTGAGAAAGGGGAAGAAAAAAAGAAAAAAAAAGAGAAATCCACACAACTTCAGACACTTGATCAGATGTTTGGAGGTTGACTACAGGAAACTGAGACCCTGGGGCTTTATCTCCGGGTTCCTGAGGGCTGGGGGCTAGCAGGGGGCTGAAAGGGAGCCGGCTGCAAGCAGAAATCAATTAGTGCTGGGGAGAACTTGAGCCGGTTCAGACGGATCCATTTGGAGAAGGCACGCAGCGAGCTGGGCTGGGCCGAGCTGCAAATCATCGCCGCGCCGAGAAGGCACCGGCAGGTCCTCGCTGGGCTGGGGCTCGGCAGCCCCGCGGCTGTAATTCATGGCAGAGCGGGGCTCCTGGTCCCATCCTGCTCCCTTTCCTGGCTGTGGACCATGAGATGGAGGAGCTGCAACCTGAGCTGGCTCCCGGTGGGCACCTAAAGGTCTGGCTGATGGGTGCGATTCGGGGTGGTCCCCGTTGGATGGGATGCTGTGCAAAGGGATGCCCTTGTGCATGC
Source organism: Theristicus caerulescens (assembly GCA_020745775.1). NCBI lineage: Eukaryota > Metazoa > Chordata > Aves > Pelecaniformes > Threskiornithidae > Theristicus > Theristicus caerulescens. Next base: position 411,670 of record CM036580.1, read on the forward strand.
TGAAATTAGCCCCGGTCTTGCAGCCAGATCAGGTGAGAGGGGCTTTGGGGCAACTGCTGGATGCTGGGAGATCTCGGCTTCTTTTCTTTCTTCCCAGCTGCCACCACCCAAGGAGACACAAAGCAAACACGAGGGCAACCAGTGCTGGTGGATATAGCGGAGAAAAGCAGAAGACCTGGAGTTGGCAGGGAGGTGACTGCTCATGGGGAAAACACCCCAAGGAAATCACATCCCCTTTCGAAATGAGATGTGGGCTCCGAGGGAGAGGGTTAACCCCATGGTCTGACACGGCGATGCGCGGAGCCATCCGTCCCATGCAGACGGAGAGCACAGTGATCTAGCTAAAGCACTGCTTTCTCTGCAGATCTTTCTCCAAATGGTTCACAGCGTCACCTGGGGCCAAGCCGAGGTCTCTGTTTTAGCCTTCGGCCCATCCTTGCGTCTTTTGCCTCTTGGAGCCTGAAAAACCGGAGCCTGAGCTCAGGCACCGCACACGGCATCAGCACCTCCAGCCCCGGTGCTTGATCCCTCCTAATGCCCCTCATCCCCTGCAATACCCAGGGGGGGTTTCCTTGCATCCCCCTGACACGGGGCCCTCCGTCGGAGCCTTGCCCTCGCCACGGCTGCCATCTCATGCCGAGAACGGGCAGCGAACGGCGCACACCGGCCCCGGGGAGCAGCCCCCAGCCCCGACCGCCGCGTCCTTTCGCATCTGCCCAGCCGCGACTTTTACAGCCTGGTGTAAACCCAGAGGCTCAGGACGTGTCAGTCCTGATTTATACTGGCATAAACGGCAAAAAAAAAACCCGCCGAGGCGCAGGTACTGAGCTCCGTTACGCCGGCAGCGGGCTGAAGGCACCCGCAGCAGCGCCGGTTCAGCTCCAGCCAGGCTGAATTTGGCCCGACTTGTTTAAAATTCCTTTCTCTGCACACGAAACCATTTTCTGCGAAGTTTAGCCTTGGGGAGATTTATTTCCTTGTTAGCTCAAGATTTTCCTATTAGCCCATCTCAAAGAAACATGGCTGCATTTTCTCCAGTGCACCAGCTGTTGTGCGAGATGCAGGTACATATTACAGCCGTCATTAAACGGCCTGTCATTCCTAGCTTTCTAATTACCGTATGAATAGAGAGTAGCACGAACAGAGCCGCCGATTGTTCCACTGTGACTTGCAAGGGGAATCAAAAATGGAAGATGCAGCCATCGCGCTTGGGATTTTTCCCTTCCAAATCTAATTGACAAGGAAATTCGGGGCGGCTTTGGCTGCGAGCATAGCGCCATGCCTCCTTTTCCGAGATGGTTTTGCAAGAGGAAAAGCCCCCGGTGTGTTTCCAGTCTCCCCTCTCCTCCTTCCTACTTTGGTTGGCTTTAAACATGTAATTTAGCAAAGCAGCACAACCTAAAATGAGGGAGAACAAACATATGGTAAAGTAGATGCAGGGAATATTCCAATAAGCAGTAATATACTGCGAAGATGTGTCCTGGTTGCAGTCAGCAGGTTTTTTTTTTTTCAGTAATAGCTCCCTCCTTTGTTGCAGGAAGTCATGGTTTAGTTTTGCAGAGAAATGATCTTTTCCAAGCTCTTTTCTGTGCAAAAAAAAAAAATCAACATCGTTGTGCCGGCGTCACAAAGAGCCCATCGGCGAGTGGCAGCGTGTTTAGCATCCAGACACCCTTGATTTGCAGCACCTATTACTGCCATTTTATAGACTGGGAAAGAAATAAAAATAAAAATACAACAAAAGACGGCACAGAGGTACCAAGGGCTGGTCCTGGGAAAGGGAAAGATGAAGCTTTGCTCAAAATATGATCCAAAAATGAGGTGAGAGACAGCCAGCGCATGGGCTGATGGTGCAGGAGAGATGCCGGCAGCTATCCAAAGGCTTCGGCATCCATTTTGGGGAGGTCTGGAGGAAGAGGTTGCTTGGGCGTGGTTTGGATTTCACCTTTGCTAAACCATTCGGTGACTGGAGACGTCCCATGACGTCCTTTCTCCTGGAGGTGCCACCCCCGCGTCAGCCATGTGGACTCGCTGGTGTCTAAGGGAGGTTGGGCGCATGGCACAGCCGTGCGTGGAGGTGAGATGCCAGGGCAGCCTCTGCTCGCCCCAGCTGCCCAAGTGCACGGAACCTGTGAGAAATGAGCGCTTTTGGGGTTTCCACCTAATGCAACCCATCCCACCCTTTACAGGGGCAATTTTCCCGATGAAAGGCAAAATGTGAACTTCACACCATCCCCTTGAAATCAGCACATGAAGGTTTTTGCCTCCAAAAGAGGGTCACTTTTAGGGGTCAAGGGAAGCCAAGCAAGCAGACCTCTGCGAAGACATGTCTCGTCTCTTCCTCTCCCACATCAGAGAGAGAATTTGGACCTGATGGGGCCACACCAAGGGCCATGTCTCTGCTGGAAGACGGGGCTGTGGTTGGGCGCGCACCTAACCAAGGAGCCCCACCAGGATGACAAACATCTGGAGATGCAGCAGCCGTCAGGATGGATTCAGGAAAGCCGAGAGCCCAACCTCTGCCGAAGAGGCCAAGGCGAGGAGGAGCGAGCTCGCAAACCACCCGCTCTCAGGCTGCTCAGGTTTTATAGATCGACCCCGTCCCCTTCCCATTGTGCCAGAAACTCGGCGGCATTCTTGGGATTAACGATTTCCAGACATCCCCGCCTGCAGCTGAGGAAGGGAAGGCACAACACCAGCCAGTGGCCTCGGCTGGAAATTGGGCAGATCTGGAGGAGAACAGGTTTTTAGAGGGCTGGGGGAATGGGCCAAGAGAGCTGCCTATGCAGAAGCAGCATTGCACCTCCCGGTGTCCTCAGATGGGGATGCTAAGGGTTTTTCTTGAAGATGCATGAACCCATCCGGGTCTTGGGCGTCCCTGGGTGAAAGGGGGTGCTCTGAGATGCAGGTAGAAAACCACCTCAGACCTTTTGCCCTTGAGCAACCCCCTCCGATCACCCCCCCAGCCCTTCTTTAAACAGTTTTCGGATGCCTTCAGCCCCATGGTTTATCCTCACACAGCTCAGCAACGAACCCCCAAACCCGGCATCTCCCGCTATCGCGCCCCGGCTTTGCAGCACAGTTCTGGACCACCACGGCCGCACAAAAAACGCGTGTTTTCTTCCCTCCTCTCTTTGTTTCTCACCAGCTCCATCTGCCCGACTCCCCACCTGAAGGCAGCGTGGTCCTCTGTGGCATCTCAACGCGTTGCCATGGAAACTGTAATGTCACAACCCGAGGATGATGGCTTGGAGTGGGAAGGGAACAGCAGGAAACAGTTTCCATGCAAATATCCGTTGCAATAAAAGGCCAATAAATAAACAAGCGAAGGAACTGGGGAGAGTCGAGGAGAAACAGGAGGAGGGGGGAAATATAAAATAAAAAAATGGGATGCTGGCTTGCTCCCAAAGAGCTCGGCATGCAAATGAGCCTTGTTTTAATTGCAGCTTCATGAGGCACGTTGGCAGAGCAGTGACACCGGGCAGGGGTTAACGAGGGCCCCCGTGCCCATATTGGCTTTGAAAGGCAATTAGCACCAGGCCCTAACGAGCTCAGGTGGCATCGGAGCTGTATCGGGCAGGGAGGAGGGGAGGAAGTCTTGGGGGGTGCAGTTTTGGGATGCTCTGGGGTGGCCTCGCTAACCAAAAACGCCCCTTTTTTCCCCAAAAAGGGTTTGCACAGGCCCTCTGGGGCAGCGGCTGCTGGGGGTTTATATACCCCTGGAGGGGGCAGCATGGGATTGGCTGGGAACATGGGTGGTAGCACAGGATTGGCTGGAAACAGAGCTAGGTGGCAGCACGGGATTGGCTGGAAGAAGAGCCAGGTGGCAGCACGGGATTGGTCAGGAAGACAGATGGCAGAGGGGGATTGGCTGAAGGGGAGGGGGCAAGGGGGCAGCAGGACCTGGGCAGGATAGAGGCCCGCGGGTGGTGCTGCGGGGGGGGATGCCCTGTGGGATGCAGCCCCTGGAGCAGGATGTGGCCCCCCCAGGGCAATGCTCCAAGGGGAGATGCTCTGCACCATCCCGTTTGCAAACTGCCCCCCTGCCTGGAGGAGTGACCCCCTCCTCCGAGCCCTCGAGAGCCACTGGGATGGGGACAGGGACAGGCGCAGGGCTGCCATGCCCCCAGCTCCGCACAAAAATACCTGCTGACCCACAAACCCATCGCTTCAGGACAACATGGGAAAACACCCCGGCAGATCGCCAGCTCCCCCATCTTCAGGATGCCCCAAAACCCCACATTTTGGACCCCACCGCAGCGCGGAGCCACCCTGCCCGGCTGCAGCCGCACCAGCGGGGATTAACCCAGCCCCAGCGTGTGCGAGCTTGCAGCATCCCTCCCGACACCGAGCCCTGGCTCCGCTTAATAACCCAGGAGCCCTCACGTAGGATATCGTGCGAGAAGCTCCCGGCCGTGGGCTGCCGAGGAGAGGGAGGAATGTGAAATGCGGCGGCGGCAAGGGGTGAGGCTGGTCCTGACAGTGGCTGACCTTGAGCAAATCATGGCCCTGTGCCTCGGTTTCCCTGCCCGTAAAGCTGGGACGGCGGAGCTGACGCCTTCTTCTGAAGGTGCTGGGTTAGACGTGGTCTGTTGAGGACTCATTATCTCCATAACCGTCTTTGGCACCTCGGTGCCGTTGTAACCGTGTCCCCCATGGGGTTTTTGTTGGTGTAATTATAATTTGTGTAAGCAGCCACGCCTAGTACCGAAATATCTGTGCCTGAACCCAACTTGTGTGCAGGGCAGGTCTTGGATTCACCAAAACCGGGAGCCCCAAGAGGAAAGGAAATGCAGGAGGAATGGAGTGTTTTTTGGTAAAATGGAGCCTTTTTGGGCAAACTTGATTTGCACATGGTTACTGGTTGTGTTTGGGTGGAGAAAAATCAAAGCATAACCCCCTTTCGGCGTCTCTGCAGCTTCTCTTACCACTGTGACAGCCGTGGATGCAACACGCTCAGCCCGGCTACCAGGCGCCCAGAGGCCACGGTGATGGGCGCCCTTGGAAAAGCCCAGCCGAACGCAGGAATGCCGCCTCGACGGGGCCATATCCTGCCACAGCCGCCCAGCATGGCCTGAGCCGGCCGTGCAGCGAGGCCGGGGCTGTTCTCAGAGCCAGGGTCGGTCCCTGTTGGTGGTATTTTCTGAGTTGGGCTGCTGCCTGCTCGCAGCTATGGGCTCCGATGACAGGCGGGCGGCGGACGAAGTTACCTCTGAGCATCCACGGTCTGGGGATTTCCTAAACCCGAGATGATATCTGCACCTGCGGGTGAAAGTCCTGCACGGCCGCTCACTCATGCATATGCCCTGTGGGGTCTGATCCTGAATTAACGTCGCTCCTGGCCCCATCTGCCCTTTCTGGGCTTGCATTTCCTGAGCAGCAGCACTTGGGGTGCTGCCACCCCACTGTCCTGGCCATGAGGGCCACCTCCGCCACCACGGAAGACGCCCAGCATCCGGCCTTTGCCCTCCCTCCCCCTGGACCGCATGTGTTCCCAAACCTCCGATTCTCTAATTTTCCTTTTAAAAAAACCATTAGGGTTATACAACCACATTAAATGTCTCCTGACGGACAAGAAAGGACACGAATCCAACCTTTCATCATTCCCACCCCCAAATAAATCCAGACAAGGTTCCTTTGTAGCAGCTAAGCTGAGACATCTTAACATTTCCCTGCTAGCAAGCTCCAAGTTTCTTTACTCACCATATATTTCCCCTGACAGTTTGTACAGATACTTAAGACACCATATAATTATCATCACAGCTAAAAGGCAAGGGCTGATTTATTTGTGACAAGCACCACCTTTCCGCGATGACGCCATTGACACTTACACCGAGGATTTTTTTGGCGTGGGGAGGTGCGGAGAAGCAGAAGCCAGGCTGCTTTCTCCTCCTTTTTTTTTTCTCCTTCATGCTCATCCTTTTTCCCGCGGGCGCTTTGCTGCGAGACAACCAGCACCCGGTCCCAGGACCGTCCCCACCATCCCCAAGCCCCCAAGGCTCTCGTGATTTCACGGCTTGGGCCAACACAGGTCTCTCCATCTGCACTTCTTTGACTCTTGGCGTGTGAACAATGCGTGCACTTATCTCAGTACTTATTTAGTGCCCAGCTCCACACCCTGAAATTGCCTGATTATAGCTTTCGGAGCCTGTGTGATGCATTGGGTTAGGCAAACAGATGTGCCAAGCAGTCTTGTTGAAAACCCACATCCAGGCAGCAGCTTTCAGCTCCCCAGGTTGTTCCCTTTCTTTTTTTTTTTTTTTCCTTTCCCCTCCTCTCCCTCCCCCTTTTCCTTTCAGAAGCAGCTCTAATAATTGCCTTCATATTGCTCTCAGCGAGGGAAGGGCTGGGGAGAAACACTCAATGTTTCAGCCATTTGCCAGTAATTTTCTCTCCAAGGAATGGGCCCCTCCATAGCCAAGAACTCATGACTCTTTTGCCTGGTTGTCTCCTTGCCTAGAACAAACCCACCCCCTTGCCTCCTCCCTGCCTCCTCCGCCAACCGAACTGCCAAGACGTCTCCTCTCAACTCATGACCTCTTCAGGTGCACGTCTCCGCACGGCAAGAGCTGCAGGGGGAAGGCAAGCAAGACCTGGCTTTGTTGGTGCCAAGGGTGGCCTTCTTCATCCCGTCCTCCACCTCTCCAGGGCACTTCCTAACCCTATGTCCACCCCAAAAGAGCTTGAAAGGAGAGGGCAACGTGTTGGCCCTGGTATGGAGAAGTGTAGGCCAGGAGATGTTTCACCCTATCCATGCAGTGTGAATTTGCCCAGTCTTCTTTCGGAGCCAGTGGAGAGAATTAGGCACCTTGTAAGGGCCATCTGGCCCAGCTGAGATGGCAAAATCAGGATGGGAGGAGATTTTTTGGAGGTACCAGTCTCTCTGTTGAGTAAAAAGGCTTTAATAGCTGTTGATAGACAAGATAAAGTCTTACCCAAGAGGACGAGGAGAGATTTGACAGGAGTCTTTTGGTTCCTCCAGATCCTCCTCCCAGCCCTCCTGGCTGGAAACCTCCACATGGGGAACAAGCCCTGTGAGACCTGAGCTGCCCAAACCCATCCACTGGGACCCCAGTATCGCTGCTCCCATCAGTGCAGCCCTGCGCCTCACTTTGCTCTCGAAAGCTGCTCTCAGGTGCCCATAGCTGCGGTCTTATGGCCCATTGGTTGGGTTCTTCCTCCTCCTTGCCATGTTGCAATGCTTTGAGGGGCTGTTTGAGACTCAGGGCAATGGGGATGGTGCAGCAGATGCAGAGACTGGGGTGGCACCTGGTGACATTGGGCCTTTGAAGAGATGATGATTGGGGAACCTACTCCATGCACCACCTCCGTGAACACCGGTGTTTGAATCCCACGAGGAATCTGCCTTCTGTGCCTTGCCATTGTTGAGATGGAGACCAACGTTGGGTCCTCTGCAAGGCTGATACAGGAACCTGGCAACAGCAGCTCACATGAGAACATCTTCCCTGTGGTCTTCTAGGATTGCATGAGTGTTCAAGGACTCAATTGGGTTGCCCACACGTAGGTGTCTGGAGTTGTTTCAGGTGCCCCAGGGTATCTGAGACATCTCACAGAGCAGATCTGTGAGTGAATGGCCCCACAACTTGGGCCATTCAGGGCAGGCTGGGTTGGCCCATGGGCAACTACATGGAGGGACTCCAACTCAACAAGCCGGACGTCCGCCCACCCGTGCATGGGCCAGACCCATTCCCACCGCAGCCCTGGTCCCCTCCCAGGTAACACTGGACTCTGCGCTTGGAGAATGAGGATGACGATGGATGGACGGTCCCCACCCATCCCCCTCCTCCCCTCCTTTGGTGTCGCCAGGGCCGCGGTGAGCAACGCCGCTGTTTCCAAAGCTAATTTCTTGCTTTGAGAAGCCGCAGCTTTCTTCCCTGCCTCTGCCACGTCGATCCTAACCCTGCCTGCCCTCCCTTGCCCACTCTCACGTGCAGCGACGGGCTCAGACTAGCTCCTCTCCCAGCAGCAGCTACAGCAGCTTTCTGAGTCACCCCGACGTTCCCGCATGCCCCAGAGAAGACGGGATTGCAACCGCTCAGCTCAGTGCCTTTGCCGCCTGTTTGCATCACCAAGCTCCCCTTGGAGTGGTGAATTAAGCCCGTATATCCCAGCTTAGCTCCAGAGCAGATCTATTCCCTGCCCCACCTCCTGCTAATTCTGAAAGCTATTTAAAAAATGTCCTGGAATCAAACCAATGCTTTGTGGAAAAAAAAGAAAAAAAAAAGAAAAGGAAAAAAAAAGAAAAGGAAAAAAAAGAAAAAGAAAAAAAAGAAAAACAATTTTAAAAGATTAAAAAAGGAAGGCAGATCCTGTTTGCTCCCTGACACTGCATCCAGGCCATGCCAGACTGTTGCACGTGTTCACACCAGCTTCCTACGGGGATGCATAAACGAGGGGGGCAAAGTGCCCCCCCCTTCAATCAGCGTGAAATGCCACCTCGCCCATGCCATCCCATGTCCAATTGAAATCCTGCGACGTCTGAATTTAAGCAGGTTCCACCTGGTTCCTGACATAGGCAGTGGGGAGAAGTATGCACACGCAGAGGACAATTCATCTGCGCTATCTCGGGTACCGATCTCCCATGATTCACCCTCTGCAGGTGTCTCTTCTTCACCTTTGATTATAACGGGAGTCTTTGATATCTCAGCCTTTATCGTAGACAGGTCCTACCTGTGTGTCTGCTTTTGAGCACCTCACTCAAGACTGATCTGGAGGATAAATCAGGAAAAATGCTGAGAATGATCAGAGGCCCAATACAACACAACCCTGCTTGTGCAGTCTTTGCAAGGACTCTGGAGAAGAGGAAGCAAAAGGAGCAGCAATAGCTGCTTCGTGTCGAAGTTTGCTGGAAAAGGAAGAGTAAATTAGTCCCTCTATCTGCTGGGGATGAGAGAAGCAGCCAAAAGCTTGAGCAGCGTGTAGCAAGCTGAGTCCAATTGGAGCTATCACACCATGGAGCAGCTTTTGTGCCTTGAAGAGCCCAAAATGGAGAAGGATGGGAAATCTCAGAGTCCCAGTCAGCAGCTGGGCAAAAAAAATGGCTTTGATGGGTTTTCCTATGATTGCACGACTTTAAGAGTCTATATCTACATTAAATATTAATCAAAGCCTAACACCAACCTCTCTACCTGAGGTAGTTTAGAGCTGGGCTACCAAAAGAGGGCCTTGGAGGTCTGATAACCAAAAATGTTTGTTCTTCCCCCTCTCTAAAAAAAAACGGGGTATTACAGTCACTTTTAGTTGAACACTTCTTGGGAATGACCCAATCTCAATTGGGCTTGGTGCTGTACAACATGCACCACATAAAATGGGTCCATCACGCCCTCCTAATTTAGGAGGATAGACAAGGTCCACCTGAAAAACTCTGACCTTTTCCCTCAGGGGCTCAGAAACAGATGAATTATGGACGGAGGTTGGCCAACGTTGTGGTGGAGAGGACCCGAGATGTCCTGCATCCCAAGCCTGTGGCTTCATGGCAAAGCCTCCCAACTCTTGCGTTGTTCTTGGCCCAGAAGTGGTGTAGCTGCAGGCCCAAGCGGCGCAGGGAACCATAGGCTGTATTAAATTTGCCCTCTCCCACAGACTCTCCAAAAAAAGAAAAAAGAAAACACCCAATCCCAGAGTGGCAAAGGCAAAAGCCAAGGAGAAAGACCTTGGGTGGCAAAACCACATGTTTATAGCCCTTAGGCTTTGACAGATCGTTGGCTTTAGAGCCTTTCTAGCTCCAGAGAAGTAGGAGGCAGCCAGCTCCCAAAAATATGTCATTGCCGGCATTTCGAGAGACACATTTTTGGCAGGCCAGCTCACGAAGACAGGCCCTCTGTCACCGCAAAGTGCTCATCGGCTTGCCCACATGTTGATGACAGCTTTGAGGCTCTCTTGTCTTCTTGGAGGCTTTTTTCAGGAGGAAGGGTGCTGAGCCATGGATGCACCGCAGTTTGTGGGTGGAAATACTCCCTGCGTGCAGGGAGGAATGTGAAAAACCTGAACCCACAACCACATTGAGTCATTGGTCATGGCAAGCAACCACCGGCCGAGCTGCCGCCCAAGCCCTGAGCCTCTTGCACTGTTTGGGTGATTTTCTGTCATGTTTTGGTCTCCCTCAATGGAAATCCTTGACTTGACCGCCTGGTGTCAGGGGAAGGACATGGAGAAGTTTGGGCTTTGTCAGGAGAAAGAAGTCTCCTGGAGTCCATGCATCTTCGGTGACCCAAAGGAAGAGATACCCACGTGGAGAGTGGGGCTTTGCGTCTTCCAAGAGCAGCCACAGCTGTAGGAGCCATCTCGAGACCTACAAGCACATCTGCTCTGGGCTGGAATGCTCCTTGGAGCAGCTGGGAGCAGGATGTGCTTCGCACACCGCGTGTGTCTCATCCCACAGCTGCATGGGTTGCCCATGGCGTGGCCAGAGTAGGGGTTGTTTGGGCCTTGAACCACCACCGGCAAAGGGACAGACAAATGGTGATTTAAATCCACCCTTGCTATGTTCAACATCCCAATTTGAGACTCAGCTCCTCCCCACTGCTGCTCCAGGCCTCTGTGTGCCCCAAACCCCACCTGATGGCACCGCATTTCCATGGGACAGCACGAGCGGAGAGTCCCAAAAGGATCCCGGAGATCTGCGACACCCGCTTGGAGGGGATATTTTGGGGCAATAGCAGGCGAGCTCCCTCCTGCAGCACAGCTCTCCCACCTGGGGCTGCTCTGGGGGCTCCTGCCCCACAGACCTGTCTGCCCCACACGTGTTCGATGTTGATGCTGATGACTGCTTGGAAAATTCCTTGGAAAAGCAACTGTCAATGAAGATCCTCCTTCCTGTGGCTCAGCAGCTCCTCCTAAGCTCTCAAGACCAGGTTTTCCTTTCCCAAAGCTTTTCCTGCCTCCCATGTGGGGCTTTTCTGCATCCCAGTACTCATCTGGATGCCGCTTACAGCCCATGAAGGCATGCGATGCAACTCAAACCCAAACCGCTGTGACCTACTGATTTGGGTCTGCCTTGAGCACCTTCCCTCCCCAACTCTGAAATGATGCTTAAAAAATCCCCGCTTAGCTCTCAACTGGTTGCAAAAGAAAATAAAATCATCAACAGCAGGAGCCGCGGCGTCTGCAGGTATCGCTTTTGCAAAGCTGCGATGTATCAGGGAGGAAAATAATGCAGATTTGTGCATAGGCAGCGGGAGAGGATTTTGGACATTAAAAGCCATTACAGGTGGGTGATGCACCAGGCTGGGATAAAATAATCTGGGAAATGGAGGGGGAAAGTCGAAGAAAAAGGATGGGTGGATAGGAGGACGGATGATGAAGCCCTGAGCAACCCTCTCTGACCCCATAGCTGCCCCTACCTCAACCAGGAGCTTGGCCTAGGGACCTGAGATCCCATCTAACCCAAATTACCCCACGATCGAACCCGAATTTCGCGATAATCCCTGCGTACCGCACCACCCTATCCCACACCACAGTGTAAATCCAAGCACGCTCCTGCCTCTCTTTGCAGGAGCTGTTCCACAAGCGAAGAGGTTAGCAGCACACGAGGCACTAAATAAAAGGTGTAAAGTCCTTGTCTGGTTCCTCCCCTCAGGCATTTCGGAGCCATCCCAGCCCCAGAGGCTTGAACGCATCCCAGGGAGAGCCTGGAACAGGTCCCTGCCTTGTGGTCGTGATGGGCTGAATCAGCTCAAGGCAGTTCTTATCCTGACATGTCTAATTGATGCCTTGGGTCCAAGGTGTCATTAAAGCGCTTGGATAATCGCTACAGGTACAGAAAGCCGGACTGTCAGTTTAGGGAGGGTGATTAATGTTCCCAAAATCCAGCGTGGGGTGTGGGAGGTGGGTAGGGGGGGAGCGGAGGGGCCGGGGGCTGGAGCAGCCCCGCTGGGTCCCTGCCGGGACGGGCCCCGGGGTGGGGGGTGTCCCCGGGGGGGTCGCTCCCGGCTCCTCCAGCCTGGCCGGGCTGCACACGCCGCATTGGCACCGGCAGGCTCGGCGGGTGATTACGACCTCTCGTTTAATCTTTTTTTATTAGCATCAAACACCCATAGTCTTGTAAGTACATGTGTTCTCCTATTGACGCGAGGGAGCCTTTGATGCTGATTTACGGCAGCAAGGTGCAGCCAATCTATAATTGTACCCTAAAAAAGAGGATATTAAGAAAGTAAAGGCATTTCTGCAGAGCCAAGCGATCCAATCCCCCTTTCTGCCACCGTCCCGCAACACTTTGCTATGCCTCTCCCAAGGAAGGGAGGTTGGACCCACCAGGGATGTACCATGGGGTCAAACCACCCTTGGGTTATGGGGACAAGGTGATTCCCCCAAAAAGCTTGTCCTTGGACCTGCAAAACCAAGAAAACTTGGGGAAAATGTTGCTTGGCTATCCCCAGGAAGGGAAAAAACCTAATTAAATCCCATATTAAGGAACGGGAACGGAAGAGGTTAGAGGAGACTATGTATCATCTTCGGGCGTAAAGGCTCCTCCAGTTCCTCGTGCCACCGTGATGGGCTGGAGGCATCAGCAGCACGAGAAACAGGTCATCGCTGCGGGCTTTCTTGGCAGAGGAGACTTTGCTCTGCTAAAGAGGCAGGTTGGTATATAGGCCACTGCAAGCGGAGCAGATTTAGGTAAAGGTATTTATTTTCTTCTTAGCATCAAGTTAAACTCCACAGCAAGTAGGTCACCCCATACTTTTCATGACAGCAGGACCCGCTGGCTGCCTCCATTTGAGGAGAGGTTTCTGGCAGTACCTATCCGCCTCTTGGCCCTTTCCCATGAGCTGCAGACACCGGATCCGGTCCCTCACTGGCTGCCAGCGGTGCAGAGGGACACGGCGTCTGTCCCCACTGTCACCCCGCTCTCATCCATCACCCGGCACAGCCTTGCCTGTGCCCACGCTCCAGCCCTCGTCCATCAGAGCTGCCTCGCTGTAACCCAGGCAGTTACAGCGGGGGACCTGGGCCTGATCCTGTTGTCCTCAGCACCCTTTGGAGTCCCCCAGGAGAAAGAGGTGCCTCCGGCGGGTGGTTTGCCCCATCCTGAGATAGGCAGCTTGGAGAAGGCGGCCAGGGTGCCCTCTGGGTGCTGCACATTGGGTGCTGGCAAAGCCCAGGTGATGGGCAATGGGGTGCAAAGGGGCACCCCAGGGCAAAGGGATGGGATTGTGCCACGGGCTCGAGGCAGGGCTCACTGGGATCCCTTTTTGGGCTCTTTGGGGTCCTCTCCCCTCTTGTCTGCAAATAACCCACACCGAAGCCCCTTTGCCTGCCATATCTCACTTCAGGGCCCCCTGAGACCTCTCGGAGCAAGCACTGAGCTGCTTTAGATATGGGGAAACTGAGGCACAGTATGGCAATAGGACTAATTCGCATCACGGCTCTGGGACATCACGCAGCACGGCACAGGGCAGAGGCTGAGCAGAAAGAGCGCCCAATGATGTCAAATTAGACAGCCACATTCCCAGATCTTTTGCTTTTCTTTTTTTTTTCACTTTCCATCAGTATTTTTCCCCCTCATTTCTTCCAACGGGTCATTTACTGAGTCAGAGATCCCCCGAGCGATGAGCTCATGGAGCGGCTGGCGCGCGGCAGACCTGGGGACACGGGGACGTGCCATAGCCGGTCGCTCCGACCCCCGTGCCCTGCTCACACCGGGACGTTTGCTCCGGCATGGGGGCACCCTGCAGCCAGACCCCGCGGGGCCGAGCCTCACCTGGAGGCGCCGAGCCCTCGGGGACCGCGCCGTCACGCTTCCACCCCCGGCTCGCTGCAGACGGCTTCAGCCGGCTGCATCTGCAGGCAGCAGATTTACAACCACCCCATCGTCATTCACTGTCAAATTAACAGCTGAGTCAAAACAGGGGAAGGAGCCGGCATGCTTCCTTAGTCCTCTTTCCCTAAATATTCCCTTTTTCCCCCTAATAAAAGCCTCCTGGAGCGGCCCCTCATCTCCTTGGCCTCAAACCAAAGCTTTTGGTGGCAGGAGCATCCCAATCGGGACGGCCCATCCATGCAGAAACCCCCCTGCCTGGGCACACCAGATTTATACCGGCTTCAAAACATAAATGTCAAGTGATGGGGCTGCATAAATTACTTTTAATAAGAATAATGCTGCGTCTTGCTGGCATGTTAATACATATATTACCCATGCTGAGCGCAGAGGGCTCAGCAGGACGCTGAGCGTTTAATACACTTGTTCGAAATGCTCATCAGAGAGAAATCAGTGGCTCCCACTGGCAAACCCCAACGTGCGCAGCTCAAGCGTTGAGCAGTTAATGCTCTCTCGCTGGGTCACAGGCACGCACCCCCCGAGCGGCCCCACCGCCGGCGCGCTCAGCGCTGGCACGAAGCTTCCCCGTAAAACCAAAGACGCCGGCTCGCGGTGTGGCGGCGGCCAGCGGCTCCCCAGGGCCCGTTTCAGCCCGGGGCTGGACTGTGGCGGGTGCTTGAGGTGGGCAGAGGTTGAGAGCGGAGGGGATAAATGCACAAAGGTGTTCACATCCCAAAGGGACTAAAACAGGATGAAGCCACGCTCAGACCTTGTTTCCCCAAAATCCCAGTGGGAAAGGTGCTCCAACACTAATCCCCTTAACAACCCCCCCTAATCCTCCCCTATCTAAATACCTATAGTTTCCAGGGCCCCTTTTACCACCCTCCTGCGTCTGCCCACTCTGAATGAAGGGCTTTTACACTCTCAAGACTTCTTTATATTTTGGAGAGTGTTTTTCTTGCCAGAGTCACATGCAGGCTGTGAAGCATGAGCTCCGCCATCGCCTCATTGCATTCACGGGCTGGAGGGCTCGGGAAGAGATTGATTTACGATTCCCTAAAAGTGATTTATGCTCTTAGCAGAGCAGAGCGGCAGAGTCCCCCCCACGCACGCACACCCCTTCTCTGTTGAAAGTTTTAAGATTAATTCACAGGCAGCCTCTAAAAAAATAAGAAAAAGGGGCTTCCCCCCACAGCCCTCCAACCGCCAGTGCTGCGACTATAATTACCCAACCTGTAATCAAGGTAATTTGCATCCAGCACGACCCAGAGTTGCACATGCCCAGCAGAATTTTCCAGCCCGCTGCAATCCTGCAGAGCAGGGTGAAATTTTTTATAAGGAAAATCCTGCCACGTCATTGTATTCCTCGGGGTCTTGCGCAAGCGCCCGGCGCTGGGGACAGCAGCGGGAGAGGGTGCGATCCAGCTGGATTTAAGTATTAACCTAAATTTAGGTGGTGCTGAGCTATCATTCCTAGATGCGGGGTTTCTCCTCCAGCTGTGCATCCCTGTTTTGCCTGGATTTGCCTGCAAAAATCCCTACTGAACCCATGGATGAGCCTCGGCTGCTTTCCTAAAGAAATTATCACTCATGCTCTGTGTGTGTCCATGTGAGCCGGTGTATAAATTCCCCCCTCTCTCTGTCTTTTAGACCTGTTGGCCATATTAACATCAGTACTGAGCTAAAGGTCTCAAAGGTAATTAAATTCCTACAGTATTGATGTAACCGGGTGAAGGCGAGGGACGGTATTTCTATCTTGGGGAGGTCTGGGTGAGCTCCACACCAGCGTAACCTTTGGAGCCTCCCTGCCAGAGAGAGACATTAATGCTGCCCAAAGCCCAACAGAAGCTTCACCCGGAGCCCGGATCCTGCTGGCGAACGGAAAATCCATTTTTCAGGTCATGCGTTGGAGTTAGTGAGACTTTGCTCAAAAGGGCAAGCTATGAACCACTGGCAACCATGTTTCCTCCATCCCAGGACTCATGAATAGCTGCTGGCTCGAATAGCACCCAAAAAACACAGGTATCACGTCCTGGGGAGCTTTCACCCAACCTCAACTCACCTTCAATGCAACCGTCCCCAAGGATGGCATGGGAAGCCATGGTGTGCCGTGACCCCGTTGGGCATCCTATGGCTGTGAATACAAGCAGAAGACCCCCTCCATCCTCCCTGCCCAGTAATCCTCTCCCAGTGGGACCAGTAGCAGGATGGTGATGCAATGCTCGTGCCCGAGCAGTGCCGGAGCCCAGGCTGCGAGGAGTGAGCCGCCAGCTCCCCCCGGCTCATAAATTACCATCCGTCCCATGGCCCGGCGTTATCATTCATCTTTGAGTCCACACAAATCAATGCGGTTGATGGCTGCCGTCTGCAAAACACCGCTTTTTGCTGGATAACGTGGCATTAGGAGCTGGAGGGAGAGGCCATTTTTAAAAGCTGCCAGTAAAGTGTTTTACAGGACGGCCGGTAATTTATTTTAAAATAAATAAGTTCAGCGGAGGAATGACAGGAGGAAAGTGAACGCGCCGGTTCCCAGCTTTCCCTGAATTGAGTTATTTTGCTGAACAATAATTGTTGGTTTCTCCTTCGAACTTTCTTTTCGTGGCATTATGAGCATTTCTGCACGATTACAACAGCTGCCATGCAGGGACTGGGTGAGCCTCCGAGACTTGCTGGGGATTTAAATCTTGGGTGGTGAGCCCTCAACACGTGCAGCTTCCCCGAACGGGAGATGAGGATTTACACGGTGATTAGGCAAGGGGCAGGGACTCTTGGCCAGAACTGGCTGGAGTGGAAGAGCCAAAGCATCTGCCAAAGTAGCGAGAAGGCATGGCCCAGCGTTGGGCTCACCCAAGGCCCCCGTGGTAGGACCAAAAGCATCTGTAGTTTTGCAGGATGAGTTTGGGGCTCGCTGGAGTCAAGGGGAGAACTTGCAGCCTGTTTCTGATGGGTCTCACATGGGATCCCTCTTGGCCACCACCAAAGGACGCCTATAGTTAAACCATCCCCTGCACCCAGTGCTTGGCCTCTCTGGGAAGGATCAGGGCTGGTTTCTTGGCCCCGTAAGGTCACTGTGAAGCATTACGGGATACACGGGGTGGACTCAGGGTGAGCAGCCAGAGCCTACCCAGTCCCATCATGTTCACCGAGGGATCTGTGTGAAGGCGTGTTGCACCCTCCAGGTCTTGCTCGTGCTCCAGGTGCTGCCCGAAGGCCATGCTTGAAGCAGCTGGGAGCGCTGAGAGCCCTCCAAAATACAAATAACTTCAGCAGGGCCGAGGTTTTTGGACAGAAATATCAACGCCCAACAGCATTGCTGCCCAAAACTTTGCAGCATCACTCGGGCAAGGTGACACCCCGGGCTCTGCACTTACCCCATCCCTCATGCCGTGCCCTGGTGCTGGCGCACATCAGGGCTCAGCTTGGCTCCATGTCGGGCCGACCCCGGTCAGACCAGACCAGCCTGGGGAAGCTGCAAAGCCGCAGTCACGCTGTGCATCTCCTGACCTGGTAATCCCTCCTGCAGTTGGCAGACCTGGGTGGAAGCCAGCTGGGCACCTATTTCTGCAATTTACCCCCTATTTAACCTGCCCACAACCAACGCCATTGGCTGCAAAGCATGCGGCTGGGGGGTTAGACCCCCCTCTCCTCCTCTTTCCCGATGGAAAGAGTTACAGATGCAGAGGAAAGTTGCATTTCAGATGTAATTGCTGCAGGATGCCTAATGCTGCCTGCTCATGTCCACGCTGGTCCTCCTATTCATTTGCCCAGGTTGATAGGGACTGCCAAAATCTACCGGGGGAGCTGATGTCTTTTATTTGATGAATGGATGCAAGTGGAGAAAATAGGTATATTTTCCAGCTTTTATCAGACCACCAAAGCATTTCCCAGAAGAGGCACCCCTGGCCTCCATTAGCTCATCCCTAAGTACAATCCTCCAAGCTTATAAATTTTTCTAATGCAGAATCTCTGGGGATGCGGGATGAAATACAGCCCTGGCTCTTACAAAAAGGGAGGCGTTAAAATCTGTTGCTCGCAGGGAACATTGAATCTCGAGTGCTGGAAGAGCAGCTCAGACAAAGCTCCATCGGGAAGGCTTTCTGCTCGGGCCAAGATAACCAAGCGGGTGACTTGGTCCCATCCCACCTCATTGACTGTAACTTCGGGATAACAACCACTTGGCTCTGGTGGAAGTGAGCCTTGAGGTGAGGAGTCCTCTCCTCATTCACGGGTTTGGATTGCTTTTACGAGGTTAAAAACAGCTCAGTAAATGCTTGAGAGCCATGTAATTCCCAGCAACCCCAAATCTACCTGTCAGATAGTGATAAAACCATCCTCTGCGCACACCGGTTGTTAGAAAGCTTTTCAGCTGGAGTTGTCTAAGTGTTTTGCCAGGGAAATCACAGCCATTATCTCCATTTTATAGAATAAGAAATTGGAGCACCGGGAGGGGAAATTATGTGGCCGAGGTCACCGGCGAGCTGATGGCAGAGCCGGGAATGAGCACGCGGCAGATAAGGTGCAACAAGATGGTTCAGGGCTCCCAACCCTTTCCAGAGATGGACGGAGCAGGTGGAGCTGAAAACTCAAAGCTCTCCAGAAGCTGTGGCTGCTTTCAGGCCAGAAAGCAAACGTCTTGCTAGGTATAACGGGGTCAAATCTGGTCGCGTGAGAAAAGACGTTGCGGGGTGAGACTGTGCTAAAATAATGATGTGGGAATCAACCTGGATTTGGGTGAAAAGATGGAGCAATGCTAGGAAATGTGTCCAGCTCACTAGGCATGGTCCCCTCCTGTCGGTACACACCTTTGCCACTCCTTGGATTTGCAATCTGTAGGGCAAAGCAAGAAAAGCAAAAAAATCCCATGGATGAACCACTCTTTCCCCTCTGGCAAAAGCAGCTCGGTCTGTCCCAGGTGTGGGAAGAGATGGATCCAGGGGCTGAGGAGGGCAGGGTTGGCACAAGTGCACAGCAGAGGACATTCTCAGAGAGGGAGCTGAGCAGAGGTCGATGGGTCGTTCCTGATTTCTGGGTTTATGAAACGCAATGGATACGGCAGTGCACTTTGGAATGCTCCTCATCCCCGGTGTCTGCAGCAAGGTGCACTGCTTTGGCAGGAAGAAACAAGGTGCGAGTGGGTATGGCTCATCCCCAGAGCTTAGTCATGGAGTTAAAGGGTGGTGTCATCAGCACACAAACAGAAAACTCCCTGGTCTGAGTTTCATCCCGGCATGATGACAAGGGCAGATTGAACTGGCTTTGCCTCCCCAAAGGTGTTGAGCTTCCAGAAATCCCATTTACTGCTCTTCTCCAGGCCCCGGAGAGGGAAGAAGACATTGAGTGTGCATAAAACATCACAGCAGCAAACCTTGTAGGAGAGAGCTGAGACCCCCGGTTGCAATCGGGGCTCATCGTGCAAGGTGCTGTGCAGACATGGGACCTAAAGGGGAGATGATTATTAAAGAGGGATTCTTTATACCCAACTTCACAGCCCCCAGCAAGTCTTTGCCCTCAGCTGAACGTACAACAGCCTAAATCTCTTCCATGTCTTCAGAAACCATGAAGCCAAGGGTGTCCCAAATCCCAGCGACCCTCTGCTCAGCTGGGCTGGTGCCATCAGGTGCTGCGACTGGTTTGAAGCGCTGCAGAACTGGTTCGTGTGTGACCAGCCAGGCAGCTCCTGCCTCTCTGGGCGGATAAAGGGGTGACTTTTCTTTGCCATCCCCTCAGCCAACTCTAGTCACCCTAATCCATCGTAATGACGCCGAGTAACGCGCGTTTTGCTGGGAGGAAGCACACTGTGCAACACTTCGCTACCCAAGCTCCAAAATCCCAGGGTGAAATCATGATTCCCTGGATGGGACAGCTTCACTGGTGACGGTGGATTTTGCTCAGGTCCCAAGACCTCTTGGGGGAATAAAGCTGTCCTGGCTGGTGGCACTTTGGGTACACATCCCTGGAAACAGCAGGTCTGACCCTTTTAGATGCTGAAGCCAAGTGTGCAAATGCTGTGGTGTCCACAAATCTGAAACCCAAAACCACCAAAGTCTTTTCCTTCCCCCCATCCTTCTGTCTTATTTTTAGCTCAGCAGACGGAGACTTCAAAAGAAAATCTCTTTGCAAAAAGAAAGGCGAGCCTGGCTAATCCTGGCACAGGTTGTTTCGAGGTGGATTTGCTGCGCGTGGGTATAAGCAGCCACCAGGCGCCGTGAATCACAGGGTTGCAAATGCTGAGTAAAGGTCCACTCCCCGGAGCCGAGCGCGGTGATTCAGGGAGCAGGAGTGTGCACGAGGCCATGCCTGCCCCAGAGATTTTGGGGCTTACAATCTATTCCCTGCAACCAAAGCCTAGGTTTGGGTGAGATCTTCCAACTCAGTGGGCATTAATCCCATCAAATCCCAACCAAGCGGGGATTGAGGGTGGGCAGGGACCTCTGGTATGGTCCAGCTGC
Organism: Theristicus caerulescens; assembly: GCA_020745775.1. Classification (NCBI taxonomy): domain Eukaryota; kingdom Metazoa; phylum Chordata; class Aves; order Pelecaniformes; family Threskiornithidae; genus Theristicus; species Theristicus caerulescens. The sequence continues at coordinate 431,896 of CM036580.1, forward strand.
TGAGGTCCCCAAGGACCAGGCACCTAATTCCCACTGAGATGGGCTGGGGTCGGGGGAAGCCTTGGGGAAGTGAGTGCTGAAATCCTGGGGGAACGAGGAACCAAGCCTGGAGGATCATTTCCCAGGCTTGAGGATGTGAAAGAAAGAAGGGAAAGGAAGAGAGGAGAGGAGAGGAGAGGAGAGGAGAGGAGAGGAGAGGAGAGGAGAGGAGAGGAGAGGAGAGGAGAGGAGAGGAGAGGAGAGGAGAGGAGAGGAGAGGAGAGGAGAGGAGAGAAAGAGAGAGAAGAGAAGAGAAGAGAAGAGAAGAGAAGAGAAGAGAAGAGAAGAGAAGAGAAGAGAAGAGAAGAGAAGAGAAGAGAAGAGAAGAGAAGAGAAGAGAAGAGAAAAGACAGGAGGAAAGGAAAGGAAAGGAAAGGAAAGGAAAGGAAAGGAAAGGAAAGGAAAGGAAAGGAAAGGAAAGGAAAGGAAAGGAAAGGAAAGGAAAGGAAAGGAAAGGAAAGGAAAGGAAAGGAAAGGAAAGGAAAGGAAAGGAAAGGAAAGGAAAGGAAAGGAAAGGAAAGGAAAGGAAAGGAAAGGAAAGGAAAGGAAAGGAAAGGAAAGGAAAGGAAAGGAAAGGAAAGGAAAGGAAAGGAAAGGAAAGGAAAGGAAAGGAAAGGAAAGGAAAGGAAAGGAAAGGAAAGGAAAGGAAAGGAAAGGAAAGGAAAGGAAAGGAAAGGAAAGGAAAGGAAAGGAAAGGAAAAAGGAAGAGGAATACTTCCTTTAATGCTAGTAAATTGAATGCCCTGGGGGAAAAAATACCCATGAGTTCCCTCCCCAGTGTTTGTTTTTGAAAATATTGTTGCTAAACTTGAGCCATGGGCCAAACCCAACTGGGCGTAAATTGGCCCCGCCCCAAACACTTCAAAGGAGCCAGGCTGCCTTACACCACCAACACATTTGGCCCAAGGAAGACTTTTTCTTGGCAGCTGGAGCTTCCAGCCACGCCAGGGCTCAGCTCGCCCTGGCCCGAGTGTGATGTTCTGATGAAAGCTCCCCTCGTTTGGCTCCACAGCCCAGCACCATCCCAGGCGTGAGCATTGGATGAGCCAGCAAACACGCCAGCGCTCCGGCTGGGCTTACTTCACTCCTAGCATGTGGCAGGCTGAGCATCTAATTTATGGAAATTAATAAATTAATTATCTAGAAGTCAGAATAATATCCACAGATCCAAAATGTGCCATGCATGGGGGCAAGGGAGATCACATGTGGGTTTGGGCGTGCGGGGGGGAAAACCAAGCATTTGTGTGTGTCTGTCTGTGCACAAGCGTTGGCTCTTGGCTTAACAAAACCAGGAGAAATCCTTCTTTTGGCTCTAGCCCTAACCTAAAAGATCCCTGTGTCTGTTGAAGAATAAACCGGTTTAAGTTGTGGGATTATGGAGGGAATTTACCTTTTATTTCTGTAGCCGCTCTCATCGCTGCTCGTCCCAGCTCATGTAAATCAGAGTCCCTACGACGAGTTGGGACTTATCTAGGCAGGCTTTTTACCATTGCCGAAACTCAGCAGGAAAATGCAATCAAATGGGAAACGTGATGGCAAGGAGTGACCCCCTCTTGCCCACGACCGCGGGATTCGGGGTGGTTTCTTCCCAGATCCCATTTGGACCAAGCAGCTTTGCGCCTTGGCCATGTGAAGGGAAATAAAACGCTCCCATGGGACCGGAGCACACATCCCCCAAAATTTAAAAATAAAGGAGATAAAGCAAAAGAACAAAGTGGCAATTGAATGCATGCTATAACGAAGCCTTCCCTCTCTTCTTTGGGCAGCTTTGGTGGCAAATCCCAGGGCGAAGCAGGCAGGAGGGATTTGCCCCCAGACCCATCCTTACCATTTCCCACCTGCCCCCAGTCTCCCCAGGGAGCAATTTTCAAAGGATCCTGCCCTAATTTCGTGCCCTGAAATACAGTGGGATTGGAGGCAAGGGAATGACCTTTTTTCTGCCTTACGTCTAAGCAATTTAGGGGCCAAAGAGTTCATTCCTTCTTGGCTTGGGCACTTTTGAAGCTCCTGAGATGAACAGGCACTTCTGAAACTGTTCCCCTGGTGATTTTCCAAGCCTTTGGAAATGGCATCCCTGGGTTTGAAGTCCCTTGGCCATTTGCTGCCATTTTTCTCCCTACTGACTCGGAAAATTTTGCTCTAGCAATGGAAATAAATAAGACAAAAATGTTCAAGAGAAGGGGAAAAAAACACAGATTTGGGGGAGGGGAGAAAGGTCTGGGAGAGGAATATTTCCAGAGGCAGCGAGTCATGGGAAAAATCCGTCGTTTGACTGGAAAACAGATTTTTAACCATGCGAGACATGGCAGAGTGGGAAGGTTTCTTCAGCTTGGCCAACCGAAGGCATATTTAGTCGTGGGTGTGTGTGAGTGGCGTTTTTTTTAAGCTTTTGTTAATCAGTTCACATAACCACAGCCAAAGCCGTTACCCCCCACGTTCGCATCCGGCCGAACCTCTCCAGCGGCTCCCAGGACGTTTTCATCCATTCAGCCTTCCCTCCATCCCTCCTTCCTCTCTCTGCTGCTTCCAACCCTGCCACCCCACTTTTCCAGCTCCCCCCTCCGCCTTTTTTTTGCCAAAACCAGTCCTCTTGACTGCGATATTTTGTTAATAATACGGGGTCGTCTCCAGCCATCAATTTTTAAGCATAACCCCAGTCCGGGTCAAGAGGGAACTTTGTTTAAACCCAGTAAAAGTACCATTTTTCTACCAAGAGGACTATTTCATAGAAGTGTGAGTCATTTCTCTTCCTGTTGACATGTTTTATTTTGTTGAATTTACGCCTGACAAATTTAGGAGGCAAAGAATGAGCTTGAACATCTCGTAAGGGCGGCGATTTTTCATGAAGGGCTGTTGTGAGAGGGAGGCATTTAAGGCAGAATAAATCTCTCCTTGCACAGGGAAGCACACAGGGAAAAAAAAAAACCAAAACACAACAACCCTATAAGGTGGTAAATTGTAAAGTTGTTGTTTTTTAAAAAGCCTTCAAAAGTCCCCGAGCTCTAGCCGTTGTTTAGGAAATCAGGTTTTTTGGCAGCTGGGCAAGAAGAAAGGGGAAAAAGAACAACAACAAAAAGTCAAGTGAAATCTTCCCACCAAGAAATAATTTATCCAAGATTTCATCTGCAGGCACATCCAAAAGCAATTACAGGAGCCTCATTACCATTATTTATTGAACCACCCCCTCTAGCTAGAGGAAAAGCAAAATACATAACTAAAATGAGAGGAAAAGGCCTCTTACAAAAATAGTTAAAAGTCCATAAAGGCTGCCGGCTGATGTAAAGGAAAACCAACAAAGAAACCGCGCTGGAAAGCAGATGAAATCCTTGTGTGGTGCCTTGGAGGCACCAAGAGGGTCAAGCCCAGTTGCATGTCCAGGAGGTCCTGGCGGAGTTCAGATGCCTTCAGACCTCCTCTTCCTCGCAGGGAGCAGGAGGAAGGCGTGGTTCTGCTTGTGCACTTCACAGACAAGAAACATAACATACAACCTGGGAAATACGCTGGGAAAATATTCCAGAGAAGAGATACTGGGTGCTACTGTAGGTCCAGGACAGTGCTGTCCCCTTTCTCTGACCACGTTGGAGGTAATGGAGAACATCAATAGTGTCCAAGGTCCGCATTCACACATGGTGCACACTGTGGTGGATGGACGGGTGGATGGACAGGTGGATGGGTGGGTGGATGGACGGGTGGATGGGTGGGTGGATGGGTGGGTGGATGGACGGATGGATGGATGGGTGGATGGACGGGTGGATGGGTGGGTGGATGGACGGGTGGATGGATGGGTGGATGGACGGGTGGATGGGTGGGTGGATGGACGGGTGGATGGGTGGAGGGGTGGATGGAGGGGTGGGTGGACAGGCAGTCCTAAGTGGACCTTCCCTTTCTTTTCATTCCCATTAATAATTTTCTTTAGAGACTCTTGGGTCTGTAAAGAGCACTGGAGATTTAAAAAAAAAACCTCAACTTTGCATTGAAGAGGAATTCGGTATTTTCAATAAAAATGAAAATTTATGCCAAAAAATATCATCTGGAGATGAAAGCCCTGTGTGTGATGACCCAGCTCATTGGGAATAGTTATGTGCATTTGTTTCCATGTTGAATATCGCCTCAACACCAGTCCCTGCAACCTAGGGAGGTTGGGAGGCACCTTCCCAAGGGCTGCAGCATCATGGGGGCTGCAAAATCAGCCCTCTGGTCCTGCCTCACATCTTCTCTCTCTCGGTGACCTTCTTTCTGGTGATCCTGGGAACAACAGGCCTCCACAGACGGCCACCTATGAAGCTGTGGAGAGGACCATGTCTTCCAGAAGAAGCAGGATTTCTTGCCCCATGTGTCCTGCTGTAGGAAAAGGAGCCCTTTCCCTGTGTCTCTCCTCCCCACGCCTCCTTCCCAGCTCCTGCTTCCAGCACACCTGCGCGTCGAGAAGGAAAACGGGGCTTTCCCAAAGAGAACAAAACTCCCCAACACCTTTGAAGTCATTCTCATATTGGATATATTTGTACAACAGACCTCCTGGTCTTGAACCTGTTTGGTCCCCCCTCCTGTACGTTGTCCTCTGGGTCCTTCCCTCGTTTGAGTCATGTGCCAATGGTCTCTGGAGCTGGAGACTGCAACCTCAACTGGAGTCTCAGGTACCTGGGGAGGGAAATAAAGTCTCATTCTTCGCTGGGAGAGCTCCAGGCTGGTGCAGCCGATGCATTTGAATAGTGCAGTGGGGACATCGGGAGAAGAGGAGAAAGGCCAGAAACACAACGGGAGCACGAAGAGACGGGCAGTGGGTGGGATGCATCCATCTCCAAGGGACACTGCAACCATCGCTGCCTCGATCTGAAGAGGGGATGCACCCAGACATCATGTCTACGCCCCAAAAAAGTTCCCCCGGAGAGCTGCAGAGACAACTGTGAGGTGACAAACTCAACTTGGCTTCCCACCAACCTGAGCCCAGACACCGCCAGCCCCACCAGGGCAGGGTCACACCTGGGTTAAAAGGGATGGAACCAAGTTTTGGTATCACAAAAAATACCCAACAGCCAGGAGAGAGAGGAAAAAACGTATGTGAGGATGGGAGAAGTGAGGGGTTTTTTTTCTTTTCTTAAAAAAACATGTATTGTTTTCATCTACATTTTTGATTTAAAGAGGCGGGGGGAAAGGAGGAAGAGCGGCGCGTGTTGCTTGGGGCAAAAAAAGGGGGAATTGGGGCCGTACAAACACTGCGGGGGTGGGGGGGGGGCGGAGAATCCGCGGCCCGGCGCGCAGTGCCAACGCGCTCTTTCCGCACTCGAGGGAGCGGGAGATGCGCGGCTTCTGTGCCCGGCGCTTCCCATTCCCCTCCCCAAAAAAGCAGATTTTTCCCGAAAAAACCCCGGCGCAGAGGGACGCTGGGCGGCGGGGGGGGCTCGGCGCTGCAGGTGCCGGGGGGGCAGAGCTCCCCCCCCCCCGGCTGAGCCTGGAAGCGCTCATCGCATGAGTCATAGGTCACCGGGAAGGCTCCGAGTTAAGACATGCACAAATCATCATGGAAATCTCTCCCCATTCCCACGGGAGCGAGCTGGCACCGACCCACCCGCGCAGGGCTGCTTTCCTGCCTTTTTATTATTATCATCTTTTTTTTATTTTATTTTATTTTTTCCTCCTAGGAAAGCCCCAAGTAGATCCATAATTCCCCCCCCCTCCCCTTGCAAATAGCCCATCGATGGGTTTTAAAAGCACCCTCCCGCCTGGGGAGGTGAAGGGAAAGCCCTGAGCACTTAGAGGGAAAAGAAAATAAAGCCCGAAGAAACGATTTCCTTCCTTAAATAAATTATTACCAGTTCAAAGCCCGGCGCTGCGGTTTCGTGACTGATAATGATCGAATTTTTTTTCTATCAGTGCTCTGCTTTCCTAAATTAATAGGTATTTAAATTAGGGGGGGGGGAAGGACTGGGTAGGAAGGTGTGTGTTCACTCAGGAGCAGATATTTCCAAGGCTGGATGCTTTCCTCCCGAAAGAGGAACACATATAAATATACCCTGAAAAACATAACGATTTTTATTTAAGAGTTGGTGCGTTTTGTGTCCTTACAGAAAACCACAACTTTAAGCCTCGAAGACCTTTTCAAGAACCTATTTTTGCTCTTTTTAAAACAGAGTTTCTTATTTTCGGCGCTTTTCCCCTTCAGTACTTGCAATCTTTGTTCGTCAGGTAACTTATCTATGAGTTAAAAAGGCAGCTTTTTGGAAGGAAAAAGGGAGAAACCTGAGAAAAATCAGGTATTTGAGGGCTTGTTCGCTTTTTTAATATTATCCCTGAGAAAGTTATTTAACTGCTTTATGAATTTTTTGTAACATAAAGCCTGCAGAAACGACCTGCACGGAGCTCCAGGTGAAAAAAGCCTGCAGGACACTGCGTGGTCGGACATCGGAGGCTGGTGGCTTCCCATTTTCGCCCATTTTTGCCCATTTTTGCCCATTTTCACCTATTTTCGTGCAATTCCTGAGCCCAAAGTGGCGTCAAACGCTGGTTCCAGGGCGGGTATTTTTTCGGAGCATCAGTTCCCCACGATAATCCGCGTTTTGTCCTGCAGCTCAGAAAACGACCGATTTGGATTTAGGAAAAAAAAAAAAAAGGAAAAGAATAAAAAAAGAGAAAAGAATAATAAAAAGAAAAAAAAACAGCTAAATTAACAGCTCAATTAAAAATTGGAAGGGAAAACCTTGGAAGGGAGGGGAGGCGTGGGGAGGCGACCGGAGCGGTCCCACCGGGCTCCCCGCTTTGGGGGATGCTGAGAGGGAAGATGCGGAGAAATGGGGTGGAATGGGGGATTTGGGGGAGCCCAAAAGCGCAGGGAACATCGGAAAAATTAGGCCTTTGCTGGGGAAACAAATCTCGCAAAAGAATCCCGACTAAAGCAGAGAAAACCGGGATAAAATGAAGTGGGGAAGGTGCGTCGCGGTGCCTCTCCGTACCTCATCACCTCTGGGCGGGGGGAGGCGGATTCTGCCGGGTTTAAACCCAGACACATAATTAATTTAATTTTTTTTCTTTTTATTTTTGGTGGGGAGAGCCGGGAGGGGGGAACAGCGCGAGTTGTTGCTCAAGTCACCCGGGACTGCCCGGCCCAGCGTAATTATTCCCTGCCAGTCGCTGTTTTTATTTCTTTGGGCATTTCGGAGTGTCTGGGTTTCAGTGTCGGTTTAAAAGCATCGCCCAGAGCATCTTTTCCATTAATTAAAGTGCAAAATCTATGCCAGACATCCAAGAGCGCGGCTCCCCCACTCCCCCCTCCCGTACCCCAAGTCCATTAGCACACCGTAACGCTCAATTAACATGTTCATCGCACTTAATTAGAGCCGGGAGGATCCCTTTGCCTCCCCAGCCTCCTGCCGACCCCCCCAAACGCCGGGGTTCCCCCACGACACCGCTGCCCTCAACGTCAAGGCAAGGAGAGGCCACAAGCCGGCTGGCCCCCCCATGGGGAAACGGCCTGGGTGGTGCTGAGTCCCAGGAAGGGCAGGATCCGGCCCAGAGATGCAGCAAGGTTTTGCAAAACAAAGCCTCCTGGAAGAATCGCCGCTTCTGGTTGCCCCATTCACGTCTGGGTGATGAACCCATCATGCATCTCTACAGACCACGTGTGTTCATGCACACGTGTGTTTGCATGTGCAAATTGACGTGGACGCGTATCTGCGGGCGTGTGTTTGCACGTGGATGTGCTGCAGAGGTGTAGCAGCATGCGTAGGGTTTTGGATGGATGGATGGATGGATGGATGGATGGATGGATACGCAGATGGACAGATGGACAAAGGGATACATGTTCCTATGAGGCGACTGCTAAAAAAAATGAAGATTCGGGTTCAGGCTGTGTCCGGGTGGGGAGCGGAGGTTGCCACCATGCAGCTCCGTGCCGTGGCCCCGCACCAGGAGGGAGTGGGAGCGTGCGTCTTGGTCACTGCTCCGTCCCAGACTCTGCTTGGACAAGAGCCAAAGGGCTGCTGGCCCTGGAGGTGACACCTTTCCTCTCCTGGTGGCAGCTGGGATTTCATCCAGGTTGAGGACGGACAGACAGGGAGAGGGGAAATGCATTTTTTGTGGGAAACGCACCACTAGATGCAGCTGGATGGGCTGGCGTAGGTTTTTTGGGGTGATCTCTCCATTCTGGTGTCCCAGAGAAAACGGATCAACCCAGATGACACAGGCAGAAGATGCCATTCGGGGCTGGCACAAGGAGGGGGCCAAGGGGACAACAAAGAGGGGGGTTTGGGAAGGTCCCTGCCTCCCAGCAGTCCTGGATCAGCCCTGATGGACCCGTACCCCAAATACCGCAAGGCCAAGGGGAGGATGGAGGACACATGTCCCCGGCACGGAAGAGGCCAGATGTGGCCAGGCCCTGGCTACCGGCTGCTCCTATTGTTTTCGGGAGGGTGGAGATGTCCCCATTGTGCTCCTGGGGGACAGGAGGGGACCTCAGTTGCTCTGACCCGTGGCGGCTGCTGGTGCTTCTCCATTGTCTGAGCAACTCCCTGTTGTCCCTCATGGGGGACGGTGGGGACGGATTCATTGTCCCGGGGGGACTGGGCGGGGTGCTGAGACTTGAGCAAATTTGGGCCTAAAATGGACAAAGAGGACCGTCTGTCCCAGATTTGGGGTTGGGGCAGGAAGGGAAGAGAGAAAGAAGAGCTGTCTCTGGGGACTGTTAACTCTGAAGCCTACAGCCCACCCATGAGGGTGGGAGAAACCCAGATGGAGGGCACAGGGCGGGGTGGGCTGCAGCAACGAGAGACCTTGGAGCTGCAGTTCATACTCATCTCCATCTAGGTGAAGAAGATAAAAAATGTGAGAGCTGGAAGAGGCTTCCAGGAGCTGGAAGAGGTTTCCAGGAGCAGGACGCATTTCATGGTGGTACAAGGTGCTCACAGCAGGGGCTCGGGTTCATGGGGGTCAAGGTGTGGGCTGCGCTGAGCACCCCACTGGCACCCCGGGGTGAAACCTTCCCCTCGGCTCCGTAACGACCCCTCCGCAGCCCGGGACTTGCTGGTTCGCTCTGCAGATCCCCGGACCAAATTTGGCTCAATACGGGCAAACGGTAAAGTCTGTCGCTAGGAAGCGAAGGACGGGGAACGCCGAAAGCAGCCGCCGTTGGAAGAGAAGAACAGTTGCAATTACCTGAAGTTGGAGTTTTGCCAGTAAAATTTTTCCTCTTGTTTCTCTTGGCTTTGCTTGATCTCAGTTGCCTTTGGGGGAAAAAAAGAGATTGAAATAATAGATTTTCCTCTTTTCTTTTTCCTTTCCTTTCCTTTCCTTTCCTTTCCTTTCCTTTCCTTTCCTTTCCTTTCCTTTCCTTTCCTTTCCTTTCCTTTCCTTTCCTTTCCTTTCCTTTCCTTTCCTTTCCTTTCCTTTCCTTTCCTTTCCTTTCCTTTCCTTTCCTTTCCTTTCCTTTCCTTTCCTTTCCTTTCCTTTCCTTTCCTTTCCTTTCCTTTCCTTTCCTTTCCTTTCCTTTCCTTTCCTTTCCTTTCCTTTCCTTTCCTTTCCTTTCCTTTCCTTTCCTTTCCTTTCCTTTCCTTTCCTTTTTTCTTTTCTCTCACACTCTTTCGCTCCCCTTTTCTCCCATTTCTCCCTTTCTCTCTCTCCCTTCTTTCCTTTTCTTCTCCAAAGAGGCCACAAGGCACCACAGAATTTGCAAGGAAATAATCACATTTTTCACCTTCAGTGGCCTCTGCCTGGCCCAAAAGCTGCCTCAAAATCCCCAAATTCGTCGAGCATCCCCCAAAGTCACAGCACTAATCCAGGGCAGCCAATTAAACGAGCGTGATAACTCTTAATTAAATTCCCCCAACCATTTATCCATATCTGCATGCAAATATGCGTGTATACGTACATAACCACAGGCATAGCCGTAAATATATACGTGCATCTGTGTAGGCACAGAGCCTTTTATCCTTAAATCTCTGGCTGTGTGCACAGGAGGAGGAAAAGAGGAACAAATCGTCTTTAAATTGCTTAACTTCCCCTTCGTGAAGATGATTCCTGCCAGGGAGCGAAGAGCGATCAGGGCGACTGCGGGGCTCGTTCGCCACTAAATGCCCGGGAGATGCAGGATTGGGGGTTTTTCGGGGGCTGTTGGTCTGTCCAGGGGTGTCTGGGGGTAAATGCCCTCCCTGAGCCAGGGTCTGGGGCTCTGCCCCTCGCAGGGGTGGGGGAGGCAGAAGCGCCCTGGGCCGGAGCTGAGAGGGGCAAAACCCGCGGCGCCGGCCCGGGGCTGGGTCCGGGCTCTTTATTTCTGGTTTCTTTCCCCGGGGAGAGACGGCAGATTTGCAGATTTTAACTCCTCAATGCCAGTAATTCCCCTCCTCTCCCCATCGGTTTTGCCGGGGGGTGAAGGATGGGGGCAAAGCGCCAGGGCTGGTGGCCACCGTGGGGTGTCCGTGGGCCACCAAAGGCAAGGCAGGAAAAAAAAAAACCAAATCTTTGTATATCGCTGTCTGATTCGGGACCGCTCCAGCCCCCGGCCAGCGCGAAATGCGGCTTCGTCGAAATAAAACACTTTTACCCCGCAGTTTTCTTGCCTTAACCCAGTCCGGCTGTAAAAAACAATTCGGGCAAAAAATAAATTCGTGCATTTAGCCTCCTAAATCCGCACTCATGGCATAAACCCGAGGCTTTAATCTTATTTTGATTTTATTATTATTAACGATCCAATTTGCATTCAAATCGCCCAGCTCTCCAAAACTCCGGTTTGTTTTTCATTGAAAACCTCAAATCCTCCCCAAATCCCGGTGTTTTTCCCAGGTGCTTGGCACATCCCTGGAGCCTTTGCAGCGTTGCATGAGCAAAAACCTCGATGCAAGAAGGAGCAAACCCAGGAGTCTGCAATAACCTCAAAGCACGGCTGGAAAAATAACGCAGAAATATTTAGGTGGGATTTGGAGGGAAAAAAAAAAAGCAATTTTACTGGTAAATATTTGGAGCCGAGAAGATCGATACAGGCCGGTAACTGGGATTTGTGTCAGCCAGCAATGCGAAGAGGGCTGCTGCAAGAGCAGATCGACGGGGAATAAATCCCGGTGCCCACGAGCAGCTCGGAAAATGTTAAATTTCGGGGAAAAAAATAAAAAAACAACCACGACCTGCAGAAGGGACTTTGCCCTCCACGCCCCGGCTTTGCCGGGCTTCGAAAGATCTTTGCAGGCTCCCAAGGGAAAGGTTTCTTGGCCACTATTCAAAAAAAAATTTGGAAAAATATCTTTTTGCCCGTTATTTTTCCCTTCTTCTCCAGGGGTGAAAGGAAAGAGAGGGGGAATTAAGTTAAGGCAGCTGCCAACGTGGCGGGGATGACACGAGGGAAAATCGCTTTCTCCCACAAAACTTATGCGCATTTTTATTGGAACCCTCAAGACCGGGTTCTCTGGGGTTTTAGCTGGTGAATCTATAGATCTGCAGAGATAAAAAGCGGATTATAGCCGGGATTTTTCCGAAGGTCGATCATTTCACCCTCAGATCTTCAGGTGCTGCTACCAGAAGCGGTGGGAAGATGAACGGAGAGGAGACGTACTGGTCCCTAACTGGAAATGTACGGTTTTCCCCCGTAAATGGCTCCGGGAGGTCTCGGCTTCACCAGCGCCTTTCGTGCGGTGCCCTGATACCAGGTTCGTACCGGGGATCGCTGCAGAAGGCACCGAACCGCTGCCCCATGGCCAACGCGCTCCCAAGAGCTGCCTGCGGTTCCCACCTCCCCTTCCCTGCGCTCGGGGTGAAACAGCAGCTCAATTCCCATTTCTCTTCCCCCAGTTTCTCCCCCGGTGAATATTTTGGAGCCGTTGAGCTCCAGAATTAAATCCTTTATAATGGGTTGTGAATGCTTTGGCTCTCCACTGGATCTGCAAGAACAGGGGATAAACACCGTCCCGAAGGGTTGAGGAGCCCAAATGTGCGAGTCGCCAGGCATTATTTAAATTATAAATTTAAATTATAATGATATATTCGTCACTGGAAAGACACAACCTGGCACCGGACTTTGAAAGCGAGCTGGGGAAGGCGAAATACAAAGCAGGAGCGGGGATGTCTGCAGTTATTTTGCAGGAAGATTCGATAAGGGACCCTTTCGGGTGGGTTGGTTGGTTTGGTTTGGCTTTTGTTTTTAGCAAAAGGAGCAACGTTGAATTAAATGGAAAGTAAATAAAACGTGAGGCGGCTCCGAGGGCTTCGGCGTCCCTCCCAGGCAGCGCTGGAAACTTTGTCGGGTTGATTTTATTCTCGGGATAAAGCAGACGGAGGCGCAGCGGGGAGGATCGACTGGGAAAAAGGAGTGTAAGGGAGTGTCTGAGAGGGGTATGTGTGGGATATAATGGGCACAGGGTAGGCAATAATGCATGGATAGGTGGGTGCAGGGATAGATAGGTACAGGGGGGGGGTGGGGGGGAGGGAGGGAGGGAGGGAGGGAGAGAGGGAGGGATGGCGAGATGGAGGGAGAGCGGGAGGGATGAAGGGAGGGAGGGAGAGATGGAGGGAGAGAGGGAGGGATGAAGGGAGGGAGGGAGAGATGGAGAGATGGAGGGAGGGATGAAGGGACGGATGAAGGGACGGAGGGAGGGATGAAGGGAGGGAGGGAGAGATGGAGGGAGGGATGAAGGGAGGGATGAAGGGACGGAGGGAGGGATGAAGGGAGGGAGGGAGGGATGAAGGGAGGGAGGGAGGGAGAGATGGAGGGAGGGAGGGAGGGAGGGAGGGATGGAGAAATGAAGGGATGGAGAGAGGGAGGGGTGGAGAGATGGAGAGAGGGAGGGAGGGAGGGAGGGAGAGAGGGAGGGAGGGAGGGAGGGATGTGTCGCCCAGATTCTGCGTGGCTCCCAGATTTACCTATGCAACACACTGCAGCCAAGCGCTCTACATAAATTAATTTCGATTTTTATACAGATTTTCAGCTGATTCGGGGAGAAACAAACCACCCGCGTGGCTGGGGTTCTCCTCTCCTTCTGCCTGCCTCCGAAGTGCGCTGCAGCTTTGGGGAGGGGGAAAGGGGGTGCGGGGAAGGGGCCCCCAGGAGCCCTCTTCCCCGAGGGGGACCCTCACCCGAGGGGGACCCTCACCCGAGGGTCCTGCGTGTCTGCCTGGGTCCCCGGCCCTGCGTGGGTCCCCGCGGGCCCCACTCGGCTCTGGCAGCCCCAAGGCAGGGGTGGAGGGGACCCTGGGGGGGTTGGCGACTCGGACCAGCATCACCCCAGCACCACCCGTGCCCTTGCCGAAATCGGACTGCATCAGGCAAACGGGGCTTCCACCCGAACGCCAAACCTCTTACAACCCCCAAAACGAACATAAAAGGGAAAAAAACCAAACAGATTTTCACTCCCTTTGCCCCCCCAGCCCGCAGAGCAGGATGGATCCTCACCCCAACACACGCTGCAGAGGAAGAACCCCACACCATTTCTATAAAAGACTTCTTGAAGATAAACCTCCGTATTCTGCAGCACCCAGAGGTCCTCCGGAGCAAAATTTTAGCCATCCCCTGATTTAACTTTTTTCCCCAGCTCAGCAGACACAAACCCACCCCCAGGACCCCCCTCCTCCTCCTCCTTTGTAGCTGCCCCCGAGGAAGGCTCCGCCGTCCGCACTTGCCGTTTAATGCTGAAAAGCCCCTCCGTGACAGTACAAAACCCGATTTTTTCTTTTCGGTTTGCAAAAGCACATCCTCAGGGAGGAAAAAAAACACGAGGAGGGTTTTTTTTCCACGTGTTTGAGGAGAGGAAAAGCACAGAGGAGCTGTGCGGGTCACTCGTGGCACGTCGGAGCCTGAGAAAGCCTTGGAGGACAGCGAGGAAAACCACTGGGTTTTTTTCCATAATGGAGTAAAATCCTTTTTTTCACCCCTTTTTAACCGAGTGCCGAATGAAAACATATCTTGCCGGTGCCAAAGGTCTTTTGCTGGTGCTTTGGATGCGCTCGGAGCAGCGGAGGGAGCGGGGTGGGAAGGCGGCAGCCCTGCCTGCCCCTGCCAGGGCTCCTTCAGCCCATCCTGAACCCCCAGATCCGTGTTTGGGGTTCAACCCCCTGAAAGCAGAATTTCCTCGGGTTCTTGGCAGTTAGGATAGACTCTGAGTGTTAAAATGAAATCAGTGTTGTTAATCCCAGGGAGGATAAAGAGCCATACCTGGGGGGAGGCACGGTCCCACTCCTGGGTGAAAATCCAGGTTGTTCCCATCCAGGCGGAGAAGGATCCTGCAAAAAGGAGAAGGGCCCACGCCACGCACAACCCGCACCCGTTTTGGGGGAAAACACAGCGATTTCAGCCTCCCTCTGCCAAGGTGGAGTCATGTCTCGCTTTATTTCCCTAAGCATTTTTTCCTCCTCTAACATTCAGCCCAGCAAATAATTTCTGGAACAGGCTGGCATCTCTCCATCTACCAAAAATGTTTTTCGAAGAGAAACATCGAGCTTTTTTTTTTTCCTCCGTTTTCTTGCTTCTTTGCTTATTGCATACATATTTTCCCCAGCTAATGCCTAAAATCCCAGGTTTTCCAGAGTTACACTTCTCCCATCAGGATGTTGCTTGGCAATGGGGATTGCATCGCTCTGTTACGCTCAGTGTGAACGTGTGGGCATCGGTCGTGCCTATTTATCATTTATTTTCCTCTGTTTAACATACGCTAAACCCCAGTTTGGCAAACACAGTTCGTTCATGTTCAGCTTCTACCTCTGGAAATGAAACTCTTCAGTGTTTTGCTTTTGAAAATGTGAATAAACTTGGCAAAGAGCTCCCACTTTTCCCTCTCAATCCCTCCAAGCAGCTCCGAGGAATGAAATGTTTGGACATCAAGTGGACCAAGAAGTAAATAGTTTGGGTGGGAGAAGGGGAGAAACAGCCTTGAACACACAGCTCTCCTATAACTGGTTCTGAAGAGTATTTGGCAGAAGAAAGAAGGTTTCTTACATTGGCCTGGTGTTTGTCTCCGTCCTTCCAAACGCATCTTGAGTTAATTCGGGACCAGGAGATGGGGGAGAAAATAACCCCGGATCGTTGCAATCCCACGGCCAAAAAAAAAAAAAAATCAAAGCAAGCCTCTGTATTTTAGAGCACTTACGAATAAAGAAATTAAATTACATTTAAGGGGGAAAAAATAAAGCCTCATGCAAGCGCAAAGGGCTAGAAAGCACCTGAGCATCCCCGGCTCCTCTCCCGCTTTCCCTCCCCGAGAATATGAAGGCAAAAATGATGAGAAGCGATAATTCCGCCCTCCAGATACCACTTTGTTGACACCAGCCGGACCAAATGGCCCCCTTTTCTTTTGTCAATGCTTCAGGCGACCTCCTGTTTTAACTTGGAATTGAACTTGGACTTCCGACCAGACAGGGGCCCTAAATTGAGGCAGATATTTTATTTGTCTGTCTCTCAATCGCTGAGTCAAGAAGTACCTATTGCACCGGGCCAGCGTGGAAATAATAACAATAATTAACGGTGGGGAATTGCCAAGAGCTGGGACATTCCGCAGTGGCTGTAAAAAGGGGAAAAAAAAAGCCCTTATTTGCCTCAAAATGTGGTGTCGCCGTGGGAGGAGGGATGGGGGGAGAAAAGGGGCTGCGGGATTTTGGGAGCCCCCCGCACGATGCCACGTCCCCGAGTTGTCACCCCTGGGGTGCCGGGTCAGATGAGGGGGACCAAGGGGTATTTATCCCTCTCCTTCTCAACTTTAGCAGGGGTTTTGGGGGAAAAAAGGGGGATAAAAGACGGTAATAAAGCCACGGGGCTGGAGACAGCGAGGTTTGGCTTTGCAAATCCACCTCTGGCCCTGCCTTGGGGCGAGGGATTTTATATATATATATATATATATATATATATATATGTTATTTTCCCCTTTCTGGGTAGCAAAATGCAGGGAAGCCAAAGCAAAACACACCAAGAACATCCTCAGGGTTCAGCAGCCCCTTCCCCAAGCTGCGGGGTGCTGGGGGTGCTGGGCTGGCGGCTAAAAAACCCAAAGACACGCAAGAAAAAAGGCTGAAAAGAAGCCTGCGGGTGGGTGCCCTCCGAACAGGTTGCAGGTTAGGGAGGGGAGAAGCCGGACCGGCTCGGGTCAGGCTCGATTCCCCGCCGAGAGGGTTGGGTCCAGGCCGGGGGGCGAGGGGGGAAGCGATGTTGTGTTTCCGTCCTCGGTGCATCTTTCCTCCTCTCCCCCCTCCCTCTTTAAAAGCATTTAAATTAAAGATTAGGTAGGGTTTTATTTGATTTCTGGTTTTATTCCCTCTATAAACATCCCCGATGCAAGAGGGGGGTGAAGAATTGCTGCTAACCCCAACGGCTGGGACAAACGCGAGTCTGATCTAAAACTCTTTTTTTTTCCCCCTCCCCTTTTTTGGGTGGGTTTTCTTTTTTGTCCCTTTTTTGGGTGCAATGCGTCAAGGCAGAGAAGACTGGATTCAATCTTTTCCTGCTCTATTTCGGGCATTGCTTTTGCAAGAATGCTGCTAAGGCTTGGCCACAGCCTCCAGCCGCCCTGGTTGCATTAATTCAGCACTGAGCTGAACCAGGGATGTTAGGATTTATTTTTCCCTCTCTCGAAAAAAAAGGCACGCAAAGTTTGGGAAAAGAAGGCGGCTTTGGCTTTTATTTATCCAAAGCACATTTTGAACAAAGCCTGGGAAAGCTTTCCTTGGATTCCTCTGCAAGAATATGAGATTTAGTGGAATAGTTGCTTCACTAAATTGATACTCCAGTGGGAAAATTGTGTGGTGATCTCAGACTTTCTCATACCACGGGCTCTAATTTCCCTGAGGGCTCAAAAGTTAAAATTCCCCTCCTTTATCCCACCCCCCCCCAAAAAAAATACAATGGAAAAGCAACTTTTCTTCCCAAATGTAGGTAGGGATTTTTGCGTGCGGGTGCATCGTGGTTGAGAGGCACCGAGAGCGGCTGGGGCCGGTTTTCCTTCAATAAAACTCATACCTTGGCCATTTTCCTTTGTACGGGGGATGCCTGGAGGTGGGAAGGAACATAAATGCGGTTTTCCTCCAGAAAATGCTGTATCGAGGGGGGATTTCGGAATCGTTCAGACAACAATGAGGGCGGAAAGGGGGGAAAATAAGGTAAAAAAAGGGAAAATTTAAAAAGGAAAAGAAAAATACCCACGTGCCGCAGATTTGCGGTGAATTTTCATCTATCCCCTAACTGAAATAAAGGATTTGCCTTTTTTCTTTATTCTCTTCCAGCCTTTTTTTTTTTCTCTCCTGGATATGTGGATAATAAAAAGGGATTTTATCATAAAATTCCGCAGCTGCTGAATTTTATTTCGGGTGAGATTTCCCTGGCCTGGAGAAGCAGAGCTCGGCTTTGAGCCACCTTAGATGTGCACGAATGTGCTCTCTAGGTGTTTGGCCACATCGGTATTTTCAGGGCGAAAGTTCCCTTCACACGTTTGGGGCAGAAATCCCTCTTTTTGAGACTTTGCCTTGAATATCTGCGAGCCAGATTGGCTTTTTAACAAACGCAATATATTGACAGCCTCAAGATCTCCGGCTGCAAACACGCCTTCACCTGCAAAACTGTGTTCAGCCCTAAATTTCCATGGTTTATTTTTGAAAGGGGAGAGTGGCAATAAAGAAAATGGCTCATTTAAAGGAGAAAGGGTAGAAAACTGCCTTAAAAACCAGCAGCTAAAGTGCTGGAGATAAGGTAATGAGAAACAACTTGCAGTTTGGCAAAGCAGGAGAGCTGGACACCACGAGGATATATATATTTTTTTTTTCCCCGTGGACTCGGAGATGAATCTGTTTCTTCTTTTCCAGCAGGCATAAAAATAAAGAAATAAATACACTTAATTTCTCCCAGGGTTTGTCTTCAAGGAGGCAGAGAAAGGGAAGGGGAACCAGGCAAACCCATACTTGTCTTCAGAAGAAGAAAATTCAGCGTTTTCCTTCTCGGAGCCTCCGGTAGCCGGAGAGGGAACCGCTCCCTGCAGAAATATCCATATAAAACCTTTTCCCGAGCAAACTGCGAGCCTGGAGCCGGCGTGAGGCTGAGAAGGAGGAATTTATAAGTCGATCTTATTTGATATTGGGCAATTTTCCCGCTTCTTTCCCTAATTTAAAAAATAATCCTGAAAACGGGATGCTGCGGGGACGGTGTGTGAGCGATGCGGACTCTTCCAGCCTTTTTCTATAAATGCACAAGCAGAGGAATATTATACTTTAAAAAGAGCTTGGGGGGGGAAAAAAAGCTATAAAACCCAAACCCTAACCTAACGAACGGGTCTCACATCTGCTCTTATTTTTAATTGCTCCTTCCCCTCTTCCTATTTTTTATTTATGGGTACCACTCTCCTAAGCGGTCCCACGTTTGGTGAGGGTAAACATCCCTGGGGCTGCGTTCATGGGAAATGGAAAGAAATGGCAAAAAAGGAGCATTTTGGGAATGAAATCCTGCATTTCCGAGCCGAGGGCTGGTTTGCCCATGGACCCTCCTCCTCCTCCCTTCCCAGCCACCGACTCTTCCCCAGAAAACCACCGCTTTGTGATTTTCCTCCTCTGTTACCTCTAGAAAAAGATGGTTTTCTCTTGGATTTTTCTTTTTCTCTTTTTTTTTGGTCTTTCCCCCCTCTTTTTCTCTTATTCTTTTCTCTTTTATCTTGTTCTCGTCTCTTTTTCTCTTGCTTTCTTCTCTTTTCCCTTGTTTTCACCCCCTCCTCTAATTTTCGACGTGCAACCCGCCCTAACCCACCGAACTACAAAATTCAGCGTTTCACTAAACCGCTGTTTCCCCGGGGTACGGAGTGGAAATGCCCTTCCGCAAACCTGCCAGCGCAATTCGCTCTTATTTTTAATTTATCGTGGTCTCTGCCTTCCTCAGGGCTCCTACCTTCACTCCGAGCGCCTCGGCACCGAGCCCTGCCCGCTGCCCGCCCGCTGCCCGCCCGCTGCCCGCTCCGCGCATCCCCCGTTCCGCCCCTATTACCCTTACTATAAATCTTTACATTTTTAACATTTAATCCCCTTCCCACGCCGCGCAGATAGGACATATGCTACAAAATGTTAACTACTTCATAAAAATTAAAGGGGAAAAAAAAATACAGGGCTGCTGGGGGAGGGCAGGGGGTTTTGTTCGGCTCCCCCCGTCCCTTCCCCTCGACGTGGCGGACACCCGGCTTTAATTTCGGTACCGTTTCTTGCTCGGCTTCTCCCATCCCCCCTCCGATCCATGTGGATCTTGGGATGGGGAGGGATGTTTCTCCTGGGTGATTTCTGGGTGGACTCACGGCACTTTGTGAAATTCAAAGGATGCGGGCATGGCTTTTATTGGGTTTATATTTTTATTTTATTTATTTTATTCTCTGTTATTTTATTTTATTCTCTGTTATTTTATTTTATTTTATTTTATTTTATTTTATTTCATTTCATTTCATTTCATTTTATTTCATCTTATTTCATTTCATTTTATTTATTTTATTTTATTCCATTCCCTTCCCATTATTTTGATTTCCCCCCACCCCTGCCCACCGCAGCCTCTTTCATTCCCACTTTTACCCCCAGGTCCGAGCCCTCGGAAGGTGCCCCCGAGGCCGCGTCCCCGCAGACCCCAGCCCTCAGGGGGACCCGCTCGGGCTCCTTCGCCTTGAACTTGGACTTCGACGGCTCCTTAGGACGCCGAAAATCGCTTCATTGAGACCCGGCCCTCGCCCTTGCCCGGGGTCCCCTTGCGGGGGCGGCTCCCCCGCCTCCAGGATTTGGGGGGGTTCGTGGCCGTTTTGCTCTTTTCCAGCTTTTTGTTGCTCTTGGGAAGAGCTGGGAGAGGAGGAGCCGGGAGGCGAAGCGCCCCGGGGGGGCATTTCCCCAAAAAACCGGCAGCACCGGGGGGGGGGGATTCAAGGGGTCACAGGCAGCGCGGAGGGGGCCCTGCGTGGGTGCGCACCCCACGGGGGGGCGGGGACAGCCCCTCGGAGGACCCCCCTCTCCGGGCACCCCCAGAAATATTGGGGGGGGGGGGCAAATGCAGCGCAGGCAGAGCTGCCTTCCCTTCTCACAGCCTAAGCCGCTAAATCCCTTAAAAATACACCATTTTCCCCACTTTCCCCTCTATTTCTATTTTTTGGGGTGCTGAAGGTCTCTCAGCTTCCCCCCTCCCTTCCCAACTCCTCCCACGGGGGTTCCCCAAGGCTGCGACCCCCCCCCGTTGCCCCCCCCCATCCCCAGCCACCAACTTGCCATTTTCCTTCTTTTTTTTCCCCAATTCCATGGCAGCCGGGGCCCGGGGTAGGAACTAATCCCCCTTTTTACAAACCCTCACAAACCAGCCCGACCCCCCCGAAATATTTATCACCGAACTATTCAATATCAATAAATCCCCCCGCCCCACGCGTGCTGAATGGGTGAAAATCAAATTATTTCACGAAAATTGGGGGGGGGGGGGAAGGTTTGGGCAGAGTTTTTGCTTTTTTATTATTTTTTCGCGCGGGGAGAAGGACTTTGAGAAGGAAAAAACAGTCAAGAGTTTCCACCCCCCCTAAATAAAAAGGGGGGGCCGTGATTTTTGACCACCGTGGGGTGATTGTCTGTCGTCTCCCCTTGAAATATCGCGGGTGGGTGGTTACCCTTGTGCCCCCCCATAAATCGCTTAGAGCATCCTTCCCCCACGCCGAAACACGCGGGGGGGGGGATCTTTAAAGGAAATTATTTGTGTCTCGCGTCCCCCCCACGCGTTTTTTCGGGGTGTCCGTGGGGACACGGGGCGGGGGGGGTTCATCCCACCGCGGCCACCACGCGTGGGCAGGGACACGCGTGGCTCTTTGTGCCCCCCCCACACCCACGACGGGGCGGGCACGAGTGGGGGGGGCCCCTCGGCAACCAATGAGCGTGTCGGCGGGGTCACGTGGGCGGGGACACGTCGGGGCGGGGGGGGGGCCGCGGGGGGGGCGTGGCGGCGGGGGATTTCTTAATGGAGCGGCGGCGGCGGGGCGGCGGCGCATGCGCGCGGGGCGCCGATATGTTGGGGGGGGTCGTGGGGCGGCGGGGCGCGGCGTGGAGCTTCCCCCGACGGCGGCCGAGGAGGAGGAGGAGGAGGAGGAAGAAGAGGAGGCGGCGGAGGCGGCAGCGGGAGCAGCGCGGCATGACATGACGGCACCGCTCGGCCTCCCCCCGCGCTGGCCCGACGGCCTCGCCTGCCGCTGCGAGGACCCCCCGCGGGAAAAGAACCGCATGGAGGGGCTGGGGCACTGCCGGGAGATGCTGCCCCACGCGGGACTCGCCGTGCCCACCGCCCCGCCGCCGCCGCCGCCGCCGCAGGGGGCCGCGTACGCCGAGCTGGCGGCCGCCGAGCCCCCCCGGCAGTGCCCGTCGGGGGCGGCTTCCAGCGCGGCGCTGGGCTACGGTTACCCCTTCGGGGGGGGCTACTACGGCTGCAGGTTGTCCCACTCCCACGGAGTCAACTTGCAGCAGAAACCCTGCGCCTACCACCCCGGGGAGAAGTACCCCGAGGCCGGCGGGCCCCTGCCCGGCGAGGAGCTGCCGTCGAGGGCCAAAGAATTCGCCTTTTATCCCGGTTTTCCCAGCTCCTACCAGGCGGTCCCTGGCTATTTGGACGTGTCGGTGGTACCGGGGCTCGGGGGCCACCCGGAACCGAGACACGACGCTTTGCTTCCCATGGAAGGCTACCAACACTGGGCTCTTTCTAATGGCTGGGACGGGCAAGTGTACTGCTCCAAAGAGCAATCGCAGTCTGCGCACCTCTGGAAATCACCTTTCCCAGGTAGGCTGCTCCGGGAACCGCCGCGCTCGCTGCTTCCCACCCGCCAGCTCCCACCGGAGGTGGGGATGGATGTGCGTGTGCGCGGCTGAGTGTGCCCAGATGCACAGACACACCGACAGATCCGTGTGTGCCTGTGTGTGTAATTAAAGGGAAAGAAAGGGCTCTGGAATGCCTCCTGTGCAAGGCAATGTGTATGAACATGTATGGGAAAGAAGGTGAAGCAATCATTTCTGAATCAAAATACACGCCGTGAGCTCGCTTGGAAAGTTACTTTGCCGTTTAATTCTTCCCTTTCTTCTCTCCTCCCTCTTTTTGCCTCACCTAGAGAGCCTCTCTCGGGGCCTTTCTCTTCGTTTTCCCCTCTGCTTCTCTAAGTGCAGAAAGCTTAAAGAGAGGGAAAAAAAAAAACACCCACAAAAAAATCCCTTCTCTAGTGGCTCGGTCGAATGAGAAGTGTCGGGGGCTGGGACAGTAAATCATATCGCAATTACGCACAATTATAGGCAATAGGTGTCAAGTGACAAATGAATCTGTTCGGAGGGGAAGGAGGGAGGCAGAGGGCTGGGGGGGGCCGGCGGGGCCCCTCCGCCAGGGCAGGCAGGGACCCTGCCCGCCTGACAGCCCGCAGGCAGCCGGGGCGGCAAAACCCCTCCTCGGAGCATCTTTTAGCCCAGCAAATCCCTCGCTGCCTTCCCCTCCCGGTCCCACCGGGCCCGGCCGGCTCCGTGCCCCGACGGCAGCGGCGGGAGGAAGGTGATGGTGGGTGCTGCCTCCCGCTCCCCGGGCTCCTGCCAGCTCCCCAGTCCCGGCCTTGGGTGGGGAAGGACGCGGGTGGGGGGGAAGAACCACAATAAAAGGGCGGGGGGGACCCTCCAGCATCTCGGCTGGAGAGAAGGGACGGGTGGCGTTCGTCCTTTGGGGGGGGCAATGAGGGGACACACATCGGGTTATGCATTTCCCTTCTTCGGGACAAAGAGGGATGGAGGAATGGGCTTTCCCGGGAGATTTGGGGGGGGGGGGGCGGAATTTGGCGATGCGCTGTTGGCTGCATGATGGGTGTGGGGGTTATTTTGGGGGGGTCGTCGCATTCAAGCTGTATTTGGGGCCCCCATTGCTTCCTCTCCCCATCGCCTGGTGAACCCCCCCCCCCAAGGAGATTCCTGCCCCCCCCCACCTTTGCGGCACCCTCAGCACCCCAATTTCCCCCCCCCCCAAAGAGCCGATCGCCCCCACAGCTCCCCCAGGGGCTCCCCAATTAACTCCTGTCAGCCATAATTGGGGCTGCGCTGCCTGCCGAGGAGAGCTCGCCTCCATCTTCCTGCTCCAGCCAGCTGGGTCACACCTTTGCGGCGAGGAAATTCGGCCCCCAGGTCGCCCCCCCCCACCCCGGCAGAGGGCTGGGGATGCCCAAAAGCTTGGGGGGAGCTTTGTCTCCCCCCAAATACTGACAGAGCAGGGGGGAAGATGCTCCCCGCATCCCTGCTGAACCCATTCCCGATGGCCCCTTTGCAGAGCACAGAGCATCTCCCCCTCCTCACCGCCCGCAAAAGGCACTGGGGGGGGGGGGGTTGGGGTTATTTTTGCTGGGTTTGCCCCTCCCAAGCCCCCCGAGGGGGTTCCTGGGCTGCACCAAGCCGGCGGCAGGGGCTGGGGTGCGGGGGATGCACTTGACTCTGCACCGAGCTCGGTGTTGGGGGTGCGCATCCGCGGGGATCCCCCAGGAGATTTGCTGCTGGGTGGAAAAAAAAAAAAAAACAAAAAATAAGGGGGTAGGGGGGAAGAAAAAGGAAGGAGGAAATAGGGGAGAAGCTCTAGATATTGTCCAGAACCTCTCCGGTTGTAGGTCCCTTTGATTATCCGCGCACATTCCTCTGCGCGTTGACTTGATGCTCCTTGTTTATCAGCGTGAACAGTGCCGCCAAGAAAAACAGGCTTTCACCACGTGAATTATGAACATTATGTGATTATTGCTATTACTATAGCACTATTCCCCTCCCTGGATGCATTTGCTGCCTGTCTTGTCTCTTTTTCCCCTCTCTTTCTCTTCCCTCGCATTCCTCCACTCTTTATTCTCCTTTTCCCCCCCTTTCTTTCTCTCCCCGATGTGCAGAAATCCCCACCCCACGCCCCGGGATGCAGTAAATACCCCTCTTCCCCTCGTCCTTATATATCTATTTATTTTTTTTTTAATCCAGACGTGGTCCCCTTACAACCCGAAGTCAGCAGCTATCGGAGGGGACGAAAAAAAAGAGTCCCTTACACCAAAATCCAACTGAAGGAGTTGGAAAAGGAGTACGCGGCCAGCAAATTCATCACCAAAGAGAAGAGGAGGAGGATTTCGGCCACCACCAACCTGTCCGAGCGCCAAGTGACTATCTGGTTCCAGAACCGGAGGGTCAAGGAGAAGAAGGTGGTGAGCAAATCCAAGACAGCGCATCTCCACGCCACCTGACAGAGGGTGACTTTGGAGGAGAATGGGGCGAGGAAAAGGAAGCAAGAAGCGTAAATATTTATCTGGTAGTTTGTATGATGCCATCATTCGGACTCTGCTGATTCCAATTCATTATTTAAAAAATAATAATAATAATAATCGACATTCGCCAATGCACACGCGCATCTCACCCCCCCAAAACCACCGAGCGCATCTTTGATTTATCCCTCTGCCCCGCTCTGACTGTGAAAACCCCAGTTTTGCCCTGAGAAATCCATCGATAAGGTTAAACTGTGTATATTTTTAAAAGAAAATAATAATAAGCTAAGAGCGTAGCTACATTAAAGGAGAGACGAACTCTGAATGTCGCCCCGTAACGCTGTATAGTCCGACCCCTCGCCAGTCCTTCGTATCTCGGGCCATTTCACCCACCGATGTATAAATGTATGGAGAACCTATGGCAAAGTTGCATCAGCTTCGTGTTTGCTCGGCACTAGGGACCGAAATTAAGAAATAAGGCTGCTATTGTGGGAAGAAAACCATTGCTGGGTATCGCTTAAATATCCCGACCAGTGACGTTAGGTCCCAGATGGAAGCGAGTTGCTGTACGAGAGTATTTTGGGTATGTGCTCCTGAGGGTTTCTATGTCTCTGCCATAAAACTGGAATGTCTGTTCTCCGCTGACAAGATGGAAAATGCACAATATTGTCTTTGGGGTTTGTTTCTTTCCCTCTCTAAACCGGCTAATTATCGACAGTGTTCTTTGGATATGTAAAAGCATTTTTTTTTTAATGTCTTGTATATGTATATAATATTGTGGTGTCCAGATGATATGTACCGACTGCAGATGACATTTCTTAAAAATAAATACCTTTTTTTGTTGTTGTTTTGCCTGGAGGAGAGGCTCTTTGTGCACCTCTTTGTAGCCCCGTGCCTCTCCCATCCCTCCCTCCAGCCGCCTCCTCTCCGCACCGCCGCAAACGCAGCCCGGGCGGGAGCCTCCGCAGAGAAAGGCTGAGAAAAAGGGGGAAATCCGGCAAATTTGGGCAGAAACCGCTTAATAATGGCTCCCCGGGAGATGCGAGGGGCAGATGCCTGTCCCCAAGGCGGGGTGTTCCCAGGGCGGGTAAAAAGCGGAGAAAATAAACTGAACCGACTGAGTGCTTTTTTATTTAAATTTTTTTTTAATTTATCTTTTTTCCCCCTTATTTTCCCCTCATTTTCCTCCCCCCCGCGATTACCCCGGGTGAAAACGCGATGACTTCCCGGAGACGCTTCTAATCTCTTCCAGTCTCCCTCCCAAAGGCCGCGTTTCGCCAAACCAGTTTGACTCCAGATAAAAATCTCCCAACCAGCCCTCGCCCCGCCGAGCAGCGCCGCGGCCCTCCCCGCTCCGCGCCCGCGGAGCTTCCGCGGCCCCGCAGCCGGCCGCGCAGCTCGGAAAGAAATACGAGAAAGGAAATTGTTTCCATAGGCGGATTACAATCTACCTTAATATCTGCTAGATTTAATCACCTCGTTAAATGCTGAGAAGGGGAGGGGAAGGGGGGAGAAAAGGCTTTGCGAGGGATGTGAGCTAAAATAATGTTATTGCGGGTTAAATCTGCGCTGAGCGCGGGCGTGTGGTGCTGTGAGGGGCAGAGAGAGCGGGCACAAGGTATAGAAAGCTAAATAAAAAAAGGATTAGCACTGGTGTCCACAGCAATGCGCCTGTAGATACCCCAGGTGTTCGAGCTGCTGCGCATAAACGCCTGTATATATAATATATATTCACATTTATACAGAGGGATATAATGGCATGCGCATACAACCGCCTATGTCCGTTTCTTTTTATGGCCTGGGTGTCGGTGTATATATATTTTATATACATACACGTTACTTGTATGCTTGCGGGGCTTGACGGTGTGCGTGTAATTTATATAAGTCTGGGTATTAAGGCGATCTGTGTATCTCTGTATATGGGTCTATCACGTATAATCTACTGCATGTAACAACGTGTCTATACTAGATACAGAAACTTATATATATCTATAAATATATGCAAGCGCACCCCTCTACATTATCACATGAAATAGCGAGTAGATAATATGTATGTTATATATATAAATTTATATATATAGAGCAAGTGCAACCCGTCTACATTATTACATGAGATGATGGGTAGATAATATGTATGTTATATATATAAATTTATATATATATATATATGCAAGTGCAACCCTCTACACTATTATATGAAATGGTGGGTAGATAATATTTATGGTGTATATATAAATTTATATATATATATGCAAGCGCAACCCTCCACATTATTACATGAAATAGTGAGTAGATAATATGTATGTTATATATATAAATTTATATATATATATATGCAAGTGCACCCCTCTACACTATTGTATGAAATGGTGGGTAGATAATATGTATGTTATATATATAAATTTTTATATATATATGCAAGCGCACCCCTCTACATTATCACATGAAATGGTGGGTAGATAATATGTATGGTGTATATATAAATTTTTATATATATATATGCAAGCGCACCCCTGTATATTATCATCCGAAGTGTGTGTAGCTCTCATTTACGGTCCCTAATAGCGCGGTTAATGCGGTGTATACGTGCGCATGGGCGTACCTATAGCTTTAGAAATGCGCCTACAGGACAGCTACGGCGGGGGTGCGCGTCCGGCGCCTCTGCGCGGGGTCAGTGCCCTGTGGAGCCCACACCGCCACCAGAAATGCCGGGAAAGCCCCCTGTGGATTTGGATGCTTCCCCAAATCTCCAGAAAGGTGGGAATGGGGCGACCCGGGGGCCGGATCCCCTCCTCCCAGCTCCCCATCCCTTGGGGGGTGGCAGAAAGGGGGTCCCTGGTTTCTGCCCCCCGGTCCCTGACTTCTCCCGGTGCGCAGCTGATGAGCGCGGAACCCCGGGGCTTGACCTGGCGGTGGGTCCCGCATTTATTTTGGAGAACTGCGGTGGTTTGGAAGCAACGGCAGAGCTTGAATTCTTATTATTTTAATTTTTTTTGTAAAGACGCTCAGCTAGGAAATATCGCAATACCTTGAGAAACCCATCGCCGCTGCTATAGCGGGATTAAATCCTTGGTAAAACCAGCCCTAACGCACGAGAGCCGCGAGAATGTGTGTTTTGGGTGTAAAAAAAAAAAAAAAAGCTCTTCCTCTTAAAAAAAAAAAGCAGCTCGCTGTGTGTGCAGACACTGCAAAGCCTGAGAGCAGCTCCAGACAAGCCCGAATCCGACATCCCGACAGCGGGTGTGCTGCTCGCTGCGGCTCCGCTCCTCCTCCTTGTACCTGAATTTCACCAGTTCTGGGGAAAAAAAGTTGGGGAAAGTGAGGTTATTGAGTGAGGGTTCTGGGAGGGAAGGAGGGGATATGGATAAAGGCAGGTTTTTTCTTTACGGATGCGGGTAATTGAGCCCAAGTTATTCCCGGAGTTTCCGATTCTGGAAGTTTTTGTGAATTGTGGTTTAATTTTGTTGGAGGGGGAGAGGGCTGCCTGTGTCGGTTTGTGTGTCAGCCGCTCTTTCAACTGGTGTGGGAGGAATTAAAAGGGGAGGGGGGGAGAAAACAGACGCAAAACCAGAGAAGAAACAAGAAATTCATTCATTGCGCTTCAGGGCACCAAGGGGGTTTGATGCTCTTGGGTGGCAGATATTGGCCAGACCGTGAAACCGGGCGATCTCCTGCCGTTGCCCAGGTTTCCCACCATATTTTTAAATATTTGTATTTTTTCTGCGCCGCTCGACCCCTCCATCCCCCGCCGGGGGCTGCACCCCCGCCCGGGAGCCGGGACGGCGCACGGATGCAGGCAGGCGATGCTGAGGTACCGCAGGGATTTCGGGGGGGGATGTAGACCCCAGGGAAGGGGGACCCCCTTCCCGACGTGCTCAGGACCTCGGGGTTCAGCCCCCCCAAAGTGGGGCTGGGTCTTCCCCCGCCGTCGGGGTTGGAGGCGGGTGGGGATGGCGGCGGGGCGAGGTCAGGATCGGACCCTCAGGGGCAAAGAGGGAGCCCGGGGGCTCCGGACGGACAAACCTTCCCCTTCCCCTCCGCACACATCCACGGACGCTCGGTCCTCCCTTTAACCCCGGCGATTTGGGTGAAAAAAATACGTTTTCGGGGCCGGTCGGTGAAAAAGAATACCCTCACTTAAGTTTTGAGTTAAATCCTTCCTGCTGGTCCTAGGTTGGGCTGGGTTTTTCCAGAAGAAGGGCAAAATAGGATCTACCACTCAAAGTTATTTGGTCACCCTCTTCCAAGGGCTTTGGAGGAGGCACTTGCCTGGAGGAGAAGACATGAAAAGAAAAATCGCCAGGAATTGCTCGTTCTTTGCCTGCTGAAGTTCCCAGCTCCCCCGGCCGTGACCCCCCAGGACCCAAACCCAACGGATTTCTACCTTTTCCCACTTATTTCTTCACACTCCCGCTGGGAACTGGCATCGGGAAACGCTCGCTTCTCTTCTCCTTGCTTGTTTATCCATGAGCGCCCTGCCCGTAGCTCGCTGGTATTAGGTCAGCAGGCCGTGACGTCACTCCTGTATTACCCTTGACCGTGACTAGGCGTTGTTTGACCTTGACATCACGAGCTGCGGGGATAATAAGCGCGGGGACCCTCACCCTTGATCTTCCCCTCAGCAGCCAGCCCCAGGCCGCTCCCGCTCCTGTTTACAGATAAACAAGGCGGCGTTTGAAGTCTAGACAGGCGGGCTAATGGCCAACAATAAAGCCCTGAAAAGGAAGTTTCCCAAGTTTAGCCTTTTCTTTCCTTTGTATCCAGGACTTTGAATAACTTCCCAACCGCAGCCTTTATGCTAAAATCCCGGACAAGGGATTTCCCTCGCCCTTCTTTTTTTTTTTTCCTGCCATTTTCTTCTTGTTTTCTTTTTTTTCTTTTCTTTTTTTTTTTTTTTTAGTCGCTCACATTTCCATATATTTTCCTCCCAACCCATTTTTAAAGAATAACTTCCTAACCTGGAGGGGGAATTCTGCTCTCGCAGCCCTGTGCTCAGTGCAGAGGTGAGTAGCACTCTTGCTGGTTAACTTTCTATTTCTTATGGAAGCGTCTTATGGAAGACGATTCTTTTTGTTTGTTTGTTAGCAGCAAAAGAGAAGAGACTTCCAAAGGCTTTGCCAAGAAATTCTTTCTCAAGACACTGACAGCGAGACGGTGTGTGCGTACTCACAGCCCACAAACTCCTGCTCCTTGCTCGGGAGCTGCCGCGCCTCCGTGGTTCGGCACTTTGGGGGGAAGCCTCGCCTTTATGGGTATTTAAGAATGACATCCAGCAAAATGTCGCGTCTGCTGTCGCCTCCACCCCGGGGGAAGCTGCTGCCTGGCAGGAGCTCAGCTGGTTCAGCCCAGCGCTGGCCCAGCCGCGGGTTTAATAAACTCCCTTTCCTCCCCACCACTTTCTCTCCCTTTACAAGGAACATTAAATACGTGAGATCACGCTTTTTCAGGCTCTCCAATCGCGATTTGCTCAAGAGTCGTGAATTGTAGCCCATTAACCGGTTTGCTGTTCCAGTTGTTGGGGGGTTCAGCCCTC
Source organism: Theristicus caerulescens (assembly GCA_020745775.1). Classification (NCBI taxonomy): domain Eukaryota; kingdom Metazoa; phylum Chordata; class Aves; order Pelecaniformes; family Threskiornithidae; genus Theristicus; species Theristicus caerulescens. Next base: position 461,641 of record CM036580.1, read on the forward strand.
CAAGGGAATTACAGTACGAAACGCCAGCTTCTCACCCAAAAGAGAGCTGGCGGACAAAGCGAACTTCCCCAAAGTTGGGACTAAACCTTTGCCTTACAAAGGATGCAGGCATCAGTTTACATTAAGCTAATAGGAGGAGAAGATCCTCTGCTGGCAAAGCTGGGGAAAAATATAATGATATTCCAGGCATTTAACTATTCCCTGCACCGAGGCTGGGACCTGCCTGCCTTAAAACTGAAAGCTGCCCCGGATGATTTGTATTTCGGATGAGCTGAAGTGTCGTAGACGTTTTTATTCGCATCCATTTACCATGTTTCCATGTTAATTTTTTTTTCTTTTTTGCCCAGCTCCTGCGTATTCCAGTTTACCCCCTCTCCTCTGGATCTCCCTAAGGTGTCTCCCACCCTTCCCTGCCTGGGAGGTGTCTGTAAACCTGCATTTTCCACAGCAGAAAAAGCTGTGGGCAGGTTCCCATGATATATGGGCTACCCCGAAATAACAGTTCCGTGGCCTTCCCAAAGCCTGTCTCTGTTTTATTCCCCGTGTCATGTATCTATATATTTATTCTAAATACTTCCCTTTTGACCCTGGCAGCCAACTTCTTGTTCGAGTCACCGCAGCTCCTTACAACTCCCACCCAATTTGGGGGGAAATTCGGTTGAGCAGAAAAGCTGAGCCACCACGGGCTCTGTTTTTCCAACCTGCACACGCACAAGGAGACCTTTTAATTTGCTTTTCCCCCCCCTTTTCCAGGCAGAAAGATGCAATATAGATGTTGCAGGCTATTTTTGCCCTATGAGGGTTAAATTTCATGGTCTTTTCTGGGAGAAAAACTGAAAGCGGGGCTAAGTCCTTCCCATCTGAAACGTAAATATTTTGCTGGGGCCATTAGGCTGGGGTCAATTTATTGATTTGATTTTGATTTTTGATTTCTTGAAGAGAGGAGGGTGGAGGGCGGGGGAGCAAGAGGCTGCTCAAGGGGGAAGATGAAATGCGGGAGGAGGGGACGGGGAAATTTCATTTCTCACGCTCGGTAGAGAGGGGCTGCGGGTTGCGATGGTGCCAAACGGGAAGAGGAGGGCGGGGATGAAGCCCTCAAACAGGGCAAAAAAGGGCAAAGCACAGAAAAGTCAACCCCAAACTTGGGTTGTTGTGTTCCCCGAGCAGGGAGTGATGCTCACCCGAGACAGTCATTAGCATAAGATGTCGATCCTATTTACTACACTAGACAGTGACCTTGAACTGAGACGTTGCAATCTTGCTTTTCCAGCGTCTTTTTCTCTCCCTCTTTTTTCCCGGGGGCTGGGTTTTTTCCCGGCTTCTTCCCACCAGCATTTCCCAAAAGCTGCCTGTGTCACTCGTGGAGGTGGGGGGGAAAAAAAATAAACCCTCCTCGAGGATTATTAAATATCGGCGTCGAAAAGGTCTCTACCTGAAACCCGGGATTCCTGCAAGTGGGGGAAGGCTCAGAGATTTTTTTGCTGGGCTGGGCAATTTTTGGGGGGAGGAACAGGGCAGGAAAAAAGAAGGGGGGTTGGTCAAAGCAATCCGAGGTAGGAATGGGGCTGTATTTTCGGAAAGCGGGCGCTCGGGGTGGGTTGTGCACGAAGGAGGCTGCCTGAGGCAGCGGTGCCAGTGCCCCAAGCAGGAGCTCTCGGCTTAGGCTTTCGTTTTTAAGCACGGCTCAGCCCGCGCTCAGCATTAGAAAAGCCCAAGCGCTCGACCTGAGCTGGGAAATGCCTTTTTAATGGGGAAGAAATTCCCGGGGAAAGGAGGCGGCTTTGCTTAAGGGTCCTTAAGATTTCTTTTTTTCCCTTCCTTGGACCTGCTGTCGGCTTGCAGCAGGCGCTGGGCTGGGGAGCCCCGTTCAAGGCCACCAAGAGCAGGGAGTTACGCTCCACGCTGTGCACCGCTTAATATATTTCTGAGCACGGCTGTAGCGTTTCCAGGCTCTAAAAAAAAAAAGAAAAAAGGGGCTTTTCTCCCTCTCCCTCGCTGTGATGCCCACATCGTCCCTCCACGCAGGACCCCAGCGCCCAGTTTGGGCTTCCCTTGCTCCGCAGCGCAGCCCTGCAGCTGCCTCCCCAAATGTTTCCTTGGAGGTAAATGTGAAATTTTAATAGTGTGGTTTTTTTATTTTTTGCACCCAGCAAAAATCAAATTGAATAAAGAGGAAAAAGCCCCGAATACCCCGAGACTCCCCTGAAGGAAAAATTTACTTTCCCAAGGTCCGGTGGAGAACAAAGCCGTGCAGCACCCGGGCACGTCTTTTAGGGGGAATTTTGCAAAGAAAAGAGCAAGGTAGAGGAAGGGTTTTCTTTAAAAAACCCAGCAAACAAAGCCAATTCAGATGGCAACCTCCGGGGATCACGTGCTCATTTTTATATAAACTATTCCTCTCCACGCTTGCCCAGCGTTGCGAGCGCTTCTTCTGCAGCGAGAAGACACCCTTGGAGAACTCGCGAGCAGCTTTTGCACTTATACCTGCAGGGAGAAAAATTCCTTGGCAAGGTTTAAAAAAAAAAAAAGTGCTAAACTTTCATTCTAGCAAAATATTTCTAGTAGTCGTATTTCTTCCTTCGCAGGCAAAGCGTGTAGGAAGGTATGCACGTATCTCTGCAAGGTATGTACGTATCCATAGATGTGCCAGGGAGAAAGAGCGCTGGGGAATATGGAAAATAGGTTTTCCACCTTCAGGAGCTGTCCATGGAAGAGGAAAAAGCACCTAAAGGAGTTATTTTATTGGCACCTGATTTTTCTTGCAGGGCTGGGAGGGGGTTAGCTGAAGCCCCAGGGTTTCGCCAGATGAGGAAAAAAGGATTTGATGGCTGAGAAATATATAAAATATCGGTGGGGGAGGTTGGTTGCTGGCTGGAAAGGCAGCGGTCGGGGAGGTGCGGCTGTGCCCGCCCGGCTCAGCCTCCGCGGAGCGCCTCCGCCCCCGCGCAGCGGTTTTACCTCTACAGGAATATTTACGGTACTTTGCAGAGTCAACCTGGCAAGGGGAGCGCTTGGGAGTTGCTCAAGGCAGGGAAGAATGCAAAGCCATGCAAAAAATCCGGCAAACGGGGTGGGCATTTGGGATTCTTTAAAAATTAAAAAAAAAAAAAAGAAAAAAGAAAAAAAAAGGGGGACAAGAAAAAAAAAGGGGGGACAAGAAAAAAAGAGAGGACAAAACACCCCAGAAAAAAAAAAATCTAACATAAACCACTCCCAAACCTCTTTGCGTGTTCCCGGTTTCCATACAATGCACCTTTCCAGTATTTTTTTCTTTGCCCAGCGTATTTATTTTGCACTGAAAGAAGCCAATATTGATTTTTTTCGCCCCTTTCCATCCCTTGTATTCCTTTGCAGCAGCTCTTTTCAGGGGCAGGCGATGGGTGGGAGGGAAGAAGAGCTCTGCGGTGGTACGAGGGCAGAATATATTGCTGTAAGGTGGCGAGGAACCAGCTCCGTGTGTCTCTGTGTGTGTACCTCTGTTTCCAGGGGTGGGGACCGCAGAAATGGGGCCAGGACTATAATTTTCCCAGAAACGAAGCCAAAAATAAAAAAAAAAGAGATCTGAACACTTATTGTATACGTGTGTGCGCCTTGGTGCATATGGAATACATACCGGGTGAATTAAGGCTATACACAGCCGTGTTCTTCTGGCTGCTTTATTCGACACAGATCATTAATAAAAGCAATTGAGGATTGTTAAAAAAATCCTCCATCCCTTCTTGAGAGAGTGGCAAGTGCTCGGGAAGAGGCTGCATTTCCCCAGCCCACGACAAAGCCACGTAGTCCGAAAGGAGGGGAGAGAAAATGATAAGAATAATAATAAAAAAGAGCAGAAAAGGTCTCAAACAGCCTCCAACTCTCCCATCCCACCGCGCGTAAATATGAGCCTGTTGCGGGCACCATCATTCGTCTCCTTAAAAAGCCCGTAAACTTTATATGACACAATATCTAATAGTAATTTATTGGGGAGATATTGTAAATTCGAACTGTTTTAGTTAATAAAGGAGCTAATTAATGAGAACCAGCCTGGCTTTTGCAGATGGTGGAGGGCCCCGAAGTGCTGCCGAGGGAGGGGCGCGCAGCGGTTTTGGGGCAAAACCCTCGCCTATCGATTATTTTAGGCGAAATATGACATTTTAGGGCGCTCCGCGATTCTCAAGCCAGCGCTGGGAGCCGTTGCCTTTTTTTTTTTTTTAATAAAATGCTTTATGGGATTTTTTATGATTTTTTATGATGGGGGGGTGAAGGAGGCCGGGGGGGGGGGAGAAAAGGCGTAAAAAGGCGGAACTTGCTGTTGTGTTTTGTCTCGGCTGCCAGGGGAGGGGAGGGCCCCCCCCCCTCCCAGCGCAATTTGGGGCTCACGTGACCCCCCCCGGACCAATGGGGCCGAGCCGTCGGTTTAACTATGTTTAATGTCAGATAGCAATAAAGTAGAAGCTTTCGGTCAGGCCCGCGGAAATGGGCGAGCACAACCTCCTTAATCCCGGCTTTGTGGGACCTCTGGTGAACATCCACACGGGAGACACCTTCTACTTCCCCAATTTCCGTGCCTCCGGAGGGCAGCTGCCCGGTTTGCCGTCCCTCTCCTACCCCCGACGGGATAACGTCTGCTCCCTGCCCTGGGCATCCTCGGAACCCTGCAACGGGTACCCTCAACCCTACCTGAGCAGCCCCGTCTCCATTAACCCTTCCTTCGGCAGAGCCTGCGACCTCGCCCGGGTGGAGGAAAGCAAATGTTATTACCGGGAAACCTGCTCCGAGAGCGGCGGGCTCAAGAGGGAGGAGAGGGGCAGGGACAGTGCCTTGCTGCCCCTCGAATCCAGCCTCCCCAATGGCATGGGGGGCAATTTCAGCAAATATGACTATCCGAGCGGCGAGGCGGTGGCCCACGACCCTCCGTCCTGCCAGTCCTTGGAGTCAGACTCCAGCTCCTCCTTGCTCAATGAAGGGAATAAAGGCACGACCGGAGAAGCGGGGGGTTTGGTGTCCCCCCTCAACCAAGGCAGCACTTTAAGCAGCGGTGGTAAGGCCCGGGAAAGGGGGGGGTCTCGGGGCTGGATTTGGTCTTGTTCGGGGGGTTTTGCTTGGAAAGTCGCCGGCTTGGGGCTCCTTCGGGGGGTCATTCGTGGGCTCAGCGGTGGGAAGCGGCGTGTCTATGTGTGCTGAGACCACTAGGGGTAGCACCGAAATCCCTAATGTTTTATTAGGTGGTGCTTCTTTTAAAAGAAAAGGCTATAAACATGTAAATATCCCATAAAAAAAAAAAAAGAGAGAGAGGGATTGAGACGCGGGGAAGGGTGGCGGTTGCGCATCCCTGCGCGGCGCGGAGGGCTGGCGGCGGGACCAGGCGCTTTTTGGGGCCACGGCAGAGGGGCGTCTGCCCGCGGGAAGGGGGGAGAGGGGAGGGGGATGCTTAACCCCCCCCCCCCAGCCTCCCAGCTTGGCATCGGGGTGGAGGTTTCCGCCTGGCAGCGGGGCCGGAGCGGCGGCGGAGCCCTTCCCGGGGGGGTCCCAGGTTTGCCGCCCGCTCCCTGCCCGCCCTTTGCTCCGTGCCCCGGTTATAACGCTCCCTTCCTCTCCTCTGCCTCCTGTGCCCGCCCCACGCCTCACCCGCGGTCCTGGGAGCATCGCTAAGCACCCACGGTCACAGCCACCACGGCGGGGGACCCTGGGGACAGCGGGGCCACCGGAGAGGTGCAGAGAGGGGTGCTGGGGTGCCCCTTTTTTTAAAGAGGAGGGGTTTTTTTGGGTTTTTTTTTCCTTGCCAAGTGCTCAACTCTCGCTCCCCCTTTGCCAGGTGCTCCTTGGTACCCGATGCACACACGGTCCCGGAAAAAACGAAAACCCTATTCCAAGCTGCAGCTGGCAGAGCTGGAAGGGGAGTTTATGGTCAATGAATTCATTACTCGCCAAAGAAGGAGGGAGCTCTCAGACCGATTAAACCTGAGCGACCAGCAGGTGAAGATCTGGTTCCAGAACCGGCGTATGAAAAAGAAAAGACTCCTCCTGAGGGAGCAAGCCCTTTCTTTCTTTTAAAGTTTTAAAAGCGTACGTGTCGGGTATTAAAAAAAAAAAAAAAAAAAAGAACAACAACAAAAAACCCCACATAGACTCTCTAGCGTTCACCCGAGCTCCCGGGACTTTGCCTGATCATTCTAAATCACCCCACCCCCCCCGCCCAGAAATCAATGAATAAAGAGATAATATTAATAAATAACCAGTTTCCCTTAAAATATGAAACCCGACAGCGAGGAAAACAAAAATTAATCCTAATGCATCTTCTCCGCCGGGACGGCGGGGGGACAGACGGCTTCCAGAGATGCTCGGCGGGCTGAAGGGGAGGTTTTGAGAGCGATTTTAGCCGCTTTTCCCTTGCCAGCAGCACAGGTAGGGCTTCCGTGCAGCGCCGGGCACCGTCGGGGCCGTCGGGGGCCGCCGGTCCCGCTCCCCCCCCCTCCACCCCCGCCCGGCTTCGGCTGGCGGCGAGACCGGGGCTGAGGATGCTGAGGGTGGGTCCTGCCCCCTCTCCTGGGCTGCCAGGCAGGGTTTAGGGCCGGTTTGGTCTTTAGTGGGAAGGGGAAAAAATAGCAAAAATGAAGGAATAGGGAGGGGGAAAAATAGGGAAGGGGATGGGGTCTTAAAGCACCGGCCCCACTTCTCCATGGAAGATGCTTTTTTTCAGTGGATGGTGTGAGCCAAGATGTGGGTTTCTCACTCTAAATGGAGACTTTGCGGCTAATCAGGATCTCTAGGCTTAATCAGGATCTCTAGGCTTAATCAGGATCTCTAGGCTTAATCAGGATCTCTAGGCTTAATCTAGGCTTAACCCTGATTAAGCCTAGGAAGAGGCGAGAGACAAAGCCCATGTATATAGCCGGTGTATATGGTATATATCTATAGAGTAGATGAGTATCACACTATGTCCCTATAGATACGAGGCTTTGGTGCAGGCGGGGGTGTTGTCCCCAACACCAGAATGTCACAAGGAGAGGGAAAACGCACACCTCCCCCTAGAAAACCCTTCCAGGAAAAAAAAATCTTCCACGGAAACTGAGCCTTTCGGAGATTTTTTAATTTTCTCTCTGAATTCACAGAGTTTCTCTGCACAACCCCCAAATTATATCCTTCCTCTTAAAAAAAAAAAAAGATGTTTCTTTGCAGCAGCTCTGCCGACAGAGTAGGTGTGCTGTTTTGCTGTGTTTATTGATGGCAAGGTAGGAAAAGAGGGAGGAAAAACGCTTCTTTTTTTGTGCCCTCCGGTGCTAACAGCCTGTTGGAGTCCGAGCGGGTCGCACTCCTTCCCTGGGGTGACTCGGATGATGCGCTTTGTCGCCTGGGTGCTATTTACTCAATTAAAAAAAGAGAGATCGTGGGGTTTTAAGAGGAAAGAGATCCCATTCACCCCATTTCTCCCTTCCCCAGCTGCCCATCAGGTTAAAAACCTGCAGGTTTCCAGCAGGGGCGATGCTTGCTTTGCCTCCCCAAAAACTCCCGCTGGCTGCAAGCCCCGGGTTGAAGAGATTTCGGTCTTTGGGGGGACGGGGAGGGTTTGGCTCCCTAAAACCTTCTCTGGCTTTTTCCCTTTCAGGGCGGTAGAGAAGGGGCCCGGTAGGATGCGAGGCGTTTTCTTTGTGCTCGGATTTTCTGGGGAAAACCCCACCAATTTTCCTTGTCAGGTCTGTGTTCGAGGCGCTTTGAGTCGGGGGGAAGCGAGGGGCGGGGGGTTAGGATGGGGAGCAGCAGGTTTAGGGCCCTGGGGAGCTTTGCTTGCATGGGAAATTGTAATTCAGGATAAAAAAAGGGGGAAAAAATAGGAATTTTTAATTCGGGCTGAAGGGGGAGAGGGGGGCAGCGGTGCTGCAGCCCGGTGCTTTGCCACGCCGCGCTTTGCTCCATTCGTTTTATATCGGAGCGGGGATTAATTTTATGGCAAAGCAGCGTTTTCTGGGAAGTCTGGATGCTCACCACGTGCTCCCGCTTCCCCGCGTTCATGGTCATGACCAGCAGCGCCCAGGAATGCTTTTATTTACGAGCTGCAAAGGATGGAGCCGACTCCTTAAAAAAAAAAAAAAAAATCCCTCCCTGGGCTGAAATGAGCTCTTTCCTTCAGCTTTATTTCTGCAGGAGCATCCAGCAGACCCTGCTCCTTCCTCCCCGGCCCTTCCCCGGCTGCTTCGCCTTATTTTTCCCTTTTTTTAAATATAAATTCCCAACCCGGGAAATGCCACAGCTTTTTGCAAAGAAAGACCCCCCCCATCTCCTCTTTCAATGTTGGCTTCTGGGCCAGGGTCCCCTTTTGCCCCCTCCTCCCACACAAAAGAGCCGCCGCGGAGGGTATCGCCTGTCGCGATGCTGTGCAATAAAGCCTAGGCTGTGTTAAACCACACATAAATATAGCTCTATCTCGGGATGCTCGGGCTCAACCATGTGCAATTCGAAGAGGAAGGCGATGTGGAGGAATGCAATGACTCGGGGAGCTTTGGGGGGAGATTTTGGGGGGGGTGGTTGGAGCTTTGGGTGCTTTCAGAGCGCCCTGTCGCCGTGTCGCAGGGCTGAGCCGCCTCTGCAGAGGGTGACTTGGGGCTGTGCAGTGTCGTGGGGACCGGGGGGGGTGGAAAAGGGGCCAAATCCGGGCAGGTTTTACTGACCTGAGCCCCCCGGCAAGGAGGCAGCGGTGGGGCCGCAGGCTGAGGGAGGCAGAAAGGAGGGTGAGTTACGGTGAGGTGTCAGCAATGCTGTGTTGGATTTCAATCCCACCATCCCCAACAAACAAATCAATCCGTTTCGTTATTCTTCACCCACCGAGGGGCACTTGTATCCCCCGAAAAAACCCCCGCCGTCCTCCCCAACACAAAGGCCAAGACACCAGCAGCAACCCCTGGAGAAAATGCCGAAGAAAATGAAAATATATGCAATATTCTCTTCCAGATTGCTTTAAAAAGGCGGCTCGGTGAGATTTCTGTTTGTTCTGTGTTTGTTCTCCGTGTGCGTGGTATCGTTTTTTCTGCTCGTAGCCCCTAGCCTAGGTTATTGCGGTTGTTAATATGCTTCCCTGGCAGTAGAGTTCATCTGTAATGTTTCTTACCTCAAGCTATTCTATGTAGGGTCTATGCAAATGTCTGTTATAGCACGTTCTGGCTTTATATAGTCCTGTAAAAAGTTGCTTCACAATAATAATAATAAAAAAATATAATGTATTATTATGTGATTTCTTGATAATAAATAAAATTGCCCAAACATCTACTTGGTGATTTACTGTTTACTATTTAAAATTAGTATTAACTTGCAAGGTTAATAAAAGAGTAACAAAAAAATATATTGGCCAGCCTTGCCTTCTGTGGCTTGTAGATCATCTTTTGGTAAAAAAAATAATTAAATGAATGTGTAAAATGCGCTGTAAAAGGAGAGAAATATCGCTTGCTGCGTGGCTCTAAATATAATTAGAAAAATCCTGGGGAAACAAGAAGCATAAGTTAATCTCCAAATTGCTGCTTTAATGAGAGTTATGCTCGTGCGCGTAGCATTAATTGGAAGCAAATCTCAACCGAGATGCTAATTTTTTATTTTAAGAAGCTTGAATATGGGCTAATTGGGATTCTTTTGTCTCTGGTGGAGAGTGCAGGGGGGTGCCCCTCTCCTGGACGCAGCCCAAGGGGCTCCCACCCTCCCTGTGTCCATATGGGAAATGCTATAGGGGTTTCCTTATGGACAGGAACCAGAGGAACGTCAAAGAAATCCTGGCTGTGACATTAGATGGGAATGAGTCGTGAAAGCGCGGCTCTTAAATTGGAAATATATTAGACTGGGTTTAGATTCGGGCATGTTGATGCTTATGGTTATGGTTATGGTTATTAGGAGCGGCGTTATCGCGTTTCTTCGGCGTAAATTCGCAGCAAATTCATTTAACAAGAGAAAAAAATAACCCCGTCAGGCCAATTTAAATAAATTAGATTATGATTTCCTCGATCTCTCTCCAAGCGGATATTTATATATAATGGATTCCCTGCTTTTTCCTTTCGGGGGAGACGCCACACGCTTCCCAGAGGCAAGGGAAAAAAAGCTTTTAGCAGATCGATAAGGGATTTTTATTAAAGAAATGCCAAAGGAAACCACGGTGGGGTCTATGGCGAATTAACTGATCCTTCCCCCAGTCCCCGCCGCATCCAGCCCCAAGCCCAGTAAGCCCAGCTCAGCCCACGCTCCGGTCTGGGCACACTGGGAGCCACCGACCCGAGCCTCAGCCTGAAGGAGTTAAGATCAGTTTTTCTGCAAAAAGCACACGATTAAGCTAAATTAATATATTTTTCACCTCTTCCTCAGGCAAGATTCCCCAACACAGGGTGGGCGCGCTTGGGGTCTTCCAAAATTATAAGAGGATTTATCCAGTCCTGAGCAATCTCATCTTTTTTTTTTTCCCAGGAGCTGCTTGATTTGGACAGGAGAGAGGAAGGAGGAAAGCAAATATTTCTATAGGAATGGGCCCCCCTTCTGCTCCTTCCAGCAGCAAACCCCAAGCACCCCTCCAGAGAGGTTGGAGTTTGGGGAGATGAAGAAGCAGGAGTTGGGGAAATCCGCAGGGCTCGGGGTTTCTACAGAGTGAAAATTCACGTTTTCCCCGAAACAGTCACTTTTTAAAGTTCATTCTTTATTTTTTAACACGGGTGCACCCACTTTCCCTCTGTTTCTCCCGCTCCGGGGGAATATATGTATCCATACATTGTGCAAGCAAACTCAAGTTTGACTTTTATCCGCTTTTATTTCCTTCTTCCTATGTCCCTGCGCCAACCTGGCAGGAGAAGGGGCAGGAGGAGGAGGAATTGTGCCTAGCAGGTCTGAGTGCCACCGGGTGACATAAATTGTACGTGTTGTAAGGCGGTTCACCTTGAAGAGGAATAGTTGGATTTCAAAGACATTCAAACACTCACGAAAATAGATAAAACTTATTTATTACCAGCGAGCGGATAGAACAAATTGTTGCTTCGCCATAAAATCTGTATTATTTCTAGGCTGGTTTCTTTTATTTAGCAGCGTATTTCATTGCTCCGGCTTTGAAATGAATTTGTTAGCGAGGGGAGAAAACCCTCATCTCTTTAATTGCGGGGAATATTTCTACCGGTAATGACAAAGAGCGAGGTGCTCTGTCACAGCTACCGCAAAAATCGTAGAAAATATCAATACGTGAGGGTCAATTTGGGGGATTTATTCCTGCTTCGGTACTTTCAGCGTACACTTGACATGGGAAATATAATGTGCAAAGCAGGAATACAGAAAGGGTATTTTTTTCCGGAGCCAGGAGAGATGTTCTTGACACCTTTGTGCGGAAGAAATCTCTGATTTCTTTGAACTCCCTCTGCAAAACCCGACCCGACTTCGCGCCCAGCTCCTTTCCAAGCCATCAAGAGCGGCTTTAAGCGAGGTTTAATCCGGCGGTGCGCGAGCAACGCCGAAATTCAAGGCAGAAAGCCAAAATTATTTTCTCCCGCTCCTCATTTTCCCACAGCCCCCCTTTTCCGAGCCAAATCGGGGGGGTTTCCACCCAAACCCGGGCGGCCCCAGAGGCGGTTTAGCGGCAGGAAAAATAGGAAGATTTAAAAGTGCAGGAGAAAATAAAGCCGGCCGCGCTGCTGGCACCCAGGTTGGTGCTTTTGCCTGGAGGGGAGGGCCCTGGAAACCCTTTTTTCCCTGCTATACGCCCCCCAAAATACAGAGCAAAGGCGCAGGCTGCATAGCAGGGAGCGCTATAGGCTGCATATAGGTGACCCCGCGTGTGCGGGGGTGCGCCCCAGCCCTTCGGGGCCCAAAAGGAGCCGCACAAGGAGCGAGGTGACAGCAGCGGGGGTCCCGGGGGGGGGCACCCCGCATCGCTGGGCAGCGCCGGGGGTGCGGGGTGGGTGCTGGCGGTGCTCCCCGGGGAGAAGAGGCAGGGGAAAATAACGATTTGGGCTTCGGTCCAGCATCTTAGGGATGCCCGTGTCCGTGCGTGGAAATATTTTGCATTCCCGCCTCCCCCCGCCCCTCTGAGCCCCCAGACCAAAGCGAAGCAACAACTCGCAGCTGCGTTTTTACAGGGCTGCAGCTTAAAGTATTACAGCAATTAACAATAAATATAATAATTCCCATTAAAGTGAGAAGAATGACTGGATTTCCTTCTCCCGGTCTGTGTGTGGCTCAGGCCCCGTCCTTTGGCCAATTCTGTGATATATTAACTGTTTGCTTTCCTCCCCCGTGCTGTTACAGGGACGGGGTTCAGGCAGAAGCCCCCCCTTAGCATGAACATGCCCGTGCGTTATTGCCGAAGGATGCCTTGCTTTGGTTCCGAGGAGGGGTTCATAAATGTAAAATAAACACAAAGTGGGAATAATTAGCAGCATTTATCAGCATATGGCCACCCACCCCACTCTGAAACCTTCCAGACCCTGCGAGAGGAAAATGAAGTACGTTGCAAGTAATTAGTTTTAAGCAAATCATTTCAAATGGAAACGTATAGGTAAAGCCTAATGAAGTGCAGAGGGGGGGGGGGAAGAAAAGCCTCTTTTTTATGGCTTGGTAGGTAGCAAGTAGACACAGCAATATTTTACTGTTGAGAGAATAAATTAATTAATATATCTGTAGCTAGCAACTACAATGGCTCCATGGATGACTGCATTTAAAGGAGATATATGTATCCAGTCTCATTGGTGTTGTTAACAAGAGTGATAATAAAGATGAAAAGGATAAGAAAGATAAAAAGATCAGTCGGCTTGTACTCCTTACTGCGGCTAAATTGCGCGGATTTTCTAATGGCTGCGTCTTGTTGACTCTCCACAAATTCCTTTTTTTTTTTTTTAGAGTCAGACTTCATTAAGTGACTTTATTTTCACGTTGCTCAAATAGGAAATAAAGCTACGCGCCCCTCGCTCCCCAATAAATCTGGTATTAACTACCCTGCTCTGCGGCTTAAGGGGAGCGGGGCTCTCCCGCCTCCCTATTTCAGCTCAAAAAATGACTATTTTTGAAAATAAAGTATTCTGCCTCCTTTTGTCAGTGCGGAAATGTAAGTATTTATCTATGCTTTTCTGGTACCAGAAAAATGCAGCAAGCTCACATCTGCCCCACTCAGAATAAATCACATTTAGCCCGCGTTTTGGTCTAGCTGGAACAGGAGAGCCTGTGCCTCAAATCCGCGTTAAAAATCTACCTGTAATTTTTAAAGAGAGTTTGTGCTTTAATTTTAGGCTTGGGTTAGCCAAACACTGCCACAGAGAACACATAAACCATCAGGATATCTCATTATAAAAACGTTCGCCAAAATTAATTTATTTCAAAGGGAAAGCGTATTAATATTCATTTTTGCAGGCACTACACTCCTGTGCCTCCCGAGCCTACCCGTCGGGTGGAGAAGTGTCGATAATTACAGAGAGTGTGGAAATTCATTTTATTTTTATGATTAACCAGTAAACTATTATGAGGTGAGACGAGACGCTGCTAAAGGAGAAAGCATTTAAAAAATTAGGTATGGAAAAGTACAGTGTGAGACCCAAGGTAGCAATGAGGAATGTCGGGCAGGCTTCAGGTCCAGTAAAAGGAAGGGAAAAAAAGGAAAAGGAAAAAAATAAAAGGCCATACATGCCTCAAATGAAAATATCTTAAGGTAGAAATAATATTAAAAATGGTATTTTAATAGACGGTGTGGGCCAGGGATTTTTTGCTTCGCTGAAAAAATAAATCCCGCGGGGTTTTGCGGGAGTAAATGCGGGGGGGGGTACGTGAACACCCCGTGGGGTGGAAATATCCCTGCACAGCTCCGGTGTGTAACCGCGGAGCAAGGTAGGAGTAGGGCGCAGCTCCCCTGCTCGCCCAGCCAAGGACCGACCAACTCATCGCACCCGCGGGCACCCCGGGCCGGGGCCCAGCTGAAGCGATATTCAGGGGGGTTTAACCAGTCGGGCTCGGTTTTGGGGGGCTGCCGGGACCACGGGGCTTTGCCTTCGGATTTCCCCCCGCTGCGGCTCTTTACACCCCATTCCCCCCCAAATCCCTCATTTCCAACCTCCAGCCAGAGCCCAAACCCTGACTTTATGAGTATTTAAACCAACCATCTTCATCTGTAATTGTGGATGAAGAGTATTTATTGCTCCGGTGGATAACTAGATATATAATTATCTCTTTATAGAGAGACGGTGAAATAAAGCATCTGTCTCCCCCCCAGACGCACACAAAGGCTGTGAACACCGACAAAGTTACACATCTGCACAAGCACTTCTTTTTTTTTCCTATTTTTTTCACCCAAAATGTATTCATCAAAGTCCGAGGAACCTCTCCTCAAACTTTAAAAAAATCCTCCGAACCCAATGAAATGCCTCTGCCATGGATTTTCTTTTTTTTTTTCTTTCCTGAATGGGGCTAAAGAAAATACCTATTTACAAAGAGGAGCCGAGCTGGCTGCCGCGGTTCCGCGTTGTCCTTTTTTATAGGGGAAAAGGGATTTTGGGGTGGATTTCGGGGAAGGAAAAAAAAAAGTGGTCTGGGAAAAAGTGCGCTGCGGGGTTTTTCGGTGCCTCTTTAGAGGGCAGGGGGGTGGGGAAGGGGATGCGGCGGGGTGAAAGGGGGTTTCTCTCTTATAGTCTGCCCCGCTAAAATCGAGATTATTTTTTTAGGCAGCGGATAAAACTTGCCTTCACTCCCTCTCCCTCTAAGATTGCAAAAAAAAAAATTGGAAATTTGGGGGGCTCCGGGGCAGGAGCTCCCCGCGCTCACCCCCAGCCCCCCCCCAGCCCTTGTTATATTTGATTTTCTTTTTCTTTCCCTCCGTTCCCGCGGCTGCGGAGGGCTGCCTGCCCTGCCCGCGCTGCCTGCGCTGCCCGTGCTGCCTGCGGGAGGAGCCGGCTGGGCCGCCCGTCTGGGTGGGCGGGGGCCGCCCTCGCAAAGTGAAGGTCAAGTTAAGCCTCCAGCCTCCCTTCCGCGGCCCGTCCGCGCTCCGCCGCGGCCCCGCGGGCAATGCCATGGCCGGCGACCTGCCCCTCAATGCCGCAACCCTTATTTTTATCAAAACCCCCCTTTTTCCCCCCCTTGCCAACGGGCGAGGGGCAGAGAGATGAGCCAAGTGCTGAAACAGCAAAGAGGGGGGCGGTTTTATGGAGCCTTTTTCTCCTAATCCTGATTTTTTTCAGCCTTTCTCCCCCTCCCCAAGCTGGACTGCAGACTTCAAACAAGGTCTTTCCCCCCTTCTCCTTTTTCTTCTTCTTTTTTTTTTTCCCTCCTCTTTTCCCAGCAAGATGCAAACCCGTCTGCCGTGGAGGAAATTAAACATCATAAAGAAAAGCCCAATTAAGGTTTAATGTCTGAACGTTACCATTTCCTCCAGAAAACAATGAAGTTCGCTCGGTAAGGAGAGAGGCAAAAAGAAAGAAAAAAGGGGGTGGAGGGAGGGAGAGGGGTAGAATTTTTTGTCTCTAAGAGGGGGGAAATGGGCAGAGAGGGGTAATGATTAAATAAAAAGGGAGGGGGGCAGTGGCTGCGGGAGATATTTGGGGTTGAGCTTAGCTCGCCTGCTGTCTGGGCTGGGGATGGGGATAACTGGAATAAAATAATGTGGATTTTTCTGTGTGGGCAAAGCTGCTTTCTGCTCGTATTTGACTCCTGGAAAAGGCCCGAGCGGGGGCTGGCCCGGGGCGGGGGCGTTAATAATAAATAAGCGATAACCAGGGAAAAGGGTGCAAAGGGGGGGGTCGGCTGCAAGTGGGGGTGGGCAAAGTCCCTGAGCCCCTTCACCTCCTGCCTTGCAGTGAGAGGTGCTGTCCTTCCCCTCGCTCCCTTCCTCCTCCCTCCACCCGGAGCTGATTTCACCCCGAACCTCTGCATTCCAGGGAAAAAAAAAAAAAAAAATGGGGAGGGTGGGGGGCTAAAAAAAAAAATAAAGAGGGGAGAAGCCAACCCAACGCACCCGAAACGGCAAAAATCCCCCAAACCCACCGCGCTTGGGCCGTGGGAAAACGGCAGAAAGAGGAAAAAGCTTGGCCGGGAGGGGACTTTGGGCAGGTCTGGGGTTGTGTCTTTGCACCCCATTTTCCCCCACCCTGAACCCCAACCCCCCGCCCCTCTCCCACCTCCCCTGCGAGCGGCGGGGGCGGCCCCTGCCGAGCCCAGCCCGGAGAGGGGACGACACCCACCAAATTCTCCCGGTTTTGGGGGTCTCTGCTCTTTCTTTCTCTTCCAACAGGCAGGTTTCTGGTGGGGGGCCATGAGGGGACCCCCGGGGACGGAGGGGCTCCCTGGATGTGACAATGACCTCCCGAAAAGCCCCGTAACCCTGCGAGGGCACCGAGCATCGCCCGACGCTGCAGCCCGGCTTCCCCGGCCGGCCCAGCTCCCGCAGCCCCCGAAAACACCGACAGCAGGGAAAAAAAGGCTCCATTTGTCTTTATTTTTCCCTTCCGCGAGAAAAAATAGCGTTAAATATTCCCCCTGGCTTTCGGTCTCTGCCTTAGAGTCTACTTAAAGGGCAAAAATACTGTGTGAATACCCAGCACTGGAAAGGATGGAGGGAGATCAGTGTAACGGAGAAGCCAGTTTTGCATAATCTGAAGCGATAATTATGTGGTTATTTAGGCAAATCTACGCTCTACGGAATAGAGATCCATAGAAATGCTCAATCAGAATGCGTACATGGGTGTAATTTAGCAATGAATAAAGATCTATGTGTATTTATGGTGTAGGGGCGAATAATGGAGTATTTCTGCACAGAGTGGCCCGTGCTGTAGACTCAGAATTTTACAATAAATATGGAAAGAGAGAAGGGGAGAAAGAGAGAGAGAGACAGACAGACAGAAAGAAAGAAGGGGGGGGGGAGAAAGAAAGAGAGGGAGAAAAGGGAGAAAGGGAGAAAGGGAGAAAGAGAAGAGAGAAAGAGAAGAGAGAAAGAGAGAAAGAGAAGAGAGAAAGAGAGAAAGAGAGAAAGAGAAGAGAGAAAGAAAGAAAGAGAAGAGAGAAAGAAAGAAAAGAAAGAAAGAAAGAAAATATTCGGGAGGGACCAGGAGGGATTAGACAAGAGTCCGATTATTGGACCGATTTTTAATTCATAATTTATCTGCTCTCAATATATGAGGTATTTTAAGGCCAGCACCTTATTAAAGGGGAACTTTACACATTAATTCATACAGATATTCATTTCAGCTGAACATGGCACCAACAAAACACTCAACCCTCAGCCCCGACGAAGGAAAAGGTGCAAAAATCATTCTTCATTCCGCAGGGGAGCTTGAGGAGCCGCGGAGAGGGCATGGAGCGACTCCTTGAAAAGCGATTTTTGTGCCCCGATCCCTCTGCTTCTCCCACTGAAAATAAGAGAGGGATGCGCGTTGCGTGCGGGCAGCTTCCACAGGCGAAGGGCCGCGAGTGCGCAGGGCACGGCAGGTACCGCCATCGCCTCCGGAGGTGGGGGAGGGCGGTTCCACCTCCCCTCCGCCGCGTTTACCTTCCCAAAGCTGGCAACAGGCTTGGGAAACGCCACCCCGTGAAGCAGCTGAAGGATTTTGTTTCATTTTATTCTGATTCATGCGGGGATGGAAGAGGGAGCCCAGCGCCGTCGCGCCCGCGATTGCCAATTATTTTAGTTTATCCCCATGAACTGTTGAGATTCGCCTTTGGTCCGCGGTTATCGGAGGGAAATGCACCTAGGTGGTAGCTGTTGTGGGGAAAAAATATTAAAAATTAAAAAAAAAAGAAGTGTGGGGAATGCGGGAGCCAAAATATTCAAGTGCAATACTTGGAAATGATTTCCCGAGTATTTAAGGATTAAACACCACGCATGCAAACGTGTGTGCGGTTTTCATAAGGCTGGCGAGGATTAGCCGCCCACCTTCTATCCTGAACTTCGCATTTCGGGGCTATTTTGCTAATAAACGGGTTACCCAACAGAAAACACATTTTCCCCGCCACAATTTCCGACTTTTTACGCAGTTTTGTACATTTTAGTGGCGCTGCTAAAGTTATCAAGGGGGAATGTCTGGCGAATAAAGGAATTTTTTTTAAGGTTTGGGTGTGTTTTATATGTCTACCTTTGTGTTTAAATAAGCATTTTGAGAGGTTTGGAGGGGGGGAAAAGAGAGGGAGGCTGGGGGATAGAAATAGGTGTTGCTTAACGAGCTCCTCTGGGTTTCCTGTCTCCTCTAGGCTGAATTTCGCAGCGGCTCTAGGAGCCAGCTTAACACGCTGTGAAGTTTTACTTGAATTCCCCAAACCTCGCCTTTTTCACATGCTTCAGCAGCTCCCCGCAACTGAGCTGTGCAGAAGAGCAGAAAGTAAATAAATAGAAGGGGACCCGGACCGCTGATATTCCCCCGGCCTCAGCTCTCTGCGGAGAAGGTGGGGAAGGACCCGTGGCTGATGAGAAAATAAAAATAAGTGGGCAGGCCGACTGGCGAAGTGTTAGTTATATTGGTTATTATTAAGCCCAACTCTTCTTAACGCCTTTTCGGCATCACTTCTATCTGAATCCGACACCCGCCGCACATTTTTATCCCAGACAGCCCCAGCCTTGCCTGCGGTTGGGAAGCATAGTTCAATCTGCTTTTATCTTGATTAAGTCCACATGATTTTGAACTTGCAGCTCAGGTCTAGAGAGATCTAAGTCTTTTTTTTTTTTTTTCCCCCTTTGAATTGTTCACAGCTTATATAGTTTTCTTTCGCCGCCTGGCATCCATCCAATTAAATTTATCTTTGCCATTTGGGGACAATAATATTTTCCAAGCGCTTCCCACTTGTAGCTATTGTCTCTCCCTTCAGATTTCCTATACACATACGCGGTGCCTAGTAATCTGTTTACTGGCCTGGGTTTCCTCTCTTTCTCTCTCTTTTTTTTTTTTTGTGTTGTTTTTGAAGTCCGTCTGAGGAAGTAATTGTAGTACCGGCGTGGAAGGGAGGGAAAAATCACTCTGAGAACATCTGATAGGCCAAAGTCATTAGACATCAGGAGTTGGAGCCTATTTAGCAAAAGCGAAGCCCATCTCTGCAGCCGCTGGGAGATGCAGCTGCTGAAGCAGCGCTTTTTGCACCCCTGCGAAGGCATTTGCAGACCCCAGTGAGCACAGGTTAGCCACGCAGGTTGGAAAAACTCCTTTTTTTTCCCCCCAAAGCAGGGGGCAAAGCAAATTCTGATCAACTGTCTGAAATGGGGTGAGATTCAGGGTCTAAATAATGCATCAGATATCTTGAGAGCACAGTAAGTAGCAAGGGGTAACGTGGTCAGCCAGGTTGGTATAAAATCTATTCTTTTTTTTTCCTTCTTCCTTTTTTTTCTTTCTTTCCCCCCCCCCCCTCAGTCAGTCCTTTCCGCACTGTACGGGCTCGGACAAAGGCTCCTTTATGGCAAAACTCACAAAAAAGTTTTTGCCCGAAGTTGGGAGGTTGCTAACGAATTGACTTTGCGTTCAGACAACTCCAGCTGGGGCGGGGGGAGGAAAAAAAAATAATATCTTTTCTCTCCAATGGGAGAAAAAAAAATGAGGAATGATTTATTGAGAAGAGTTCAAGTACAGGATTAACCTAAATCAAAATATAACTTCAGATGTTTACACAGATCAGCTAGAGCCAACTTTCACAACTCCAAGTTTTTGATTCTGGTACAATCGCTGCAATGTTTTTTGGTCACCAAATGCCTCTAACATCCCCTTAAAATTCATGTTAGTAACGCAAAACACGTCTTACAAGCCTTGAGCCTATTTGCCTGCTGAAAACGCTGTTAAATGTGTTAAGTGTTTGCTTTATATCAGGCAAATGAGTGCGGACTCCGGAGCAAGGGGGGGGACTGGGGGGGGGGGCTTGGAATTTTTTTTTCCTTGCACTTTGCTTTTTCTGCTGGGGCAATTTGGGTGGAGGGAAGTCTCCGGCTGAGATGCCAGGATAAAGTTGGGTATTTAAATACATATGTAATTGCAGAAGAGGCACAAGGAGCTCGGAGCTCGGTGCTGCCGCCTCCTTCTCCTTCCCTCTGGCTGAGAAATAACTAAATAAAGGGGGACAAACACCTTCCAGACGGGGCGGTTTCATCTCATGCACACAGTCATATCAAAATCAGCAAAATCAGACCTTTCCTCCCCCCTTCTCAAGTTCCCCTAGATATTTTTTCCCCCTGTAAAGAGCACAAATCCAGCTTTTCTTTAATTTCCCCCTCCACGCTCTAACCTTTCCCATTCGCTAGGAAATGAAGCAGGTTTAAAAAATGAAGAGGTTGAAATGCTCTGGATGCTTTAAGGCTATGCCTTAAAGTTATTTGCCTTTTTTTTTTTTAAGGGCAACCAAAAGGAATGCGAGCCGCCAGCCCTCATTCCGTTTTATGGTGGTCACTTTGGTGGTCAAATTCAAGTGCTGTGCCTCCACAGCTGCCTCTTCTCTGCTTCCTTGCAGGAAGCAGGCAAATCCCATCCTTTAAACTGGGTTTAAAAACCAAAACGACACCAGGGCTTGCTTGAGATGTATTTACCTACGAAGAGCAATAAATTATTCACGCACCTAGAGGAGAGACGGCGAGGTTTCTGCCACACGGGGTTTTGCTGTTTGCTGTTGTGTTAGGGGTTTTTTTGGGTGTATGTGCTTTGTTTGGGGTTTAAGAAGCTGCTCGGATATCGTTTTTTCAACAACACGCTCTAATTCCTCGCCTGGATGCAAAGCTTCACGCCTACAGCCTTCCTATGGATTGCAGATCGGAATAAATACAACAAAAAATGGATATTTTAGAGCCTTTCCCCTTTTAATCGGAGGGAGAGGATCCTCCGCGCAGGTTGCAAACAGGAGGGAATTGGGGGAAAAAATAATTACACTCATAAACAATAGCTTAACATTATTAGTTTGTAGTTAGTATTAATACTGGTCCATAAAAAGCCAAGTTAAAAGATCGCTGACACTTTAATTAAAAGTTTTGCCCAAAACGACGTCCAAGTCATAAAATAGGGCAGATTACAAACCTGAAGAAATCCATCTCTGCAGCCAGAGTTCTTGGCCCTACGCACACACATATATATGTATGTATTCATCAGCCAAACGGTGCATTAGAGAGGAAAACACAGCTCATTTTGGAATTACGGACATATTTATATCTGTGTCTGTCTCTATCTCCACACACACGCATTCACACGCCCCGATCCCTTATAAAAAGGGTTTTATGAGAACGGCTCTTTAAATAGAAAATACAAAGCTGGAGGAGGGGGGGGGGGATCCAGAAATTAATGAGAATAAACGATCAGGGGTGCGTTGTTGCATTGGGGGGATGGAGAAGGCTCAAAGTGAGGAAGAGCACGCAACCTTAGCTGTGAAGCCGCCATGTTTCCCTTCAACATTTCCTAATAAATACATAAAAATCCGGGCACACCGCCTTGTAAGCGCTACAGTTTGGAAAGCCCTGCTGAAATACCCACTGTATTTGTTGCTCAGGCATCCTGAAATCCTTCGCTCCCTGCTCGGCTGCAAGGTACGGACTTGCGAGGCTGTTTCCTTCCATGAAAATCAACTTTTTTTTCCTTTTTCCCCCCCCTTGCATTGCTGCAGGATTGCGGGATATTTCTATTTTTAGCAGAGGCTGCAACCTCCGCCCGCTTGCTCGAGGTGCGTTTTCCTCCCCATTTCTCTCCGTCTCGCCCAGGAATTAAGCAGCCCCCCCGGTTAAAACGCAGACAGCAGGTTGGGTGCTAGCAAATTAAATAAAATCAAATAGAGAAGAGCGAAGTGAAAAAGGAGCTGCCCAGGGATGCTCAGCTCCAAGGGGGCCATCCCCGAGCTGGGCTGGGACCCTCTCCTGCTCCTTCTTGCTGAATTGGTTATTTTCGGGTGAGTTTAGGCGTTATTTTTTTCGGGGAGCAAAGCGAAAACGCGGCAGCCGTCGAGGCTTTTTCTGCTCCTAAAGCTGAGTGCTCTGAGGCTGAGATTTGCCTCTTTTCCTTCTTGCTGTTTGAATTTACTGCGACTCGATTTGACAAGATCCTCTCTATAAAAGCCTCTCGCTCTCTCCTGGTGCCTGAGTTTTCTTCGGAGCATTCAGCCCACCGCCAAATAGATCCCACGATGGAGTTTAGTTCGGGTTTATGTGTGGACAATTCAATATTTTTATTTATTCTTCCTTTTACTGGGCGTTTGAAAAGGGATAATTCAAGGGGAAAAAACGCCTAAGTGGCATCCCGTAAAGAAAAGGATGAAAAAGGGGGGACGCGCTGCAATATTTTCATCTATGGATGAAAGCAGCCGCCTCTGCTGGGCAGAGGAATAATTCCCACCTCAGGCGGAGGATTTCTAATCCAGGTGAAAACCCGATTAGCGCCCAATTGTTGCAGGCAATTTTCTTCCTTCAAGCCTGTTTCAAGGCAGTGGGAGAACCCCTCGGAGCCCGGTGCCGCGGAAGTTACGCGTCCTTCAGGTGCACCTTTCCCATGGGTTTGCAGAAGAGATTTTGGGTTTTTTTTCCCCAGATAATTCCCCCCCCGCCCCCGCCTAATAATTCTTTGCAAAACTCGCAAAATCTCTGGCAGCACTTCGGTATCCCTGGGTTTTGGTATGAAAAAACAGAAGGACAGAGAAAGAGGAGGCTCCCGGGGCACGGGATGGAAGACAAATGACTTTAATAAGAATATCTTTTTTAATTCAGCTGGAAGAATAAATGATGAGAGTATTGCTGAAAGTACATTCATTGATTGACAATAAACAATTGCATGAAATATTCAATACGCCACTCTTACGTAATAAATATTTAACCAAACATTAAAGGAGGTTTTCGAATATTTATTAGACATTGACTTAATTCATTTGTTCTATTCCTTGATATATCGCTAATTCGATATCAAAAGTCATTAAGCCAGGCCTGCTTTAACTTTCAAGTTGGAAAGTTTACGCGGTCCCCCGCACACTGCCATTGCTTAAATGCTATATTCTCCATAAAGCGTGCCAACTTGGTTGATGTATAGTTGATGTGCACACAGAGATCAACATAATTAGCGTATGTTAGAGGCTTGTTAATTAGCACCAACCCCCTCACGCCCAGATAGAGAGAGAGATAGAGATTTACTTATAATTTAGCAGCCCAGCTGTAGGAAGAGCTGGGCATTCCCGCCTGCAGCAAGGGCTGGAGAAATGTTGGAAAACTTCCTTCTGCATCTCCAGCTATTTTATTGAGCTACCTAAAGTCTATCCAGGAACGCTTCTAAGGATAGAAATAGCCATAATAATAAATTATAATAATCAGCGGCATTAAAATATTAAAAAAGGGTGGAAAAACACCGTTCGAGCTCCCTAAGACCCTCCCTCTCCCCCCCCTCCCCAGCCCAAATCGCCCCCACCCCATCTCCAAACCCTGCTGAAAGGCAGCGAGAGCAGAATCCAAATAGGAAGGAGAGGAGGAAAAAAAAAAAAAAAAAAGGCAAGGAAAAAAAAAAAAGCAGCAACTTCACAAGCCGCCCCTTGTACTTGTTCTGCTTTGAATGCTTACAAGGGGTGTGCCTTCAGGAAAATGAATACAAATCTGCAATTGATTTTCATAATGTTTCTGCGGTGTTTGCAAACCAATCGTTTGAACCTCTGAGATCTTACCTAAGTGAACCACTCCTACGCATCTAAGTGCTCCAAACTGATATATGACAATATCTACTTTGGATCACGTGTCCTCCGGAGCGACTAAGACGGATAGCGCGTCATCTCGCCTTCCCAAATTTTTTTCCCCTCCGCACATCGGATCCAAAACATCTAGCTATAGGAGCAAGAAAAGGAGAAAGATGTTTAACTCGGTGAACCTGGGCAACTTCTGCTCCCAGTCGCGTAAGGAGAGGAGCGCTGAGTTTGGAGAAAGGGCAGGTTGCGCTTCTAATCTCTACCTCCCCAGCTGTACCTATTACGTCCCTGAATTTTCAACTGTGTCATCTTTCTTGCCACAGGCCCCCTCTCGCCAAATCTCCTACCCTTACTCCACCAACCTCTCGCAAGTGCAGCCCGTGCGAGAGGTCTCCTATGGTCTAGACCCCTCAAGTAAATGGCACCACCGAAGCAATTACGCCTCGTGTTATTCCGCAGAAGATCTGATGCATAGAGAGTGCATCCCGCCTTCCACCATGACCGAAATGCTAATGAAAAACGAGAGCGTGTACAGCCACCACCACCCCAGCTCCAACCACCCGGCATCGACGGGATTCTACACCAGCATGAACAAAAACACTGTCTTGCCCCAAGGTTTCGACCGCTTCTTCGAAAATGCCTATTGCGGGGCGGAAAATCCGACCGAGACCTGCCTGCAGAAGGGTGAGGGCAAAGTGGAGGCAGAGTCCCAAGCCCACGCACTGTCATCCCGCGGAGAGCAAGGTATAGACCCGGAAGATGAGGAGGAAAACACAAACCCAGGGTCTTCAGCCTCGTCCTCTTCTGTCACCAAGGAAGGAAGCAAAAGCAGCAATTCGAGTAGGTAGAGCAGTAAATGGAAAGGTTAAGGGACTAGCCCGTGTGTTTTGTCGGTCAAATTTTATGTGGAGTTTTATAAGCATTCAAAGGATTTTATTATAACCTACAAAGCTCTTTCTTCCAACGAGAAGAATTTTTACGATGGGAAAAGCTCTTTGAAAAAAATGGAGATGTTAGGCGCAGACACAGTATCTTAGAGTCTGTGAAATTTTAAAAGCACACCATCGTGACAAATATTAACTTTGATCATGAACTTACATGAGCATTTTAAAAGGATTTGGTCCCGGGTTGCTGAGGGTAAAAGGCAATTGGGCAGAACACTACTTTAGCTGCCTGTGCTTTCTTTTAGGCATTAAGATGCATGCAAAATGTTTGGGGCTGCTGCTTTTTTTTTTTTTTTTAATTAAAACTGTATGTTGAGTCTTTTCTCTTGGTGGGGGTGCGGTGCTAAGGGGGAAACGTGCCGAATTCGCAGGCAAAGCGGAGCATTTTCTTCGACTTTTCTGTTTAAAGTGGCATTTATTCTCCTCCAAGCCCAGTGGAGCGTCTAGCTTTTGTCAGGGAGGGCTTTTACTTACGTGGTTGTTTGCTTGGGTCTGCTGGGGTTTTTTCTGCATGCACTCACATTTTCGAGGCAGTCTTGGAGGAGCTTTTTTAAAGGCTGAATCCAGGCAACTTTGCAAGTTGGCGTTCAGCGAGGGGCTCTTGTGGGAAGAGGGGAGGCTTGGTTTGTTTTCCTATTTGCTTTCGTGGTGCAAGTCCCCTTTTGCAGCTCAGATGCTAAGTTCTCTTTTACTTTGATTCCTTTTTGCGTGTGTGGCGAGGACTGGAGTTAATCAAAAACTTATGCGGAACATAATATCTAGTTCCTCTAATTCCAACCTTGCTCATGCTGTTTCTATACAGATAACAGATTTGCAGCTGAGCGTGGGGTTTTCTCCCCCCCCAGCCTCTCTAAGCCCAGCTCCAGCAGCCTGCTGCCTCCAGTCCCAGCCTCTTCTTTATTTAAAAAAATAACCTATCTGCCCCGAAAATGCCCGCATGTGCCTGCGAGAAGCTCCGTGCGGTGGGAAAATAATTACACCCCGGTCCTTAAGACCCTGTGTAACCTCACCTCTGCTACGCTTAACAATAGGCGAACTGCTGGAAGATATCTCCCCCCGCATTAATACCCGGAGTTATTAAGCTGCTCCTATCTATCCGGTCAGCTGTGAAGATGAGTCTGTGTCTTGCCTTTCCTTAGGATATTTACCCTGCCTTCTGGTTCTTTTAAGGTGCTCCCAGAACGAGGAAGAAGAGATGCCCCTATTCGAAATTCCAGATCAGAGAGCTAGAGAGAGAATTTTTCTTCAATGTCTATATAAACAAAGAAAAAAGGCTCCAGTTGTCTAGGATGTTAAATCTCACTGACCGACAGGTTAAAATTTGGTTTCAGAACAGAAGAATGAAAGAAAAAAAATTAAGCAGAGACCGCCTGCAGTATTTCTCTGGAAATCCCTTGTTGTGAACATCTTTTGAATCCCCTCTGCTGGCGAAGTGTATGTGTATCGAGGAGGAACAGTTGCGAGCATGGGTTTGCCCTTTCGGTCGACAAAGCAACCTCAAAGTTTAAGCCTTTTCGTTACTTATATTTCTATGTCCGGGACAGTGCTGAGTAACAAAAGGAGTGAGATTTTCTTTCAGTTCCCGCTTCAAGGACTTGAATTCCATGAACATTTTATTTAACTTTTTTTTTTTTTTTTTTGCCTGAACAGGTCGGGATTCCCTTTTTTATTATTATTATTATTATTATTATTTTTATTGTTATTATTATTTAGGCACCCTGTCCAGTTGAATAAACGGCTGTGCGTTACTAGCCCGGGGCTTTCGGGCCGCAGCTGGGCTCTCAGAGGAGCGGCCGAAGCCTCCCCGTAGGCTCAAACCACTGCACTGGGGCGAGTGCGTGGGGTGGGGGCTGCGACGCCGGGCTCTGCACATCCACAGCCACCACGCTCCGCTCTTCTCCAGGCAGAAGGGAGACGGCTATTTCCACCTCCTCCATCCACCCTTTCTAGCTCAAAATATATATATATATGCGTATATACACGGGACTGTGTGCGTGTGTACCCATATATATATTCTCTGCAGTATCGTTTCGACATGGCGAGTCGGGAGGGGGGGAAATCCAGGCGAAAAGCCATTTGCAATAACTGTCTCTGAAATGGTTTGTAAATAAATTTCGTAGTGCTTTTTTTTTTTTTTTTCCCCCCTGGAAATGGGAGACGAAGACCAACAAGAGAAAAAAAAAAATCCTGAAAAAAAAAAGAATTAAAAAAAAAAAAATCTTTGTGTATGTAAAGTGAGTCCCCGGGATGCTCTGTGAAATTCTGTGGCAAATAAAGACATTGCAAGCTGTTCTACATTATGATTTTATTTGACCATTTTATTAGAATTTCCCCTCTTAAAAGCCTCTTTGCGGTCATTGTGGTGTGGGTTCTTCTCTAGGAGTTTAAATACCTGAATGCATATCAGAAATATCATCATCCATATTCATGGGACTCACTGCAATCTGCTCTAATAGGACTGGTATTAATATGAGCCCTCCACCTTGGAGCACAGGTTTGGTGGGGAGCTCGTTGTATTCATCAGCGCTCTGAAATTTATAGGATTGTTCTTGGCCCAGTAATCCTCCTCTGAATTTGGCTCCAGATGTCTTTCGCTGTTTTCCGGTTGTAGTTAATCTTTTTGCATTTTCATGAGAACAATATATTAGTCTTCTTAAAAAAAAAAAAATTAAAAAATGAATGAAACTCTCATTACACGGAGAAACGAGCTGCATTTCCATAAGTCAAGGATACCTTATACCTACAAAGCACAAATGCAAAGTCAAGTCCTTAAATTCCTGCTTAAGGAAAACAAGTTCAACTCCCAGGCACAGGGCATAAAAGTGATTTTTTTCCCCCCTCCTGTTTGCACAATGACATTTTCCTCGCAGTGTCCGAAAGCAGCGCAACGTTTTCGAGGACAAAGAACCCCCGACGATGCCGTTGGTGATGTGGTGCATGTATTTTGTGTAAATACAACAAATCGGAAGGGGTTTGGGGCTGGGGTTTTTTTGGGGGGTGGGTTATGTTTGAGGTTTCCAATCTGGATGCTCTCCTGCTTTCTGGTGTGGATGGGATTGTGCATATGGAGGAGGGCGGGGGGGGGACACGCAAAAAAGGGGGGAAAGAAACCCCCCAGCAGCCAAGAAACAGCACATTATATTCCCATCCATTGAGCGTGTTCTTGTAAAATTCTCATACTTGCTTTTAAATACAACCCTGTTGAATGACAAAACCCTTTGATGGTGTCTTCTGATTTTATTTGACAACGGTAGGGGGAAAAAAAAGAGAAACCCGCAAAAATGCTCTTGGTTTGCACCCATCCGAGCACCCCTCCGCACCCCCCCGCGCAATTAAATGCAAACCAACTTCAGGCTTTCGTGATAGACCCGTCCTGGTTACGCCACGATATGATCTTGAAAGGGATGTTCGGAGGCATGGTTCTCATTAAAAGAGTGGGAAAAAGAAGAAAAAGGGGCTCGGTGGATGGCAAAGCGCTTCTTTAGTTTCTTATATTTATTTTTGCAAAGCCTGCGAGCTGAAAGGACGCTTGTCCCCGGCCTAAAATCTCGCCCAAGCTTTGCGTTGAATAAACTAGGCGTAAAGGAGGGGATTTTTTTTGCGGGTTGCAAAGTAAAATAGACAAGATGAAGATAGGAGCCATCTTCCTGGCAGATGTAGCTGCACGCCGGGACCGGCCCGAGGAGGGGGCTTCTCCTCCACGGGGGAAAAAAAAAAGAAAAAAAAAAGGGAAAAAAAAGCACCTTTCTTTAATGAGTGTTTGCCAAACCTTCCCAAGGTTAGGAAAACTAAAGAGAGGTGCAATAAGGTGAATATCGGGAGGTCAGAAGCGGCAGTTAATGCTCCGTAACAGCAGCGGCTGTCCGGACAAAAGCGGCTAGTCTAGACATTGTAATAAAGACTGCAGCACTAAACAGCTTAATTTTTCTTAATTACCCCGTCTGGCTAAAGGAAAAGACTTCCGCAGTAAATAGTAAACAAATAAGGGAGTCTTGCCCAGGGAATTTATTTTTTTTTCTCTTCTCTCTCCCCCTCCCTCCCTTTCTCTCCCCCCTCCCTTTTCCAAGGCTCCAGTTCAACTGCAGCACAATGAAACTGTAGGCCTAGTTCAAAGTTTTCGCGAGCTAAAATGGAATGCTAGTTGTAAAATCCAAGTTTATAGACCATGTGGGAGTTTACAGCAGCATTAAGCATCAGTGCCATGTAGGAAAAGGGCTGTTAATGTTCTGGGGAGGGGGGGAGCAGGGGCTGGCGGAGGACGGGGCGGGGGGGCCCCGAAGATGCTTTGGGTACCACAATGGGGGAGCGTACAAGCAGAACAGGGCTGAGACACATGTAACTCGCCAGCCCAGTGGGCTTGCACCTATATGGAGGGTGCCATATGCGGCGGGGCGAGGGGAGGGTCTGGCGCCGGGGGGTTTTGGGGGCCGGCTCCCATTTAACGGCAGAAAGCCAAAAAATTGCCACGGCGAGGGGTTTCCCGAGGCGGGCCGGGGGATGCAGGGGTGGGAGCGAGACCCACAGGAAGAAAAATGTGAATATATGATGTCTTTGAACTTCAATAAAGTCAAGTCCATCACCTTTAACCCTTTTGTAATAAAGCGGAATCAGAGAGGGTCGCGGCTCCCCGGCCGCCCCGCCTCCAGGGAGCCGGGGGGGTCGGGGTGGGGGGGCCCCATTTCCCCCCAAAAAACCCTAAACTCCAATTTTGAGCCCCGCGTGGCGTTTATGATGCTTAATATTTAACTCAGCCGCGCAGCATTTAATGCATTTCGAAGCAGGTTTAACACACACGGCACACACTCTTTATTATTGTTATAAACCTTTTGATATCTTAACGCATGAAAAGTTTTTATAACTTTGTTTGGCGTAAAAGTTTTACAAGTTTTTCCCTTTTTTTTCCCTTTATTTTTTTTTTTTAATTCCCAGCACGCATTTAGGCTTTTCCATCAACTTTATTCCTACCTCGGATGTCCATCACAATAAACCCTCCCTCATAGGCTGGGGAGCCCGCTCTGTGCTCTACGTTAATGACACCCAGACTAATTACGAAGGCCCTTTCCGTGTGACGTACAAACACACCAACCCAACCTGTTTCCTATTGCTCCCTGGATTTCATACACAACATATTGGAAGCAGCTCTGGGTGACTTTGTTGTGAAATATTGCAGAGAGGGAAGGAGAAGAGGGGGCCGGCTTCTAATTGGCTTCTTGCGGGATAATAATGTTCACTTAGGTTGGCTTCCATACAAAGAAAATTAATTCTGGTTTTTGGGGAAAAAATAAAAGAAAAAGAAAAGAAGGGGGGGGAAGAAAGGGGAAAAAAGAAAGGATAAAAGGAAAAGAAAGGAAAAAGGAAAAGAAAGGACAAAAAGAAAAGAAAGGACAAAAGGAAAAGAAAGGAAAAAGGAAAAGAAAGGAAAAAAGGAAAAGAAAGGAAAAAGGAAAAGAAAGGAAAAAAGGAAAAGAAAGGAAAAAAGGAAAAGAAAGGAAAAAGGAAAAAAGAAAAAAGGAAAATAAAGGAAAAAAGAAAAGAGGACCAAAAAGAAAAAAAGGAAACGAGGCAAAAAGAAAGAAGAAAACCAAGGAGCGTGGTTAGGGGATCTGTAAGAGCTGCAAATGCTGGATTAAAGTGTCCAGAGGTTCCCGCGGTGCCGGCCGGGCCGCGCACCCCCCGCACAGGCACCCACGGCACCCGCAGCACCCCACGCCCCCAGGCAGCCGCTCCCGAAGGGGCCAGGGCAGGAGCACCTTGGCTGCGGGCAGCGCAGCCTCCTCGGTGGCGAGTAAAGGGCCGGCTTGGGCCGAGCGGCACACAATAGCCACGAGGGGAATCCGTCCTTGGGGCCGTTCCCACTTTTCCTCACGGGTTTGACGTTGGTTTGCAACTGGGCCAGAGCTGGGATTTCGCAAAAGCGAAGAAGAAAACCAGTGGGTTTGGCAAGTGGACTCGCATCGACCATCAATTGAGCTAATCCTCGCCTGCGGATCCTAGGGTGAATTCATTTATTTGTGTACGAGGAACTTTTATAGGAGCAATAGCTGTTCCCGACGGAGAGGCAGGGCTGGGTACAGGCAAGCAGGCAGCAATCCCCAAGTCCTGGAGCCCTCTCCCGGGGACCCTGGTGGCCCATAACCTTGGCGAAAGGCGATTAAATTGGTTCTCCTCAAGCACCGCTCTGCCGAGGGGGGACCGGCGGCGAATTTGCTGCTGAAATATTGTAAAGCCACCGGCAAAAGGAGGAGGGAGGGGAAGGGAGGGAGGGGGGGGGAGGGACAAAACTTTGGGGAAGGAATTGAGGATTTGGGGCAAAGCGTCTGCAAACTTGCGGTTTAGTTTTGTAACACCCTCCCCCAAATATAAATAGCCTCCCCTAAAAAGAAAGAGACCCCCTGAAAGAAAGTGACCTCCAAAAAGAAAGGGACCTCCAAAGAGACCTCCAAAAAGAAATAGATCCTCCGAAAATATAGGCCTCCAAAAATAAATAGACCCCCCAAAATGAATAGACCTCCACAAATAAATAGCCCCCCATAAATAAATAACCTCCCCAAAATAAATAGCCCCCTAAAAATAAATAGCCCCCCAAAAGGGAGAGGCGGCGAGGGGGGAGCTCAGGGCTGCGCTGCCCTCCGCTCTCCGGGAATCTATTAAAAATAGGACTTATATTATTTTGCCCCAAAATGGCGGCTCATTAAGGCCTGGCTTATCCGCCTTTCATAAAGTTGGGGGATACAGGGATGCACAGCATATGTTAGATGGAAGCACGTTTCTCTGCTTTTGATAACTTCTAAATTACAACATGAAACCACGAGAATGTGGTTTGCAACCTCATAAGGCTTTTTTTTTTTTTTATAAATCTGGAGTTGAGGGATTGGACTGGAGCATATTGCTGATGGGGCCCATAAAAAACTTTATTCATTTTGGGGGAAAAAAAAAAGGGGGGAAGACTTAATGTAAACATTACAATTGTTTATGTGCTACAAGTAGCAAAGTAAATTCCTTCGTTTTAATTGTGAAAAAGCGGCCTAATTCCTCGCTTTGAATGAAGTGATACATGCTCAAGAAAATCTGCAGTCCTCTGCTTTAAAGATGTGCTTGATATAAACCGTATGTGAGTGTGGAAATGACGGTTAAACCAGCCGAAAGTCTCTGGGCTTGCGAGAGCGGGTGCTTAGAAAGCAGGAGGTTATCCCTCAGGCTGGGGAGTGCAGGTATGGAAAAAAATATTTAAAAAATTAAAAAAAAAGAGAATTACAAGGGTTTTTAAGTACAATTCTCTCCCTGCGCATATGTTTCGCAGTACTCTCCACCTCTGCGGCGGTGTCTGCGTTCGGAAGGTAGAGACCCTCACGTTTAGGCAAATAGAGCGAGATAAAAAGGTCAGGCTTTAGCCCCACTGCCTCCAGCTTATTTCCACGCTCTAGGTGTGAAATTCGTATTTATCGGATTTCCCCCCCGCCCCAGCCCCTTCTTTTGCTTTTCCAGGAGCCCCGGGAGCGCGGCTTCCCCAATTCTGTTCCAACTGCGGTGGAAACGCGGCTCTTCGCTCTGCGCTCAGCGGCCGCGGGGCCGCTTCGGGCGCCCGGTAAATTATCAGCGTTTAACCAGCCTCGAAAGAAACCATTTTCCTATCGTCATAAGTGAAAAATAGGAATTCTTTGAGGTTTGCTCCTGACTTGCAGGGCAGAGCCACATTTTAGCACGTCCTTCATTGTTTTCAATTTTTACCTCTCATCGTGACTCTTCGCCTCTTTCAACTTCACTTTTTTTTTAAAAAAAATTTATAAAAGGCGCTCTCCAAAATCCACATTGCCATCAACCGCTCCGTTATTTTGCAGCTTAAAAACCGCAGCGCGGCCACCAGCTTTTCCCAGACCAAAAAAAAAAAAACAACCAACCCACACCAACCACCAAAAAACCACCTTTAATTTTCCAAACGTGCAATAATCCACATTTCCAGAGCTCCCACCCGGACTTCCCCACCTCTGCTAGAAATAATTCACTCTTTTTTCTTTTTTTCTTTTTTTTTGGGGGGGATGGGGGGCAATATTTAAGTTTGTTAACGCGGTTGGAAAATTAAAGGAAACATTTCAGCACTGAATAAACTCCTCCGAAATCCCCGTGTCACATCGCTGTGCTCTGTCACCCTGCCTGCTCTTGCTTATATATGAATTACACTTTCCAAATTTCGCCTTCGTGATCAAAGGGAAAGGAAAAGCGTCCCAGCTCCATCCAGTCCATGGGTGCTATGTTGGGGGTAGAAAAGCTTGAGCACAGTTTTCAATACCACCTCAAGGAACATAATATCATTCCATAATTCTTTGACTTAAGTTACTCAGAAAGAAGGAAGCAGGGTAAGAGGGATTGTAAAGTTTGATAGATTTCTTGTGGCGATAGTTTACAGTTTCTAAGCCAACATATAAAGGCGTGGGTTTTATTTTTGCATCGCTGTTATTGTACTCCAGTGTACTTTGTCATAAATCAGAATTATTTCCGCTACAACATGGGGCATAATACCGGGCAGAAATACAAATTTAAGGTAATCATTAAAGTGTTGCTACCAAATACTTCCTCGAAGCCAAAATGAATGTTTGTCATAAAACCGTAAGAAAACTTGGTAAAAAATACAATGGGCATAAGAAGCGCTTTCTACACATAACTCACGGTTAAATAATTAGATTGAAAAGGGGACAGGTAAAATATTCCGGGGAAGTCTGCGAGATGCTTTGTCTTGGAAATCGCAGACATTTATATACTCCTCGGGGTGACGGGCAGAAGAGGGGCTTTTCTGGCATCCTTCCTCCCCCCAGCCCCTCGCCCCTGCCTCGCCGGGTCCACGGCTTCCCTGGCATCCCCAGCGCTAATTTGGGGCTGCTTTAGGGCGGTTGCTCTGGCCGCGGCGCTGGGGACAATGGGAGGACGCGGGGCCGGCCCGCTCCCAGCCTCCCCCCGCCCCCGGGGCGCAGGGCCCGGGAGGGAAGGGCAGAACCCCGCGGGGCTCGGCGTGGCGGGGAGCTCCGTGGGGAAGCCCCCCGAGGTGGCCCCGAAAAGGCCAGGCTGGAGCAGGGCAGGGCCACGCGTGGGGCTGGCAGCCCGGCGGCGGCGGGGACGAGAGCGGCCGGGTATATGGTTCCCCTAAAAGTGTGTAAAATTCAAAGTAGGTTATTAAAGTCCTTACCACGGGTAGACTCTCGCCTTTTAAGTTTTAATAGCATTTGTTCGTATTTATTCTCTGTAATTAGAGCAAAGCATTTTTCCCAACGGGGGTTCCACTTAGGCTGATGAATTTTATTTCTCTTTCCATTAATGACCCATGTTTATCATACTTCTAATTATTTTTAACTTTAAACAATATTCGGTCTCCTGGAGACGCCTCTGTGCTGCTTCCTACCGTCAACTTTCTTTTTCCATGGCCAAAAAGCCCATCACGGTGAAGTTTCGAGGTATATTCAGGTCGTATTTTGATGAACAATCTGATTTTATATTACTCAGCCCCCTTTGCTCCCGAAGATGCTGATTAGCAAGTCGCGAAACAGGCTCGAAACCCTTCAAACGTTTCCATCGGTACCTTGTGCTGGCAAAAACTGGTAAACAAAACGCCTGTGAACGGTGTAAATCTTTATTTTATACTCACAACATTTACACATTCATAAAAGATGAGGTTTCCAGCCCCGGTTTTCTCTCTCTCCAGCAACCTGGATGGGAGCTTTGCTGGAGATGCTCTTGCGAAGCGTCTGGTGCTGCGGAGAAGCAAATTCAAATTATTTAATGTCACGTTTGATGTGCTCCGTGCAACTCCTTCACATCTCCTTCGACAGAAGCACACGCCAGAATACAGGGGAAAAAAAATCAGGAAAACATATTTAATCTTTAGGCAGACAATACAGGAAGCTATGAGGTCAAATTTTGGTGTCCCAAAAAAATGCACATGTGTAACTGTTTGATTGAGCAGCATAAATTATTGGCCAGCCACATCAGCTGCAAAAATAAAGTAGAAGAGGGGGGAAAAAAAATCAAACCCGGGGAAAAAAAAAAAAAGGCAATATAATACAAAATTGCATTGGTCTTTAATTTCATCACCTATAAATGAGAAAATATTGGCTCCCATACTAAAGTTTTATTCTTTGCTTATAAATATTATGTGGAATTTTCGTTGGATATCATAAAACTGAACGATTTCTATCAAACTGTTTTAAAAAGACCTATGCAGATAACACAAATAGAGGCAATAAAGTCGCAAATAGCTTTCCAGGGGAACCAAATGGCGTCTGAAGCCTACGAAAGCTTTTACTGGGCTGGGAAGGGGGCACACGAAATAGGATTATGCACTTTTAGGCTTTTTCGGCCTAAGAGATTGAAACTTGTCCCGCTTGATGCGGAGAGAAGACCCGCAAGGCTCTTGAAAGTTAAGTCGAGGGGGATTTTACAGCCCTGCTTTTGAAAATCTTTGGGAAAACAGGTTTGCAGACGTGAGAATATTTAAGCAGGACTTTGCTCTAAACCGTTACAAATCACCCCAAACGGTCAAGTTCCACTTTCTCTGCTCCAATGTACTTCTTTTTTTTTCCACGATTTTGCTCCCTTTTGCTCCCCCCCTTTCTCTTTTTTTCCTCTTCTTTTCCTTTTTTTCCCCCTTTTTCTCCCCCCCCTTTTTTTTTTAAATGAAAGGTGGCGTTTTCTTTTTGTTTCCCTTGAAAGTGACTCTGAACCCGTCTCTTTCTAATCGTAATGATCTTGAAATTCCGGGCTCTCTCCCTTTTTATTTATTTTTTCGCCATTGCCCTAATCCGCCGCTTCACCTAAAATCAGAGTTCACCCACCAGCACTGCAACACGCCGGGGAAAATGATGAAAAAAAACTGCAGAGCTTAATTACTGCGCGATTTAGAAAATAAGAAAGAAAATAAAGTTGGGGGGGAGGGCACGATAACCACCAAGGTTTAAATTCCGTCGTATTTAAGGCATCAAATCTTGCTCGGAGATGTAAAATTTCGAAGAAAACAACAACTTGAGCTGCCATCGCAGCGAATTGCGCCACGAAAGAGGAGCGAGGAAATATTGGAGAGAAAAGTAACTTTCCTCGGGAAATCCCGCCAGGAAAAAAATGAAAATAAAATAAAATCCCACCAAATCGGGAAAGTTTCAGTTTACGAAGCCTTCTGCGTGATATTTAGTGAGTCCCAGGTTGGATATTTTTTTTTTTTCCTTCCCCAGTAGATTTTTCCCGGAGAGAAAGAGGGAGCAGACGGAGAGACAGACAGACAGACAGGAGGGGAGAAACCCCACCGCTCCACCGCCCTGTTGCCGTTCACCGTCTGAATCTCACTCCCTTTTCACAAATTCGACCCCTTTTTCCCTCTCCACGAGGAATTTTTTCCCCCTCCCTGCACAACTCCACACATGCCATTTTAGCCCAGCAACTTAAGACAGTTGGGGAATGAAAGTGGATAATTAAAAAAAGCTGTCTTCGCAGAGTCAGGGAAGGGGAAGCTGCTCTGCTGCGGGGGAAAAAAAAAGGAAAATAAAGCAAAACTAGGTTTTCACCGTCTTTTTCTTCATTAAAAAAGCTGCTTGGGAAATATCTAACCTGCTCGAAGGAGCTTCGGGGAGATGCCAGCCTGAAGGGGCTCTGAATTATTCCCCAAATTCCCCCTTTTCTTCCCCATCTCCCCCGCAACAGCAAAAGCAAAGCGGCGCCGAGCGCATCGCCCCGCCGCACCCCCAAACCCCATCCACCCCCCCCAAAAAAAAACCCAAATAATTTTAATAAGCACCAAAATAACGCCACGAAGAAGCCCCGCAGCAGGCGGCTGAGCCCAGAGGAGCTCGCCCATGGCCACCGTCGCCGGGGAGGGGGAGGAAGGCGCGGGAGGAAGGGGGGGGGGGAGGCGCTGGTTGGGAGGCAACAATTAAAAATCTCAATCGGTTTTGGGGCGCAAAAAAGAGAATTGCGAAAAGGCACGGAAAGAGAGGGGAAAAAAGCGGGGGGGGGAGATTTTTTAATTTAGATTTTACCCGCTGCCCCCCGCTAAATTTAAAAAAAAAAAAAGGATTATTTTTAATTTTTAAATTTTTTGTTATTATTATTATTATTATTATCCCCCCCCCCCGCTTTGCCCCCGTTCCACGCGTGGCTCCGTTGGTAAACAAACGGGCGGGCGGGGAGCGGGCGGCGGGGCTCTGCCTTTGTTCAACGTGAAGGTCCCGGCCCGGTGCTGGCAGATGTCGCTGTTGCTCCACGATGCCGCTCCCGGTCGCGACAACTTGACCCCCGTGACGTCGTCCCCGTCTGAATCATCAAGGCCATTTTCAATCCTCATTGGCCTGGGCATCACGTGGGGGGGGTGGAGGGGGGGAGAGCGATGCGTGGATAATTATGGTGCTTGATATTTTTTCCCCCTAAAAAAAAGATGTCAGCCCCTGGCTGGAGTATTCCTCCTTAAAAACCCTCTCTGAAAATGTCATGTCCCAACAATGTGACTTCTAACTCGTTTTTGATGGACTCGTTGGCCGGTACCTGTAGAGGGGAGAATTATTCCTCCAGCCAAGGGATGTACATGCAGCCTGGGAGCGATTTCAGCTGCGGAGTCATGAGGAACTGTGGAATTATCCCGTCTCTTTCCAAAAGGGACGAGGTGAATAGCGCTACCTTGTCTCTCAGCACCTATCCATCTTACCTTTCGCAGCTAGACACTTGGTGTGACCCCAAAAATACGTACAGGATCGAGCAACCTGTTGCAAGACAGCTCCCATCCTGCTCCTTCCCAACCAATGTCAAGGAAGAGAATGTTTGCTGTATGTATAACGCTGATAAAAGAGCAAAAAATGCCACAGAGACAGCCCTCTACCCCAACCAAATGCCTGAGTCTTGCCTAAATGACCATGAAGTCCCCGTTCCTAGCTACTACCGAGCAAGCCAAGGTTACCCCTCCATGGAGAAGACGTCAAACTGCAGCAATCCAAATGAGTTTGAGGCAAGTTTTGAATCCAGGGCGAGCCTGAACCCAAGGAATGAGCATCTGGAACCAGCACCACCACCTCCGCCACCTCCTCCGCCGCCCCCGGTGGCTAAAGTGAGTTTCCCCGAAAACACAAAAACAGATAATACTCAGAACACATCCACGAACGAAATTAAAACAGAAAAAAGCGCCCCAGCACCCAAAATAAGTCCTTCGGAAGCAGAGAAAGACCTGAATAAAAACACTGACACCAGCACTGACAATTCTGACAATGAAGCAAAAGGTAAGGGAATCGTTCATTACCAGTAGCTAATTTCAGCAATTAGTAATCATCCATAGCTAATAAGAGCAGGAGTAACGCGAAGATGCAGTAATGTGCTCTCTGCCCTGCCAACTTCTCCTCCAGAAATTGGCACGATAATGTTCTGTATTGTTGCTGTCTTTCGGAAAAAAATGCGCTTCCTAGAAATGTTGTTGGTTGGTGGTTTTTTTTTCTTTTAATATATATATTAGAGCTGAGAAAAAGGAGCAGAGAGCTATTTGAGAACTCGTCCTCTCGCTGTTTATGTGGAGAAAATGTGCTGTGCATGTGCTTATGCAAAAAAAAAAAAAAAATTTGGTCCTTGCAATCAACGCCGCAGAATGCAATAAGATGAGGTGGCTTTGCTCTGAAATCGCAGAGACTTGGGGTTTGGTTGGTTGGGGGGGTGTTTTAGGGGGGTTTTGTGTTTTTTAAGGCAGATGAACCCTGATTTTTCCCCCCCTTCATGTCGCTTTCTATGGCAATTATTTATTTCCGTCTGCTTAAGCGAATTTGTCTTCTTTGGCTTTGCTCGGTGTTAAAGTGGGGTAAAAAAATGAAACTGCGTAGGGTCTCGTTTGCAGTTACAAACACCTCAGGCTGGAGTTGTGCACTCCGCCTCATTTCTTTGCTTGGAAGCTCGTTGGGAGCCTCAGAGAGGAAAAAGCTGCTTTTTTTTTTTATGTTTTCCTGGCGAAATGGGGTCTTGTTTGCGAAGGCAAAAACTGTTTCTGTGTGTTGAGCAGATGTTGTGAGTTTGGGATTGTCTGAAAAGAGGCTTTCATTGATCACATTTTATTTTCACTGTCGAGGGTGCATATGGCTTGGGATCTCTGCGTATGGCAATATTCGGGTTTGTTGCTCTCCTCATTTGAAGCTAGGCGGACTCGGAGGCTGCTCTGGGGTCCGTAAGTGGGGACCATGTGAAGGGATGGATTGAATTTCCCGAAAAACTTGGAGCGAAATCGCCTGGCTGGAAAACCCCGCTCAGCTCTGAGCGAGGGCTCGCATGGTTTGCCCGTGGTACGGGGATTAAAATGCCCGCCGGGTGCGGGCCCCGCGCTATAATTAGGGCTGCGGCAGCCGGGGGCCGCGGCGCTGCCCCTGCCTGCGGGCCGCACGCATGCGGCGGTGCGGGGACCCCCCGCACAGGCGGCGGGTCCGTGGCACCGGCAGAACCCCCCCTCCGGCGCTGCCCCTCCAAACCCGGCCTCCCGAAAAGCGGAACCCAGAAACACCGCCTTCTTATCACCCTTTTTCTCTTTCTTTTTGTCTTTTTTCCCCTTTTTAATTTTTTTTTTAACCACGCCGCATGCAAAGGAAATGATATTATCTGACAGCCGAGTTACAATTCGCACACGCACAAAAAAAAAGAGCAAAGTCAAGGTTATCAAAACCCCTGCAAACTTATCTGCACAAAGCGCCTTCAATGTCCACGCCAAGAGAGCTTTTGGTGGGAGTTAACCCGAAAGAAAGACAATATTGGGTTGGATTTGTAACTGGGGAGGCAATGAAGAAGGAAATAAATGCAGATAAAGGCTTTCTTTCGCTTCAGATGTTAAATTTAAAATGGGTGCGTGGAGAAAGACGTGTTTTCCCAGATTTTTTCGCGTTTTAAGAGGCATTTCGTGTTGTTGGCAGTGCTTTCAAACGGTCAGATCCACTTTGGGGCGGATTTTGTTTGCTTCTGTGTCTGTTGCTTCCTTTTAAAACCTTTTATAGCTTCGGTTTTCGTTTGTGTTGAACCCGAATTTTTATTCGTGCCGAAGGTAAGAGACCTTTCTCGTGTAGTGGAAGCATCTGGGGGGTGATAGTGTTTCCGAGGGGATTTCCAGGGCTTGGTGGCATGAAAGGTTTTCTGCAAACGCGACAGTGGGGCCATCTCACGCCAGCAAATTTTGAAGGTGCCTTTGGCTAAATCAAGTTTTTCCTCTGAATTTCCCCAAAGCGGTGCCCGGATTGCAGGATCCGCTTGGCTTTTCTCTCACCCTTTCGGCAGAGATGCTGGCCGCTGCCGGTGCCAGGATTTTCTCATGACCAAATTCAAAGCCCAAGTATTTGCTGTGTTTATTTATGTACGTGTGAAATACGTTTGCCTTTGCAAAGTGTATGTGTGCGTATCTATACGAGTGTGTAGAGTGAGGAGAGTGTATATGGGATTACAATGACCTCCGAATTTATCTGTATGTGCCCACACAGCTCGTAAAGGCAAATCTATTTCATACAACCCCGGCTCACGAAAAATACACTTGGCGGAAAGGCTGCGCGGGGGATCTCCAGGACGAGCGAAAACAGACTTATTTCCCCCCAAATAACACGCCTTTAGGCAAATATTTCCGCCTCTGCGGATCGTTTGGACGCCCAGATAATTTGGGTTTTTTTTTTGGGGTGGTCAAGGGCGACTTGGGGAAGCCCCAAGAGCTACGGAGGACTCGGAAAGTCACACTGCTGATGCCAGAGTCATTTTAATTAGTGGTATTTTAAGCCCCTCCATCCAGCCTGGTGAAGCCAGAAGGGATCCGTGCCGTGACACCCCCGCGGCGGGGGAGCGCGGAGCCGTGCGGTTCCTCCGCGCTGCCCCGCTCCGCCTGCGCGGCTGAGAGGTGGAGGTGCGCGCTGCTCCCACCGCTTCGCTCCCAGCTGCCGAGTGGCTTCAACCACCCACTTACCTCCTCCAAACCTGCTCTTTCCTCCCTAACA
This sequence comes from Theristicus caerulescens, assembly GCA_020745775.1. NCBI lineage: Eukaryota > Metazoa > Chordata > Aves > Pelecaniformes > Threskiornithidae > Theristicus > Theristicus caerulescens. The sequence goes on from CM036580.1 coordinate 502,109, forward strand.
CCCGCAGGAGAGCAAGTCATCCTTTTTTTTTTTTCCCCCAGAGGCGAGCTGCCTTCTCATTTAAAATTTTTTAAAAATTAAAAAAAATTAAATTTTAAATTTTTTTTTGCCCAAGAAGCCGCTTTGCCAAACGATGCAATCGGGTAAGTTCTCTTTCCCATTCCCCGGATACTTATGTAACGATGTTATTTTTAACAGAGGATATAAAGGCAGAAAACACTACAGGAAATTGGCTGACAGCAAAGAGCGGAAGAAAGAAAAGGTGTCCTTACACCAAGCACCAGACGCTGGAGCTGGAGAAGGAATTCTTGTTCAATATGTACTTGACCCGTGAGCGCCGCCTGGAGATTAGTAAGAGCATTAACCTGACAGACAGACAAGTCAAAATCTGGTTTCAAAACCGCAGGATGAAACTCAAGAAAATGAACAGAGAGAACCGAATCCGTGAACTGACTTCTAATTTTAATTTCACTTGAGTGTGCTCCAGCCCCTGTGCAGGCGAGGGAGAGGGGGGAGAGAGAGGAAAAAGGAGGAAAAAAAAACACAACAAAAAAAGAGCCTTGTGCAGTTTGGGGGTTTATTTTATTTTAAATATTTTTT